>JADRCH010000114.1:5154183-5345007 GCA_019843965.1 Rhynchomys soricoides
TCTTTTCTTTTCTTTTCTTTTCTTTTCTTTTCTTTTCTTTTCTTTTCCTGAGACAGGGTTTCTCTGTGTAGCCCTGGTTGTCCTGGAACTCACTCTGTAGACCAGGCTGGCCTAGAACTCAGAAATCCTCCTGCCTCTGCCTCCCAAGTGCTGGGATTAAAGGCGTGTGCCACCACTGGAACTTTCAAGACCATAGTCTTACTAAATGTGTGAGAGTAGGAGTTCACATAAGCTTTTGAAGATAACACGCATTTTTGTATTAACACAAATACATAATGTTCAGTGTGCACAAATCTGCTAAAGATTAAGTGAGTCTCTGCTCTATATTTGAAAAGAGAAAGAAATCAATATTTACCAGTCCTTTTGGGCTGTCCTGGGGTCTAGATAGTCAACAAGATATACTGGCTTCAGCTTGGATATCTCTTAGCTAGTCTCCTGAGCTGTTCCCATGTAAGGGGAATAATATTGATGTCACCTGTTTTGTTGTTCTTCTAAGTCTCTTCTTCCATGTCCGGAACCAAGATTTTCAGGCATGTTTCCCTTGTCAAATCTAATGTTTATTAATTTTGAAGGAATTCACAGCTTTTCACCTCCAGTTTAAACAAGAACAAATCATCTCCCATAATGCAACAAATTTCCTGATATCCATTCTGCAGTTACAACATCCTTATAATATATGGCTTGATTTAATCCAATAGTACTCTCTAAAACCCAGTGTTTTTCAGTGGTTGTGCTACCTGTCTCATTGACATTGACAAACTTAAAGTTAAGAGGTCACTAGGTAATCTATCTCTGGGAGATGTCTCAACTCCTTTCTGCTTTAGGAGCATTCTCTACAAAGCGCAGTTAGATATTTCCACAACTGCTAGATCTGTAGGATTGTAAGGTATAACAATAACATGTTTTCTATTATAATGTTTAAAGAATTGTTGCATTTTACTGAATATATATGTCAGAGCATTATCAGTTTTAATCTGTAAAGGTATCCTTGAGAGAAGAATCATTTCTAATAAAAGTATAATTACATAATTGTCCTTTTCAGAACTCAAGACAGAAACCCTCTAAAATCCTGAATAGTAATCAATTGTATGATACATATAAATTAAAATTTTCAAACATTTCTTTAGGTGCTTCTCGGCCATTCGAGTTTCCTCAGTTGAGAATTCTCTGTTTAGCTCACTTTCCCATTTTTTGATAGGGTTATTTGGATCTCTGGCATCTAGCTTCTTGAGTTCTTTGTATACTTTGGATATTAGCCCTCTATCAGATGTAGGATTGGTAAAGATCTTTTCCCAATCTGTAGGTTGCCGTTTTGCACTATTCACAGTGTCCTTTGCCTTATAGAAGCTTTGTAATTAAATGTTCAACATCCTTAGTCATCAGGGAAATGCAAATCAAAACAACCCTGAGATTTCACCTCACACCAGTCAGAATGGCTAAGATCAAAAATTCAGGTGATAGCAGATGTTGGTGAGGATGTGGAGAAAGAGGAACACTCCTCCACTGCTGGGGAATGCAAGTTGATACAACCTCTCTGGAAATCAGTTTGGCGTACCCTCAGATAAGTGAACATAATACTACCTGAGGACCCAGCTATTCCACTCCTGGGCATATACCCAGAAGATGCCCCAACATGTAATAAAGACACATGTTACACTATGTTCATAGCAGCCATATTTATAATAGCCAGAAGCTGGAAACAACCCAGATGTCCCCCCACAGAGGAATGGATACAGAAAATGTGGTACATTTACACAATGGAATACTACTCAGCTATTAAAAACAATGACTTCTTGAAATTCGTAGACAAATGGATGGATCTTGAAAACATCATTCAGAACCAGGAAACACAGTCACAAAAGAATGAACATGGTATGTACTCACTGTTAAGAGGTTATTAGCCCAAAAGTTTGAAATACCCAAGAGTCACTTTGCAGCAACAGTAGTTCTGAGTGTGACGTCCCAAATGGAGGGCTTGGAGAAAGGACTGAAGGAGCTGAGGGAGTTTGCAGCCCCAGGGAGGTAACAACAGTGGCAACTGGCCTGACCCCCGATATTTCTGGAGACTGATCCACCAACCAAAGAATACACATGGAGAGACCCATGGTGCTGGCCACAAATGCGGCAGAGTAGGGTCTTGTTATCCGTCAGTGGGAGGAGAGGCCCTTGGACCTGAGGGTGTTAGATCTCCCAGTGTAGGAGAATGACAAGGAGGAGGGACGAGAGTGGGTAGGTGGGTGGGAGGGTGGGTTGGAGAGTATCCCCATATTGGCAGGGGGAAGGCAGAGGGAATGGGGAGGTTCCAAAGGGGAGATCTGAAACATTTGAAATGTAAATAAAATATGAAAAAAATAAAAATATAAAAATAAAAATAAATTTTCAAACAATGCAAAATGAAATACAACCACCTGCCAAATTTCATTTCTTTGGTAACCTTTAGGGTTACTTAATTGAGTATACAAAGAATAGGTAGGACAATATTTTTCTAATTTCCTTGGATTATCACCAAGTTATTGAAATATTTCCTTTTTCTATTTCAAAGATTACTTTCTTTTTGTATTTATCCATTCACTTTACATTCTGCTCACTGTTCCCTCCCAGTCACCCCTTCCCACAATCCTTCACCAATTCTTTCTCTTCTGAACAGTTTGGGGCCCCCTAGGCATTCCCCAACCCTGGAACATCCAGTTACTTGGGAACTAGGTGCGTCCTCTCTCACTGAGGCCAGGCAAGGCAGCCTAGCTAGAATTATATATTCCATGGACAGGCAACAGCTTCTGGGATAGCCCCTGTTCTACTTGTTCTAGACCCACATGAAGACCAAGCTGCATATCTGCTACATATATGCAGAATGGCTTAGGTCCAGCCTATGTATTCTTTTTGGTAGTTCAGTTTCTGAGAGCCTCAAGGGTCCAAGTTAGTTGACTACATTGGTCTATAGAGTTCCTATCCCCTTCAGGACAGGAAACACTTCCTCCTATTCTTCCATTCACTGGCTGTGGATATCTGCATCTGTGAGTCGGTTGTTGCATGGAGTCTCTCAGAGGACACCCATGCTAGATAACTGTCTGCAAGCATAACCAAGTATCATTAATGGTGTCAGGGATTGTCTAAGTGAGATTTAAGCATCCATGTTTGGCCTTCCTTCTTGTTAAAGTTCTTAAGGCCTATGGATTATTTGCTAGGTATTCTGGAATTTTTGGCTAATATCAACTTATCACTTAGGACATACTATGCATCTCCTTTTGGGTCTGGGTTACCTCACTCAGGATATTTTCTAGTTCCAAATCCATTTGCCTGCAAAATTTATGATGTTTTTATTTTTAATAGCTAAATAGTATTTCATTGTGTAATGTACTACATTTTCTTTATCCATTCTTCACTTGAAGGACACCTAGGATGTTTCCAGTTTCTGGCTATTATAAATAAATCTGTTATGAATATCATTGAGAAAGTGTCTTGATGGGACATTGGAAGAGCTTTAGGGTGTATGCCCAGGAGTGTTAATAGCTGGATCTTAATGTAGAACTATTCCCAATTTTCTGAAAAAACACCAAATTGATTTCCAAACTATCAAGTCTCTTTTTTTTTCTTAGCTTTGAGAAGAATCTTTTTTTTTTTGATACTTTATTTATATTTCAAATGTTTCCCCCTTTCAAGTCTCTTTTGCACTTTCTCTTCTATTGGATTTAGTGTATCCAATTTGATGTTGAAGTCTGTGATCTTTTTGGACTTGAGTTATGTTCAGGGTGATAAATATCTATCTATTTGCCTTCTTCTACATGAAGACATCCAGTAAGCAGAGCACCATTTGTTGATGACACCTTATTTTTTCCTTTGTATGGTTTTGGCTTCCTTGTAAAAATTCAAGTATCCATAGATGTGTGGGTTTGTTTCTGGATCTTCTATTCGATTTCATTGATCAAATTGTCTGTTTCTGTACCAATGCCATTCAGTTTTTATCACTATTGCTCTGTAGCAGAATATATGATCCAAATGGCCTATATAGCAATTAAAATTACAAGGATTTACCCATTACCTGGACAGTTACTCTACTCTATCACAGTCCTCATGTCTTCACTGAGAGCAAAGTACACAGGGCAGGATCAGTCTTCAGTAGCCAGGGACATGTCTAAAAGATTTACCTTTGGAGGAAGAATTTGGGGTACTGAATATACTTTGTAGGGAGAAAGTAGGGCAATCAACTTTCTAGTGTCTTTCTGGTTCACAATTTGGACAAGGTCCTAGTGACAGGCAAGGCATTGTGGCATTTATGCCCAGTGGTTAGCATTACCACAATCCATTGGTACTCCAACTATCCTTCTGGAAACCTTGAAGTCACAAATACAATCTAATGATTCCACTTATCATAACCTTTAAATATGATATTTACCAGATCCATAACAAGCTTGAGGACCATTATTTATTAAGTATAAATAAGATAAACAAATTTTGCCTGTTTTTAATTACTTGTTTTAGGCTTAAAGTCACACATATAGGAGGCTAAATAAAGTATTTTTCTGTAATTAATTAAATTAGTATTAAGCATATCTACAAGTATAGTCTGAACACATTCAAGAATTTGTTCATTTATAAGGTGACTGATCATTAACAAGCATGTCATAATCATTCCTAACAATTTATAGTAAGTTAATAGCATTTTATAAGATTAAAAATTTCTAGCTTTATTCTTGTTAGGTTTAGCCTTAATTATTAACAGTTTCTGAATTGTAGCTCTTTTAGTATTAAAATAAAATGTTTAATCATAAATATGTCCACAGGGAGACGGGAAATTTTCTCAAGGTATGCTGGAAAGATCTAACTGGCCAGGAAATATACGGCAACCAGGAAATTTGCTCCAACTCATTGCTGGAACATATAGAGAGACTAAATTAACCCTAAAGAAAACAGCAACAAGCTGTGGGGTGGGGTCAGGCATTCTGTGAGCACAGCCTCAGAGCTGGGCAGAACACAAGGCTTATGGAGACAACTGAAGATGCTGCCAACCACAAGTCCCTAATCAGCAGTTTGGCATGATGTGGGAAGTGGGGACTCAGCCCAGGTTACCACTTGGGTCTAGAGAAAACCATAAGCAGGAGAGCCAGTCCAAGGCTTAAGTCAGCCAGGAAGCATAAATGCTTCTCTCTGTATATAAAGGGACAAGGTTATAGCCAGTCAAAACTTGGGAATCAGAAGTCAGATACAGAGAGACACAGAAGAAATCCTAATGCAGCCAAACTTCTGATAAAGTAAAAGATGTTTAAAAATATACTTTAATTGTAAAGAAAAAAGACACTGGATATAAACCTTTATAGACAGATAAAAATTGTTTAAAATTAATAAAATGAAGTCCTTAAAGAGAAAATTAAATAATACTTAAAAAATTTCCAGAGGAAAGAATTTAGAGAAAACTATATACAGAAAAAGATATTGAACTCAGAAAGCAGTAAGAGAGAAATAAAAATACAGATAGAAAATAGTCTCCAACAAAAAAAAGAGAAGAAAAATCAAAGTGAAGTCTCCAGGAAAGGGAGAAAGAAAAATAGGGTAAAATCTCCAAAGAAAGAAGAAAGAAAGAAAACTAAGGTGAAGTTGTCAAAGAAAGGGGGAAATTAGAGAGATTAAAAAAGAAAATATTGACCATATTAAAAAATGTAAAACACTATAGAAAAAGATATTTGGACTGTCAACATAAGAATAATTTTTGTTTGGTAGTGATTACAATTTTGTATATCCTCTGAAAGAACAGTCAGAACAAATAAGCTTAGATAAGGAAAGGACTGAAAGATGAGATGCTAAATTAGAGGCCACAGAACAAAGGTTAGAAGATTCTTTAAATCAGAATAAAGAATCTTCAGAAGAATCCAATCTGAAACCTATGGTAACAGCAGAAATGATAGTTCTGGATGAGGAAAGTCCACAGACTTGAGGAATTAAAAAGGCAATGAATGGAGGTTCAATATTCTGAGTTAAGATCCAGATTCTACTTAGTGACGCTCTCTTAGAGCAATGTTATACAAAAGCTTATGTGTTCCGTTTTGTAAAATTAAAAGATCTAAAATATGTACATGTGTTGATCCACCATACTATTGATGCATATTCAGAGTTCCAATGGGATTCTACCTTGAATTATGTAAAACATGAATCTGTAATTACATATATATGAGAGATGATGACTATCTCAGAAATGCCTTTACAGATTGAAGCTGGTGATGCTTCAACATCTATATCCATTAGAACACAATGATGGTATTTTATGGAATAAAAATTTTACAGATATATTTTAACATCACATAAGAGATCTAACAGAATATTAAAGAAAATGCTCATAGAACTGAAGGAGGATATGGAATATCCCAAATATAGTTTAAACAATGCTCTATTCACTTCAAAAATTTGAAATGCCAATCAGAGAGATAGATAACACAGCTTATGAAAAGGACTGAATTTTAGAAAAGACTGCTGAATTAAATTAGAATAAATATATGATAGCCTCAGAATGGAAGGCAGGAGATGTGTTCTGTATGGAAGATAATATTTTCTTAGTTCAACAGGAGAAGATCCCTCTACATGGATTATCTCAGAGACTGGCCGAGACATAAAAATGTCTCCAGCCAGGACTTCAGCTAAACATGCCCATAAATGTTGGCTACAAAATTCTCAGGACTTATTATACCATGTTTTAAATGATGTAGACAAAAATTTATATTACAGTTTTGTTGTACAGTCAAAATTAACTTATTACTTGTGTGCTCAAACAAAGAGCAGGAAATCATACTTAGCTCGTTGTGCACACCATATGTTCATAGATATACTAATGCAGAACTGCCTATTACCTATGAAAGTTTATATGTTCACAGAAAAACAACCAGACAATCAACCCTGAGATTATTCACCTTGAGGATGCTGAAAATGATGCTGAGATGTTGTGATTTATTTATTCCAGCATCCTGCTTTATTCAACTTGAGACTACCTTAACAGTTATTTCATCAAAACTTGCTTCAAAGACAACTTCAAAGCTGCTGGCCCCAGTTGGTCCAGTCTCTCAGACTTTTCCAAACAGAACTTTGCTTAAGTCCTGCACTTTTGTAGCTCACAGACTGGACAACAAATGTTACAGACAGTTTCTTTCTTACTTTTTAAAAATTTTTGGATATTTACTTTATATACATTTCAAATGTTTTCCCTTTTGGAAACCCACTATTCTATTCCCCCTCCCCTTGCCTATATGACAGTGCTCCCCTACCCACCCACTCGCTCCAGTCTTCCCTCTCTAACATTCCCCTACATTGGGGCATCTAACACCCTCAGGCCCAAGGGCCTCTCCTCCCACTGATGACCAACAAGGCCCTCCTCTGTTACATATGTGGCCAGCATCATGGGTCCCTCCAAGTGTATTCTTTGGATGGTGATCTAGTCTCCAGGAGCTCTGGGGGAGGAGGGTCTGGCCAGTTGACACTGTTGCTTCCTCCATGGGGCTGCAAACTTCCTCAGCTCCTTCAGTCCTTTCTCCAACTCCTCCATCCAGGACCCCATGCTCAGTCCAACAGTTGGCTGTGAGCATCCACCTCTGTATTTGTCAGACTCTGCCTGAGCCTCTCTGAAGGCAGCTTATCATGCTTCTATCAGCAAGCACTAATCAGCATCTACAATAATGTCCGGGTTTGGTAGCTATATATGGAATGTATCCCCAGGTGGGCCAGTCTCTGGATGGCCTTTCCTTGAGTCTCTGCTCCACACTCTGTCTCAATATTTTCCCCCTGTGAGTATTTTGTTCACCCTTCTAAGAAACACTGAAGCATCAACATTTTGGTCTTCCTTCTTCTTAGACTTCATATGGTCTGTGAATTGAATCTTGGGCATTCCGAACTTTCGGGCTAATATATACTTATCAATGAGTACATACCATGTTTGTTCTTTTGTGACTGAGTTACCTCACTTAGGATGACATTTTCAAGTTCCATCCATTTGCCTGTGAATTTCATGAAGTCATTGCTTTTAATAGCTGAGTAGAGAAAATGTGGCCCATTTACACAATGGAATACTGCTCAGCTATTAAAAACAATGGCAGGCAAATTCGCAGGCAAATGGATGGAACTTGAAAATATCATCCAGACAGCTTTCTCTTTTTTTCTACTATTTACATTGGTTGTATTGATACCTCATGTCTGGCATAGGCTATAGAAAGCCAGACAGCTTACTTAAGACTGGCAACTACCTCAATATTCTTTGCTCCCCCACAAAGGAAAACCATGTCCCTAAACAGGAGGACACAATTTCAAGAGAGCCATGGCCCATTCTCAAAAAGTAGGATAGATGCTTTTTGGTTGTTATAGGGTAATGTGTCTTTGTCATCATGTAAGGAAAGTTGGTTAAAAGTTGTTAATAGTCTGTCATTGTAGGAAAAAAGTAAGGGAGATTAGATTCAGAGATTTTTTTTTTCATCTATCATTCTTTCTCAGTGATCTAATATTAGGGGAAAGAGGGGAGAAGGGATTGAAGAAAAGGGGAGAGATAGGAATAACAGTTTAAAAAAAGTAGATTGTTGGATCTTAATCTATTTTTAGACCAAAGAACATCAGCAAACCTAATATTTCATGTGTGGAATGAGGTTTGTATATTGATACAGATTAAGGTTATATTTTGTTACCATGCACTATGTGTATATGTCTCAACTCTTGTTTCAGGTATTGTACCCATGTAATTCCTATAGAGCCAATGTTAAGTTCAAGTCCTTCTGAAAGTTGCTATCACATATTGTTTAGGATAATATTGAAATTCAAGTTCATAGTTAATTAATCAAACTTGTTGGCCATGTTAGATACTAGTTTAGTTAAATATAATAATAAGTTTCTTTTATCTTCCATAGATGTTTTCAAAATTAAGCAGGGGAGGATAACTAAAATCAAGCACAGATATACATAGGTATATGGTTTTTAAAAACCTCAGATATCTACATGATATAGCATGTTTTGTTAATAAAAGGCATTTTTAAACTTTGAGACAGGTCTACTTCAAAGAATATGATGAGCATCAAGGAACTTTCTTATGGAGTCTATTTCAAATGTGGCAAGATAGCCACCATGCAAGAAATTGTTATTGCTTCAAGTGCATACCAAATGCTGTCTAAACTAGACAAATGAGATGAAGTAAAGTTGGCTGTCATGCTTTGCCAAGACAGGGTAAGGAGTTATTCATGTTTTCTGCTTCACAGAAAGTTTGGTCAGAATTCTGGACCAGAGGGCCAAAAATGGTTGCTCTAATAAATCAGAAAAATTCTCTGTGAATGTCCAAAAAGTCACCTTTCTTTGTCATTTCTATTGTCTTAGAAGCTGCTTAATTGCACTTCCTGCATACTCAGGTGAAATTTATTCCTTATCAGGCCTTTGATAGGGTTGAAGACTGATAATTATAGTCTCACAATTAAGCTAATGTTGTTTAGTATTTAAGAAAATATTTTAAGGTCTAAGTAGATACTCTTAGGTTTATAAATACATGTTTTGTTAGAAAATGATTTAGGTACAGAACTTTGAACTCACCTGAATAGTACAGATAATTGATTACTTTGTCCAAGACTGCTAAATACTAATGGAGTGGACATTATGAATGTAATTCTTATCTGTTAGTTTTCATAATTATTATTGTTTATAGTTTATTAATAGAAGGGAAAGAGCCTTTTATTAGACTAAAATGGGAAGATTTGGGGGTCAGTCTTATGCACTGTGTTTTCAGATGCCTAATTCCATGCTTAGTGATCTGATTTCTAGGCCCAGACTGTAACTTTGGTTATAGTCCAGATGATGGTATGTTCAGACACCTCCAGTCACAATGTTATATAAAAATCATTTTCCATTATCTCTGGTTGGTCAGTAAAGAACTGTTTCCACTTGTGACTGGGCAGAGGAGATAGGAAGCCTGGACTTCCAATCCCAGCAGGGGTTCCCAGGTGGAGAGAGAAGTATGACAGGACAATGAGGAAAGAAGGGAGAGGTGTCCATGAGGCAGAGAGTTCAGGAGGAGACATGAAGTGCACTTATCAAAGGATTCACTATGAGGTTGCAATGAGAGAGTAGCTATGAGGACACGCATGGTCAAAGGGAGCCAGTCCAAGACCAGATGACATGTGATGGGGTATATATTTGGGTATTAGTAGCCTTAAAGTGTTAGAAAACCTTGTAACCTGCCCAGTTTAGGCTTTCACCTTGTTAATAAAATATTAGGTCTCAGTGTTAGTTATTTGTGAGCCATAATGGGCTAGATCAAGTGTAGAAATGATCTGCAGTTATTTGGGAGCAATAAGAGCATAGGATGCCCCCTAAAAAATATACTTATATTGCAGGTCCTTTTACAACACACCATTATAGAATATCACAAATTGTTGTTTTATTCAGTTTATCAAAATAAAACTTAACAAATTTAGCAGAGACAAGAGAGCCACACATATAATCTTAAGCCTGAATATACCTTAGGTAAGGAGAGAAATTCTTTAAGCCAGTGGTGTTCAACCTTCCCAATGCTGCAACCCTTCAACACAATTCTCCATGTTTTGGTGACTCCCAAGCATAACTTCATTCTCATTGCTGTTTTACAACTGCAATTTTATCACTGTTACAAATTGCAAGGCAAACATCCAACATGAAGATGCCCTTTCCTGTCTTTAAAACCAATGCATCCTGGGTGACTTTTATGCTACAAAGTTTGGCTGCCAGCACAAGGCATATTCTTATATATGAATGTATGAATTACAGCTTTAATGCATAAGCAGCAGCAGCAGCATCAGTAGTAGCAGAAGCAGCAGCAATAGCAAGTAGGAAGCAAGCAGGAAGCCTTTTATGAAGGAATGAGTTTCTAAGAAGAAGAAGGAGTCTGTGCTAGGGTGAGTTGGTAAATCCTGATTGAACATTTAAGCCAAATAATGGATTTTGATTGTTGGATCTTGGTTTTCTATCTCAGGAATGAGTCAGTGGCCAAATCAAAGAATAGATTTTGGATGATGTCTTAGTTAAGGTTTCTATTGCTGCAATGAAACACCATGACTAAATGTCAAGCTGAACAGGAAATGATTTATTAGGTTACACTTCCACAGAGTTGTTCATCATTGAATGAAGTCAGTACAGGAACTCAAACAGGGAAGAAATCTTCTAGTAGGAGCTGATGCAGAGTTCATGGAGGTGTGCTACTTACTGGCTTGCTCCATATGGATTTCTCAGCCTGCTTTCTTATAGAATCCAGGACCAAAACTTTAGGGATGGCCCCACCCGCAATGGGCTAGGCCCTTCTCCAATGATCCCTAATTGAAAAAAAAAAATGCCTTACAACTAGATCTCATTGAGGCATTTCCTCAACTAAGCTTCATTTCTCTCTGAAGACTCTAGCTTGTGTCAAGTTGCCACACAAAACCTGCCAGTATAGGGAGCTAGTTTTAGAGATACAATCTAATGGATTTTAGAAAGGAGGGAAATAGTAAATGTTAAAACCTGTTAGTACCATGTTTGCTTGTTAGAAAGCCTTTCCAACTTTTTGTTTTATTATTGGGCCATTGGATGTTGAGTAACTGGACAACGTTCTCTCTGTTTGCTTCTTGAATATTGGGACATCATAGCTAGGGACCAAGGAAATTGGAATGTTGTTCAAGGTCTGGAAAAGAAGGCTGTTTCAGTGACTATCCAGGTTCTGTGGGACCATTTGGTATTACAGAAGTCCAGGCAGCACTGGATTTGTTTATGAGGTCAGACCATTTATGGCTAGCTGCTTTGGAGATGTCTAGGCTATAGATTCTGAGGGAACATCTGGGGCTGTCGAGCTGTTGGAGCAGTTTGTAGTTGATTTGAAATCTGTTGGGAAAGAGAGACTAAGGATAGAAGGTAAAGTTAAAGTGTGTAGGGGGATTTTTTTATCTTGAGTGTACATTTGAAACTTTTAGGATCATAGTCCTGGTAGGTGGGGAAAAGGAGTACCAAGACCAGAGGAAAGAGGAGAAATTTCACCCTCGGTTATGGATAAGTAGGGACGGTTAAGCTGACAGGAGTAGTTATCTGGAGTCCATTTGAAATGTGATAGGTAGAGTTAAACTTGAAGTTTATCAAATCATATTACTGAAATCCATATTGCACTTAGTGTTCCCTTCCTCCTCCTCCTCCTCCTCCTCCTCCTCCTCCTCCTCCTCCTCCTCCTCCTCTTCCTCCTCCTCCCCCTCTCATTCCATTTCCAGGTGGACTAGCTCTTAAGATCTCCTTGCCCACTACATTCCGATATGCCTCTAGCTACTAGTTGTGCCAGATCAAATGCAGAGTATAGTCTTAATTTTTCCCCAACTGTAGTTATAATATATCCCTGGGAGTTGATTATTTAAGGAGAGTCTTTATTTATGTTCTTCTATATCTTTTATCAGGAAATAAGCCAGCCCTGTATTTTATTGAAGTTTTCTTAGCCTGATATCAAAATGACAAATGTTCCTTGTGTTCTATGTGAAGTTCAAATTTAGTCCTATGTGCCTAATTCTCAAGTTGAAGACTGCTTCAGTTATACTGTTGTTATGCTTTAAACGATAGCTCGAGTACTCTAAACACAGTTTGTTTTGGCTGTACTTGCTTTGTTTTAAGAGGAATACTTACTTCCTTTGAATATAACAGTACTTCTTTATCTTATTACTGAAATAATATTGTCCAACTCTTTCTGCTACTATAGTAATAGTTGTTCTGTAAGGAAAAGACCATCTGGTTGTTTTGTCCTTGTCTACAGAAAAGACATCTGACCTCTCTCGTACGTGCATAACAATGAACTTGTTTTTGAAGTTTCTAGTTATTTTAATAGAGTCCAAGAATGGTCCACAATACAATTTATGCAAGTGATTGCAATCTTTCTTAGTGTTGGCATAATCTAGGGATTTATTTACTATGATAATGCAAACTTGATTTTATCTAGCTGAATAGGATAGAGGGATGGTTCAGAAGTTAAAAACACTGGCTCTTCTTCCAGAGGACCTGGATTCTATTCTTTGCACCCACATCAAGCTCATAACTACCTGTAACTCCAGTCTCACGAGATCCAATACTCTCTTTTGCAATATAACAGCACTGTGCACCTGTGGTCCATAGATGTGTATGCAGGCTAAATACCCAAATATATGTGTATGTATATGTGTGCATGTACATGTGTGTGTGTATATGTGTGTGTATATGTGTGTGTATGTGTTTTTAATTAAATAAAAACATAGAAGCTAAATTATTCATACAAGTTTTGTGGTGGTTCTTCTTCTCCTTTGAATTTTCTGACACAAGAAACCCACTGCTTTGCCTCAACTATTTAGAATATTCAAGTTGTTTCCCACAAAGGTTGTAAGAAAAGGTTGTAAGAAAACCACAAAGGTTGTAAGAAAAGGTTGTATGATTTTGTATCTGGCTTTTACTTGTTCTTAGTTTGGGGTATCACTTCAGACTGTGAAAAAGATCAATAGTTTTTACCATTTTCTTGGAATGGATAGCTATTTAAGTTTTGGGTAAAATTATATCTTTTAAAAATTCAGATTATTCTAAAATGACCTACAAAGCTTCTAAAGTCATATATGAACATTCATAGTCTAATTAGAGCAGACTTTTCCTGTATCAGATTCTAATTAAAGTCATGAGATGCTATGTGAAAATATTCTTATTATCCTATTCAACAGGTGGAGATAGCAAGTCATAAAGCTACTTCTTGTTTGCATGCTTAAGCAAGTTTGTCACCAAACAGAAGTCACACATATATAAATGTAGAACAAAAAAAATCATGTAACATTAGAGCTAATAGATTTGTAATTGTTTCTTAACACCCAAATTAGTAAAAATATCATTATTATAAATTTTTAATTTTTCTTTCTACTACAAACCTCAACATTTTCAAGGAAAATAAATACACACTACCTATAGATGGATGAGTTTTGATCTTTTGATCTAAGTTACACAATATGATGACCAGGGTGTCTTTTGAAAATATGAATGGTACACCCTGTACCTCCTTACTTCTCAAGTTTCCCAGATGAAATTTAAAAGAGGAGGGACATTAATATAGTGAGATATACAACCATGGCAAAAGAACAAGATTAAGCAAGAAATATGAGACAAACATTTCATAAGAAAAGAAATCGTAATCATTCAAAAATATTTCTTTTTATTTTCTTCTTAGAGTCAAAGTCTTCTAGTGGAGCCCAGTGTTAGGTTCAAAGCCTCCATCCCAAATAGCTATGATTATAAGTGACTTCAATACATCATTCACATTAATAAATGGATCATACAAACAAACCCAAATATAGATGTCCTGAAGTTAAATAGCACCATAAATCATAAATCAAATGAATTAAACAGACATCTACTAACATTATATCCAAACATAAAATAATACATTTTATTCTCCACAGTCCATGAGTTTCCCCCAAAATTTACCATAAATTTATATACAAAGTAAAATAATACCTTTAATTATATTTTATTGCAGAGCAATAAGCCTGGATATCAGGAACAATATTAGTAGAAATGACAATGAATGTGCAAACTCATGGAAGATTAACAACATACTACTAAATAAAAAATGAACCAAGGCTGAAATCAAGGAGAAAAAACCAACTTTCTAGTATTGAATAAAAATGAAAACACAACATTTCTCCTCCAATAGCACAAATTCTAGCATAATGAATGCTAATCAGTAGGGGTAAAGCTTATCTAGCTGTCTATCTATCATCTATCTAGCTGAGTACAAACTCAATTTCTGCATGTTTCAAAGATGTAAGTAAGGATTTTCTTCTTGTTTTGGTGAGCAACAAAATAACCTTGGCAATAAGTTATAATGCTTCAGTGGTTCCATGAGACCCTTTTGGATGAAGATAAAATAATTCATCCAGAGTGAAGCAACACAGACTCAAAATGATAACTATAAAATATTTTCTCTTATGCATTGCTGTTAGATTCAGGTTTTCAACATGTGTGCTATGATCTGAAAACCATAGTGATTATTTATCTAGTAAGAAACCAGTTGGAGGAGAGAATAACCAAGAAAGAGGATATAGAATATAATGTTACTGAAAGATAAAGGAGAAAAAGAATAAGAGGAGTAAATGGAGAGGAAATTTGGAGAGAAAGGTAAAGCAAAGGATGAAGGGGAGGAACACCAAAGTCCTTTAAAAAAAATATGGAACTACTACCCTAGAAACTCCCTAAAATACATACATATGTGAAAGAAATTTAAATGGAGTTATCATGGAATAGGGAGACAATACCCCACTAGACATCTTTTGCCACCAAATATAGCTCCCAGTATCAGGAATAGGTTATATTTTTTTTTAATTATTAGACAATAGGGTCCAATAAACCTCCCAAAATTTCAGGCTACAGCCAATGCTATTGTTTATCCTCCAGAGCTTGACAGTAATACACTATTGCTGAAGCCACCACATATTTATATCACAGAACATGGAAAAATCTGATACTCACCTAGAAATTCCATCCCTACATGCAGATATTCATAGGGCTGTAAGGTGCTCTACATGCAACCAGAAAAGAAAATAAATCATCAGTCTCACCCAGCTACAAACCCTGTGAGCTATAATGACCTTAGTGGTTTGAATATGAATTGTCCCTAGAGGCCAGGAAGTGGTGGCACATGCCTTTAATCCCAGCACTTGGGAGGCAGAGGCAGGAGATTCTCTGAGTTCAAGGCCAGCCTGGTTTAGAGTGAGTTCCAGGACAGCCAGGGCTACACAGAGAAACCCTCTCTCAAAAAACCAAAAAAAGGAAAAAAAAAAAAAAAGAGAGAAAAATTGTCCCTAGAAACTCACATATTTGAATGTTTAGTCACCATAAAGTGAAACTGTTTGAAAGGATTAGAAAGCTTAGGAAGTGTGGCATTACTGAAAGAAGAGTGTCACTGAGGATAGGCTTTGAGTTTTCAAAAGTCCATGCCAGTGTCTCATCTCTACCTGCATATCAGGATGTAGTTCTTAACTACTCCACCAGCACCATGTCTACCATGCCTTCTGCCATGCTCCCTGCCATGATGAAAATACACTAAACTTCTGAAACAGTAAGAAATCCTTTAAATGTGTTCTTTTATAAGAGTGCTCTTGGCCATGGTGTCTTTTCATATGAGTAGAACAGTGGCTAAGACAATGATCGTCCTACAAGATATGCCTGTTGAATGTAATGAGAATTAGCAACCAATGTTTTTATTGATTTTAATGTCATTTTAATGAGATGGAACCCATAAGTGAACTGTTAATGACGGAAAACCCTATAGATAAATAGGCTATGAGCCTTAGGGGAAAACCCATTATAATCTTGCTAAATGAACATAACAATGAAATTACTCCCCCTTGGCATACTGCTACATGCATAGATCAGTGTAAATATAGCCCTTATCAGAGTAACTTCTACTTGCAGTAGATTGTAATTAATACCAAAAATCCAACTTGTCAGCATGCAGAGAATTAACGACTTTGGAATACCCAACCCTAAAAGAGATGTCTATAACACACTCATTTCCTCAAGGTTCAGGGATCTATGCAGAAGAAGAGGCAGAAAGATTGTGAGAGAAGAGGTGATGGATAACTTCAAGGCAAGGGTGTTCCAGTCACAACAGGTCAGATGTGCCTATGAATTCACAGAGACTAGAATGCCATGTGGAAAGCCTGAATAAAAATTCCAGCATGAAATAGTGAGCATAAAGTTCTACTCATACCCAAGGAGACATTAGCAATTTAACCTACAGGGAGAAGGAAAGACAGTTTTCTTCAATGGAGTGACACTAAACACATCAGCCACACTCCAGAACAGACCTCTAACCAAGGAGTAGTCAGTCAACACAAACTGAACTCTGTTTGTTTTTAATTGTTGTTGTTACTCTGGTTTTTTTTTCTCTTAAATGAGAGAGCAGGGAAGATTTGAATGGATCTGGAGCAGTTGAGAAAGCAGAATGAATATAATCAAAATATATGAAGATCTCAAAGACTAAATAAAAACATTAATTTTAAAAGTTAAAATAATAAAAAGAGAACACAAACTGAGTACGAGCATTCATTGAATTTTCTTGATGACTTTGACCACAATGTGACCAGCTGCCTCAGTATCCTGCTACCATGTTAGCATGCCTTCACACAATGATGTACTTTAATGGACCTGTAAGCCAAAACAAATCATTCCTTCAAGTTGATTTCTGTCATGTATTTGGTGACATCTACCTAAATAGTAACTAACACATGGATATTGTGTGTGTATATTAGTGTGTGTGTGTGTGTGTGTGTGTGTGTGTGTGTATCTGTGTCTGTGTCTGTGTGTCTATGTGTATGCATGACTGTGCCTGTGCATGAAAGATATTATATCATTTACACATTTCATCTAAGGTCCCTCCTTTGGAGTCCTGGGAGTCTCTCACCTCCCAGGTCTCTGGTACATTCTGGAGGGTCCCCTCCCAACTCCTAACTCCTGAGGTAGCCTGTTTCCATTCTTTCTGCTGGTCCTGAAGGCTTCAGTTCTATTTTCCCCCACCCCCTGCAATAGATGATCATGTTACCTTGACCCATCCCTATTCCCTTTCTTACTCAGGTCCCTCCCTCCCCCTCCATGATTGCTTTCTTCTCCTTCTCAAGTGGGGCTGAGGCATCTTCAATAGGCCCCTTCATTTTGTTAACCTGCTTGAGTTTTGTGGATTGTATCTAGGGTATTCTGTATTTGTGTGTGTGTGTGTGTGTGTGTGTGTGTATGGCTAATATCTACTTTTTAGTGAGTACATACTATTCTTATCCTTTTGGGTCTGAGGTACATAACTTAAGATGATATTTTCTAGTTCCATCCATTTGCCTGCAAATCTCATGATTTTGTTGTTCTTAATAGCTGAGTAGTATCCCATTGTGTAAATGAACCACATTTTCTCTATCCATTCTTCTGCTGTGGATCATCTGTATTGTTTCCAGCTTCTGATCACAAACAAGGTAGCTATGAACATAGTGCCCCTGTGGCATGGTGCTGCATCTTTTGGATATATGCCTGAGAGTGGTATAGCTGGTTCTTAAGGTAGATCTATTTTCAATTTTCTAAAAAATCTTCAGATAGATATTCAGAATGGTTGTAACAGTTTCCCATCCCACCAGTAATAGAGGAGTATTCCTCTTTCTCCACATCCTTGCCAACATGTGCTGTCACCTGAGTTTTTGATCTTTGACAATCTGATTGGTATAAGGTGGAATCTCAGGATCGTTTCGATTTTCATTTCCCCTATGATTAAGGAATTTAAACATTTCTTTAAGTGTTTATCAGCCATTTGAGACGTTTGTGTTATAAATTCTCTGTTTAGTTTTATACCCAATTTTTTGATTGTGTTGTTTGTTTTTTTTGGTGGTTAGCTTTTGGAGTTCTTTATATATTTTGGGTGTTAGCCCTCTATCAGATGTGGCATTAATGGAGTGTGTTTCCCCAATCTGTAGGTTGCCAATTTGTCCTATATACTATATCCTTTGCCTTACAGAAGCTTTTCAGTTTCATGAGGTCCCATTTGTCAATTCTTGATCTTAGAGCTTGAGCCATTGAAGTTCTGTTTAGGAAATTTCTCTGTGTGCCAATGAGTTTAAGGTTCTTTCCCCCTTTTTCTTCTATTGGATTCAGAGTGCCTAGGTTTTATATTGAGATCCTTGATCCACTTGGACTTAAGTTTTGTTCAAGGTGAAAAACATAGATCTATTTTCAGTTTTTTCTACATACTGACTGCCAGTTAGAACACTACCATTTATTGAGGATGCTTTCTTTTTCCAATGTGTATTTTCAGCTTTTTTGTCAAAGATAAGTGTCTGTAAGTGTGTGGTTTTATTTCTGGGTCTTCAATTCTGTTCCATTAATCAACCTCTCTGTCTTTGTACAGTGTAGTTTTTATTATTATTGCTCTGTAGTATAGCTTGAGGTCTGGGATGGTGATTTCGACATTAGTTCTTTTTTTGTTAAGAATCATTTTTGCTATTCTGCTTTTTTTGTTGTTCTTGCGTTGTTGTTGTTGTTGTTGTTATTCCATATGAAATTGAGAATTGCTCTTTCTGTGTCTGTGAAGAACTGAGTTGTAATTTTGATGTGTATTGCATTGATTCTGCATATTGCTTTTGGGTAGATGGCCATTTTTACTATTTTAATGCAGCTGATGGACCATGGGAGATCTTTCCATCTTCTGAAGTCTTCTTCAATTTCTTTCTTGAGAAACTTGAAGTTCTTGTCATACAGATCATTCACTTGTATGGTTAGATTTACCCCCCAAAAAATATGTTATGTGTGAGTATTGTGAAGGGTCTGTTTTCCCTAACTTCTTTCTCAGCCCATTTATCACTTGTGTAAGGGAAGGTTACTGACTTGTTTGAGTTAATTTTATGTCCAGCTACTTTGATGAAGTTATCAGTTGTAGAAGTTATCTTCTAGAATTTTGGAAATTACTTATGTACACCAATTTATCATCTGCAAATAATGATACTTTGACTTCTTTGCCAATTTGTATCCACTTGATCTCCTTTTTTTGTCTTATTGCTCTAGCTATAACTTCAAGTACAATATTGAATAGGTATGGGGAGATTTGGGCAACCACATCTTGTCCCTGATTTTAGTGAGATTGCTTCAAATATCTCTCCATTTAATTTGATATTAGCTATTGGTTTGTCGTACATTGCTTCTTTTGAAATAAAAGAAAAGTTTTAGTTTTATGGGTAAGGAAATTCATTGTTTAAACATCACTTCTCAAATTTGGTTATCTAGAGTTGATTATAGTACTACCCAGCACTGGTTTTTTTTTTTTTAGATTTTTTTTTAATTTTGATAATTTATTTACATTTCAAATATTTTCCCCTTTCCAGGTGTCCCCTTTGGAAACCCCCTATCCCACCCCCTCCCCTGCCTCTATAAGGGTATTCCCTCACAGACCCACCCACTCCCATCTTCCCTCCCTGGCATTCCCCTATACTGGGGCACCTAACACCTTCAGGCCCAAGGGTCTCTCCTCCCACTGACGGCCAACAAGGCCCTTCTCTTCACATATGTGGCCAGCACCATGGGCCCCTCCATGTGCATTCTTTGGTTGATGGGTCACTCTCCGGGAGCACCAGGGAATCAGGCCACTTGACAATGTTGCTCCCTCCATACTACACCTGCCTCAATATTTAGAAAAGATATGTTCTGTCCCGTGGTATGGACAAGCCTGCTTGCAGATGTTACTTGGCCTTTTAAACTCGTGACTTTTGATGTTCTTTCTTCGTTTTGTACATTTTGTGTTTTGATTATTATGTAGTAGGGTTGGGTTTGTTTGTTTGTATGTTTTCTTCTTGTCCAATCTAAATGGTGTTCTGTGGATTTCTTGTATGTTTATAGATATCTGTTTTTTAGGTAGGGGAAATTTTCTTCTAAATTTTTTTTTAAAACATTTTATGGTCCTTGGAGCTGGGACTCTTCATCTTCTTCTATTCCTATTATTCTTAGGTTAGGTCTTTTCCTCGATGTTTTGTGTCAGGAATTTTTAGATTCAACATTTTCTTTGACTTTTTAACAATTTCTTCCATTATATCTTCTACTCCTGTAATTCTGTCTTCCATCTCTTATATTCTGTTGGTAATGCTTGTGGCTGTTATTCCTGTTCTCTTTCCTAGACTTTCTATGTCTAGAATCCCCTCAAATTGTGTTTTTATCATTACTTCTATTTCAATTTTCATGTCTTTAACAGTTTAATTCATTCCTTTCACCTGTTTGATTTTATTTTCTTATATTTCCTTAAGAAATTTATTATTTTCCGCTATCAAGGCCTTTATGTGTTTGATTGTATTTTTCTGTATTTCTTTGAGGGATTTATTCATTTCCTCTATAAAGGCATCAATCCTATTTATAAGATTGGATTTAAGGTCATTTTCTTGTGCTTCTATTGTGTTAGGATATCCAGAGCTTGCTGTAATGTGATAGCTTTGCCCTGAAGGGGCTATGTTGCCCTGGTTCTTATTGTTTGTGTTTTCACTCTGGCTTTTAGCAATCTGGTTGTCCCTGGATGTTCCTGGTGTATCAGGCATTGAGAAGGCAGGCCTAATCTAGATGTTTTCCATGCATCAAGTCTTTGGTGGGCAACCTTCGACTGATTGTTCTTGGTATAGCTTGCCTGCATGTGCCTTGTGTGGCAAGCCTGGATGTTTCTTGTTCTGCAGTCCTGATGGAGGCCATCAGAGCAATGACCAGATAATAAAGCTCTGAGGACAGCCTGTAGCTAATTCACAGCAGATTGGCATGCCCTGTGGGATGTCCAAGGAAATGATGGTGAAGGCATCAAACCTGGTTGTTGTTTCTTCAGGTGGGCTGATGGAAGCTGGCAGAGCAGTGGTAAGAGAATAGGGCTCTTGGGACAGTCCACAGCTATTTCAGGGCAGCTGAGTATTTGATAACTTATCAGGGGTCATCTCCAAAGAGAAGACTGATTTTCTCTTTCTCAGCAGCCATTGATGACTTGAAGCTCTTTATCCAAGGATAGGCCCTTGTGAGCTTACTCCCAATCATGTTTGCACATCAACTGTTGTTTTCATTGTGCATATCTTACCTAGGAGACCACATTGTTGTGGTTTTGTGGGTGTCTCAACATCCTAAATGCTGATATTACAACTGAGCATCAGAGTACTCAGCAGTAATTAAAGACTTTCTATAGCATGTAAAGTAATATTAAATGTTAATTTAAAACATTATCCTGTAATAAGGAATCTCACTAGTTTATTAATTTTTTCATCTTTAGTCTCTCTTTCAGATTCACAGTTTACCTTGTACAGTTATTTTGGCATGTAAAACCATTCCAGGATGTTTGATAAGGTAGAGCAGGTTGAGACCTGGAGACAGTGGGCATACACATGAGGCTTTTGTGACTCCTGGCTCACTGCTAGACTCCTGATTTGGAACATGTGCCATGTTTCTCACATAAAGAAGACATAATCCATGGTCACATAGGACCAAGCCATGCTAATAAAGTACCTAGAGGCCTGGAGGTCACAGCCAATAAGCTTCCCTTCCCAGACTTTCCTCCTTACAAAAGGTATTTAATCTCATGCCCACCCTGAGTAGTGGGGTATGGTTTTCTTCATCCATTTTCTGCCATGACAATAAACTGTTTGGAAACATGAACTAGCTCTTTTCATAGAAGGCCTCTCTTCACTCCCAGCCACAACTGCCACCAAGGCTGCCCCATCAAGCCAAGGACTTTCCCCACTGGGATTAGTTGGGTCTCCTCCTTTCCCCCAGCCCCTGGTTAGATGCAGCCTGTGAGTCCCACAACTCCATTCTCTGTTCTTATGCAACTTGCAATGGTGCCTGGATGTCCAAGAGTCTGAGAACCCCACAGACCTGGACTCATTGCAGGCCCAGGGACCCCAAACCCAGTTTCAGCTTTCCCATGCCTCAGACTGCTTTTCTATCCCCAGAGCAGTGTCTCAGTGTGTCCCTACAGCCCAACATCTGCCTTGGAAGTGGCATGGGTAGGCACAGTAAAACTCCCAGAGTTCCATCTTCCCAAGCAGCAGCGCCCAATGACAGAGTGGTTGCAGGCACACAACCCTACAAACTACTAGATAACCACATTGATAATCATAATAATTTTCCTGAAGATATGTTTTGTCATACCAATCATTGGTTTATTTCTAAAACAACTTGTACTTTTTTACTCTCATGTCAGACTAAACCTCAGGAAAACAAGGATGATATCATGGACAGCCAAACCAAACTGGGAAAAGCCCATAAGGGTTTAACCCTATATAAAGAACTACAGGCAACCAAGAATATATGGGAGCAGAAGAGGTGAATTTCACAGAGAAGAGCTACCAATTGATTATACAATGCCAAATCATCAACCATGAAAACACACATACACATCACATTGTACAAATTGAACAGATGATATTTAGGGGAAAATATATATATAAAATTTGTTAATATATTATATACTATATATTATATATTATAAATATTCTTATGTATATATACATATAAATACACATGGATGCAATAAGAATTATTGAATAAAGGGGGCCATGAACTTAAAAGAGACCAGGGAGGGTTGTATGAGAAGGTTTGAAAGGAGACGAGTGAAAGGAAAAATGCAAATAAATTATAATCACAAAAATTTTAAAAAGCTTCTTTAACAAATGTGAGAAGAATCATGACTGAGGTATCCTACTGGTATTGATTTAATTTGCATGTTCTGAAAAGGCCCCCACCCTTTATGAATCTTTGTTACTTAAAGTTCTGCAAACACCTGAAGCAAAACAAAATATATGTAGAACACGGGTTTTGTTTAAGCAATGTATTAGTATTCTAAGGGAAATTTTCTGTTTTCTCTACCATTAATAACTTACTTTTTTTACTGCAAGAGTGCCATCTTGCAAGAGTATCCAGGTTTCTTTTAAGCTGTCTTTTCACAAGTAATACACAGAATCATTACTGTGCATCTGAGGTGGTTTTTAATTCTTCTCTTTCAACATGTAATGCAATTTTAGTGCTATCTCAGAATATTCTAATAAAATACCATATTTTTACATAGAACATTTTATATGAGTCTTATGTATTCATTTACTGAAAATAACTATTTAAAACCTTCTTGAATGTTCTTTATACCAGTTTTTTAAACTCTCCAGCTTTTCTATTGCTGTAAAGAGACATCATGACCAAGGCAATTCATAGAAGAACATGTTTACTAGGGCTTGCATATAGTTTCAAAGGGTGAATCTATGGCCATTATCTGGGAAGCAACTAAACAAGGAGATAGGCATAGCACCAGAATAGTAGCCAAGAGCTTACAACTTATTCACAACTTAGAAGAAAGAAGGGAAAGAGACAGTCAGACAGATGGACCTGATAGACAAAATGCAACCACAGTGACATGCTACCTGCCACAAGGCCACATTTTCTAATAATTCCAAAAACAAAAATTCACCAACACAGCATATATATATACCTACCTACCTATGCGGGCATTTTCATCCAAATGTACATTTCCATATGCTCTATGAAGTAATTTTTAATTTTACACATTTATTCTGTGTAATTTTACACAGAATTCAACTTGAGTATTCTGTCAGAAGTATCAAATAGGTGCTGACTACAGACTTACTCCTGAACTACTATTTCTGACATAAATGGATAAACAGAACCCAGTCTGTCCTCAGATATATGTTCTTCTACCAAGAGTTTTTGTACAAAGACAGTAAATCATAAGGCAATAATTAATTCCTGCTAATTTGTTGACAGGGTATTGTAGGGAAGATCTTTTCATGCACTCTGTAAAGGTTGTGTTTGTATAATTCAAATGCTGATTTTCATACCAGCAGAGATTATGGAGGGTCATATGAGAGAAACAACAAATGGCTTTAGAACTCATAGAATGCAGCCTACTGGTTAGCACAGTCATGATGGTTGTACCTTGAGAGGCATAACCTCAATGACTATGTGTCCTGAGGACTTCAAACTTTTGTGGAGTTTTGCTCTGCTTGTTATGTCTGTATCCCTCTTATTCTAAGATTTGTAGGAACACTGTAAGGAGGTTTCCAGCCAGTCACTGGGCAGTTCATTAGCACTCACATTAATAATGCTTGGTCTTTCTTAGGCATTATGCTGGAAGACTAATGATCCAATTACTATCCTAGGAAAGAACTTAAAATGTTGATTGTCAGCAATGACTATCACCTTTACAATGAATGTGGAAAACTATATTGTTAGAAAAGTTAGGTTAAGAAGATTTTGTTAGTGATTCTGATGTAGAAAATCTTAGGGAACAATTTGAAGTTCAGAAAAGCACACTCTTCATAGTTAAGCTTCTGTTTTTTTAGGTCAAGGAACAAGAACAATCTGAACACTGGCTGATATGACCCTTTTGATGAACCTGGGCTTGTGATGAAGGTAATAAATTTCTTGTACCTGATTTTTCCCTCCCCTTCCTGATATGATTTAATAAAAATCGCTAGTGAACAGATGTGCGTTTTAACAATTTAAAGTAGAAATGACTGCTGGCATTTTATATAAAAAGTTTAGATTTGTGTTCTTTATAAATTACTTTTAAAGATAAATAATGAAATAATTGGTCCTTACTTTGTGATTGCAAATTACAGCCTGCCTGTAGGAAAGACTGGTATTAAAAAGAGCTAACAAGCCATGTGACAGAATGTAGATTAATATAAAGAGGTTAATTTAATTTAAATGAGCTAGATGGGAGCAGGCCTAAACTATGACCAAACTTTCATATTAATAAAAAGTCTCTTTTTCATTACTTGGGGGTTAGAGCAGACCTTCCCTCAATTAACCTCTCTGTATATGTCCCACTGACAATTAACAACATGCTTCTCTGGAGTTTTAGGGGTTTTCTTGATAAAATAAAGGTGACAATTAAGATTAACCATCCCAGAGCCTTTTTATATATCCTTATTTTAATTGAAATTTTTACTTAAGATGTGATTTTATGTATCTTAAATGACCATAGTTTATAATTATTTTTATTTCAAAATTTACTGATTATATAAAAATTAAGCCAAGTCTTAAAGAGAACTTTGATTCTATCCAAGTTGCAATAGTTTTTCAGTCTGAAGCTTCCTACAGGCATCTAATCTTATTTTTCAGCCTCCCATGAGTCAATTATGTTACTTCCCATAGCCTTAATGCTCATGTTTGTTTATGTATTTGTTTGCTTGAGACAGAGTCTCACTATATAGTAGCTTTGATTATCCAAAAAATTGGTCTGTAAACTAGGCTGGCCTCTAACTCACAGAAATCTGCCTGTCTCTGTCTTCTGAGAACTGGGATTAAAGGTGTGCAACACCAGTACCCATCTGTCTTCTATGTCCTTACATATACAGACTATTCTCAACCTATGGATCTCTAATATACACTTGAAATTTGACAAGTGTATCCTGCTGGAGAGCCACCATCCAGAAAGCCAGTAGAAAACTCTAAAACAACATGAGAAAATGGGACTCTTGAAACATAGTTTCTGAACTATTTCAACAATAAACAGATGAAAAACATTCTTCAAGGAACTACAATTTAACTAGCAGAATAAAACATTATCGACAAAAATGACAAAGTAAAAACTGTGAGGAGAAAAGTAGTTGACTTGAGAAACTGCATAGTACCACTTATATTCCTTTTCTTCTCTCTCTTTTTTCCTGTCCCCCCTTTATTGAAAGCACATTCTTTTCCCATACCATATCCCCTTATTACAGTTTCTTCTCACTCTACTCCTCTCAGCTCTTCTCTACCTCTTCTCCTTTCTAGATCCATTCCCTTTTTATCTACTATCAGAAAGGCACAGGCTTCTAAGACATAACTACCAAACATGACAAAATAATATATAAGATAAAGGGAAAACTATCAAATCAAGGCTGAACAAGGCAAAGCAACAGAAAGGAAAGGGTCCCAAGAGCAGGCACGAGAATCAGAGATCCCCTTATTCTCAGGCCTAAGCTAAAAACACTAAGCTAAAAGCTATAACATATATGCTGAGGACCTGGTGCAGACCCATATTGGCCCACTGATTGTGGCTTTAGCCTTTAAACTTATATTTGTCATGCATATTTGATTCAGAGTCCTTGATCTCTTAGTGTCCTCCATTCACACAGGCTCTTACACTCATCCTGATGCTTCCTCTTCTGCAGGGTTTTCTGAGCTCTGAGGGGAAGGAGTTTATGAACTCTGCAAGTCTTCATGACAGAGATATAAAAAGGAAGCTTCAGATAAATAAGGAGAGAGAGAGAGAGAGAGAGAGAGAGAGAGAGAGAGAGAGAGAGAGCAGACAGAATGCAGCAGGCAGGATTTTCTTATTGACAAGAACAGGGCTTTTTCTTACAGATTTGGATTTCTTTCATTTAGGAATAAAAAGGTAGAAGGTTTTTCTTTCTCTATTCAATAAAGACTGAAGTTTGTTTTTCATCCAGAATGTGGGAGGTCTTTCCACACTGACACTTGCTCTATGGGGCTTGCTCACAAGGGCAAATGCTCCACCCAAAAATATATGCATATGTAAGTATAGATGTATATGTGGAAAGATCTAAGTATAAGATAAGTAGCTGGATCGAGCAAAAATGCATGAATATATATGATAGAATATATGAATATGTAAAAAAGAATGTATTAACATGTATGTATGAATATACGTGTGTGTTTATGAACATTTGATTGTGTAAAAGATTTTCCCAGTTGGTGACTCAGTGTCGGAAAGATCCCAGCAATACAAGTTAGTTTAGCCTGCTGGTTTTCCTATAAGGTGACTCCCTCCCCCCCCCCCAGCCTCTTCCAGCTTATCCTTAATTCAACCACAAGGATGACCAACTTCTGTCCTGAGTACTTCCAGAACATTTCTTTAGGTGCTTCTCAGCCATTCAAGTTTCCTCAGTTGAGAATAATCTATTTAGCTCTGTTCTCCATTTTTTGATAGGGTTATTTGGATCTCTGAAGTCTAGGTTCTTGAGTTCTTTTTATACCTTGGATATTAGCCCTCTATCAGGTATAGGATTGTTAAAGACCTTTTCCCAATCTGTAGGTTGCCATTTTGTCCTATTTACAGTGTCCTTTGCCTTACAGAAGCTTTGTAATTTTATGAGGTCCAATTTCCCTTATGAATATTGATACAAAAATACTCAATAAAATTCTTGCAAACTGAATCCAAGAACACATCAAAACAATCATTCACCATGATCAAGTAGGCTTCATCCCAGGGATGCAGGGATGGTTCAATATCCTGAAATCCATCAATGTAATTCACTACATAAACAAACTCAATGAAAAATACAACATGGTCATTTTATGAGATGCTGAAAAAGCATTTGACAAAGTTTAACATCCCTTCATGATAAAAGTCTTGGAAAGATCAGAAATTCAAGGAACATACCTAATCATAGTAAAAGCAATATACAATAAACCAGTGGCCAACATCAAGCCATATTTATAATAGTCAAAAGCTGGAAACAACCCAGATGTCCCTCAACAGAGGAATGGATACAGAAATTGTGGTATATTTACACAATGGAACATTACTCAGCTATTTAAAACAATGACTTCATGAAATTCGCAGGCAAATGGACGGAACTTGAAAATATCATCCTGAGTGAGGAAACTCAGTCACAAAAGAATGAACATAGTATGTACTTACTAGTAAGTGAATATTAGTCCAAAAGTTCAGAGTACCCAAGATTCAATTTACAGCAACCATTGGACTGAGCGTGGGGTCCCAGATGGAGGAGTTGAAGAAGGCACTGAAGGAGCTGAAGGACTTTGCAACCCCTTGGAGGGAGCAACAGTGTCAACTGGCCTGATCCCCAGTCCCGGAGTCTGGACCACCAACCAAGCAATACACATTTAGGGACCCATGGTGCTGGCCACATATGTGCAAAGGAGGGCCTTGTTGGCCATATTTTGGAGGAGAGGCCCTTGGACCTGAGGGTTTTTTGATGCCCCAGTATAGGGGAATGCCAGGGAGGGAAGATGAGAGTGGGTGGGTGGGTGGGGTAATACCCTCATAGAGGCATGGGGAAGGGGAATGCGATAGGGGTTTTCAAAGGGGAGACTTGGAAAAGGGAAAACATTTGAACTGTAAATAAAGTATGAAAAAAATTCTGTAACATTCTTGTTCTGGATTGCTGTTCAGCTCTTGAATCTGTTCTGCAGCCCTTATCTATCAGTAGACCAGTTACTTTTGTAATCTGCATTTAACTGGTATTTGAGTTTTGTTAGATCTAAATGAACCACCCCCCCCAGCAATGTAAATTCTAGGAGTCTAAGAAAATGCTATAATGTATATAAATACAAGTTGTAAAGATTTATGAAAATGATTTGAAGTATATGAAAAGTAAGTTTCATATTTCTTTCCTTCTCCCTATGCTATTGTTTTACTGAAATTTTTGATGTTTTAGATTTCAACATCAATCAATGGACCTCTGATAAACTTATAAAGCACTGATTACTATTATCAGTTACAAGCTCAAAAAAATACTTCAAGTGATTTTAAATCAGAATATTATTGTACATCTCTAATGATTCCTACGTTAGTGATAATTTTGGCATTGTTTTCTTAATAACAATTATATGTATATGTATAATATGGGTTAATAAATCAAATAGATATTTTAAAAATGCACCTAACCTTTGAGAGACTTAGAGCCGCAAGGAGTGGAGAGATCTGGTTAGGGGAATCCTCTTGGAGATGGGGGGAGGAACTGTGGGATATGGAACAGTTGGAGGGTGGACCGGTAGGGGGATAAAGTCTGGACTGTCAAAAAAAAAATTAAAGAATACAAATATTGTTTTATTTTTATTTCTTTTTGAGAGTGTGACTGTCTTCTCTTGGATCAATAAAGATTTATTGCTTCAAGCCTCACTCCTGCATGGCTAGGGAAAGGTGAGGCTTTGGGCAAAAGAAGAAAGAAGTCATAGCAATTAATCCTTTACTTCAAACCCAATGTTTAACACTAGAAAGTTAATTTGACAGATACTTGTAGTTTCTGGCCTCAGAGTAACAACATCAAGATAAGTAAACAGGGAAACTTTATATTATAAAAAGCAACCATAATCTCTCCCAAGACCAAGTATTGCCCCTGGCAATATTTTCCACCCTTAGCTGCCTCAAGACAAGACACAACCCAGAGTTTAGCTCCCAACATTGGGTAACAAGAAATGGCCAGTTGGGGCTTTATATTCCCCATGTAAATCCTTTGAGGCATATTAAGGGGCCAAACCCCATCCCCAAGGACCCCATCTGCCAGACTTCACCCACAGAAAACTCTACCAGACCCTCAAAACACATTTCGTCAAACTCTGGACTCAAAAGCCTGCCTATCCACACCTTGGAAATGTCCATCATGGAAAAAATCTGCTCCTCCAGAAACCCTATATAAAGTCTGTCTTCTGTTCATCTCACTGCTTAGTCTCATCTGAACAGAAGGCAGCCATTCTCCTGAGTTTCTCCTTCTCCATAAACTCTTGTATGGATTTGTTTTGTGGTGTGACTTTGTGGCATTCCTAACATGCCAACTGCCAAAATACCTTTACATTCAGAGTTATAGTGCTATCATTGGCAAAAATTTCCCTTCTCCATATCAGACATATAACACTTCAAACGGGTAAACATCTCCCCAAGAGCAGATCTACAACACTTACAGTGAGGTAACCCTTTCCCTCAGCCTTTCCCTTCAGATACGTTAACACTTATACTCCATTAGGAATGGAAGGAGACCTTAGGTGGATTTATTTCATATTCTTTAGAAAGTTTCTACCACAGTGTGTTTTTATATTATCCTGAAAATGCCCCTCAATATCAGCTGTCTTTCTAAGGATTCTCACCCTCAAGCCTATCTCCTCTCCCTCTCCCCACTCAATCTTTCTGTTACCATCCCTCCCTTGTCCCCAATTCACCCATAAAATCTATCCTATTTTCCACTCCCAGGAATACTTTGTAACCCCCCTCCATGTCCCTTCCTCTATATTTAACCTTTCCACATCTGAAGATTGTAGGTTGGTTATTTATTTATTATCTGGCCAATTGCCTTCGATGAAATCTGTTGTCTTCCGAATTTACTCAGTCATTTTGGTATTTATTTATGCTCTCGGTTCACATGTCTGTAACAAACAATTCCAAACTAGGAAAAAACAAAAGTCCATAGAGTGCATACATAGATGGGAGTTTGTTGATGTGATATTCTTTGTTACTTCGTTATTTGTGGAATCAGGAATTTCATCTTGTTGATATCTCATACTAGTCAAATTGTGAGGAAAGTTGTCAGTATGTTTGTAAGGGTAACTTGTACTTATCATATGAAATGGTAGATAAAATGTTACATAATGTGGAGAGAGAGGGGGGAATGTATTTGTATGTGGCATAGGTGATATTATCTAACATGGATTAATTGAATTATTTTCTCCAGAGCTATTGATCCCATGACAATGATATAGACTCCATGAACTAAAGATTTTATTTGTTTCATGGTAAGATGCACTCATCTATGTGTATTGCTTAACATTTGTAAGTGGATTAAAGTCTACACTTGACTTCAATAGAGCCTTGGAGTGATCAGTGTCAGAACTGAAAGATTAAGTCTGGTTGTACTATAAAGTAGATTTATGTAAGCAATACAGTGTGAAGCCTTTCCCATGAGCATATCTGAGGTTTTCTAGAACTCAGTGCTTTCTATAAATACTGATGGTGTTTGAGACACTGGGAACCTCAGATACTTTATTATGAAAACAGTAGTAGGTAAGCCAAGTCAGGTTCCAAAGAACTCAACCCCCCATTCACTGTATGTTCTTCTGCTGTTAATACTTGGTAAACAGCATTTGTAATAGAGATACTTCATGAATAAAAACTGAATCTTGTCAATAGTTTCAATTTCAAGTAATCAGTGAATAATTTAATCAGTTAGATACTCAAATGGTCTACTGGAACTTTTTATGATACTCCATGACTTCTACACTATAAAATACAGTATGGTTTGATATTTTTTCAGAAGTGTACACCATTTTACTATCTTTCACTCCATATGGTTAACCTTTGCATGAAGCTTAATTTTTCCACATTTTTTGCCAAATCAAAGTGGGAAAATGTCAAACATATCACCTCTAGCTTAAATAGGCTATGGTAATGAGGCTCTTAGACATTTTAGGGATAAGGAGGTAGGGTATCATTTCAATTGATCAACACAGACTCACAAAGATGCTGTGATAGAAATAGTTGTTGCTGAAAAGATTTCACTCAGGTGGTGGAAGAAAGGTGGTAAGTACTAGTTATGGACTTAGAATAAGCTATGTAATCTCTGGGGACTATACCCTCTGGACCCCAAGATAATCCCCTCTACAGTGTGTATGAATGAAGGAGTACATTGGGTGAAACAGAATAGATGCTCTGGTGATCACTCAGCTTTGCTACAGGACTGAAGCCCCATTCTCCAAGTGACTGTGAGAATTAGTAGTTACCATTTCTCAGGTAAGAGGTTTTGGGGAATTTTACCCAGCCAAGGTAGACTGCCTTCATGAATCTTCTTCTGGTACAAGGACTAAACTATACGTACTCACTTGATCATAGGTGTTTAAGCTATGTACATGACCTGAATAAAGTTCCTGAATGCAATTCTATATCTCAGATTCTAAGTCCTAGAAACTTCAGTTAAAATAAATTTTCATTATGTGATTTCCAGAATGGAAACCTGACAATGAATACCTAATAGTTTATAAATTGGGCAAAAGTGACCTAAATACATTGAATAATCATGGATTTAAGGTCTCAAAATGTCAGTTTTCAATTAAAGTCCTAACAATTGTAAATTGTTAAATAATTCTAAAATTTATGTGGATGAAATTAAAAGAGGCATTTTAGGTCTTTGTAAAACTTGTGATTCTAGTCCATGAGTAATTTGGTGTGGTAAATTCCAAGGGGTATGGCAGAAGCAAAAACACTTATATGGTACTGTCTTGCTATTCTGGTCGAGGATTAAAGGATGAAGTGGATTATTCTAATTTTTCTATTTCAAATATATAGAAGTATCAAAATTAATCCTTTTAGTTTTTATTTTTCATAATGTCTATCTACATATTTATTCTTAGTGGTCTATGACCTCTAATACAATATAATCACCAAATTTTTCTGTGAACATTTTAAAGGAGAGGCTTCATAAATCTTGACCAGGTTCTTCTTGTTGTAAAAAGTCCCCATTTATTTAATCAGAAAAAAACCTGAAAATTATTTTCCAAGTACTTCTCCTATCCTGAGCCCACCACATAACTGAATATAAGAGCTTTCAACAATAAGACATAACTGATATACTGAAGTTTTAAAATAGTCAGAGATGTTGGGTGAGAAAAAATATTACTTACAGTGTTAATTTCCAGAACATATTACTATTAATACAAACAAAAAAATCACCTTGCTATTTCTAGCATTAGCATGTTTTTCAGTAACATTCTGGTGAAAATATATGAAGAAACATGCATTGTCTCAGATATCATCATGAGCCAAGTGTAATATGTTGGAACAGGCCTACTGAAAATGGCAAAGAGGTCCTGAGTGATACAGTATGTGCTTTTATTGAACATGAGCTCATTGGCTTTTATACTGGACAAAAGAGCTGTCTTCCTGTTTTCTCTGAAGGGGTACTGATTTGCAATTGATGCCATCCCACAATAAATTAACTAAACTTCTGAGAGAGTAATAACTCTGATTTAGAGGAGGTATTGGAAACTAATGTTGATGGAGCTTTGCTGAATAACCTGAAGGCACTGAAATTTTGAAGGACCAGGAAAAAAATTCTCTCTGGATTCTGGAGCTCAAATAACTGATCTGGATGTGGATGATGGTTGGAGACAAAGTTATTTCCTACTTCTGGAAGTCTAGACTTAGAATTTCACAACTTGTGAATTTTTTTCTTTACTGAGTGATTATATGTTGGGACTTAGAAATATGACAGTGAAATCTTTCAAAAGCAAGAAGTTATTTTCATATTTCATAATGAAGATGGCTGATATTCATTATGAAGTTGGCTGATAAGGTCCATTGTGCTCTGGGATTTGGGAACAAACACATGTCCACAGTATCCCCCTTTCTTCTTTTATTCTCTAGTTCTCTGAATATTATGCACAATGATTATTTTTACTATGTTTCCCCAACTGTTCCAAGATCCAGTCCCCTTCTTGTTCTTACCTGACTTTGGGTCCTTTTTTTTAAAACAAAAATACCAAGTACAGTTTTTGCTGCTTTCCACCTGAGTGTCTTCCATCCATCATGTAGGTGGCACACCCTGAATGGAGTCTCAGCAGTTTTAAATTGCCTAGGAAAACTAAAGAAAACACTGTTGGGTCATTGTTATAGATCTGAAAATCACCAATGTAGGCATCTTCAGTTTCTAAATTTCAAATCCTAAAATTTAAGATGCACACATCAATATCCACTAAAATATCACAGCAAATACTTTTTTTATTTTGAAGTACTCTTTATGAAGAGATCTGTTGCCTATAACGGACATGCAATAAACTCTGTTTGAAATTTAAGGGAAATATTTTTAAAGTTTTAAATATATATACAGTCCCGTATTTGTCACTACATTCTAGATAACAAATATCTATCTGTGACTCCCAAAACTATCTTTGTGGACTTTAGGATTATTCCTTCTTATTCTTTTATCTCTAGAAAACTACTAATTTACTTTTAAAATATTAGCATCGTTTAGAATCATTTACTTTTGATCATATCATGTAAATCATCTTTGTCTAACTACTTGAATTCAACCAAATCCTGTAGATCAACATCTAATATTCATAAAAATGTCTCATTAGTTCTGTGATGCATGTATATTTGGGCTAGATATAACTTGTTTGTCCATTCTACTGTCAATCCTATTTTGAATTAAATCTAGTCATCACCTAAAATTCTTCTTGCACTTTCACTTCTCTTGTCATTTGTTTTTAATAATAGTATCCTTAATAAATTCAATTATTGGCTTCTTTTTCTGAAACAGTAGGTAGTAATAGAGGGAGATAGGAGAACCATACCAATCTAGTCTGTCTATTTGTTGACCACTTTTCCATCTAATAAACCAACCAATGTCCTGCCCACATCATTTGTGCAAATCATGCTGAAAAACATTTTAGGAAATCACTCATTTATTTGTCAACCTTTATGCATTTCCCATTGGTTACATACAGACCAAGTATGCTAATGTACTAATGAAGCACTAAGAGAGGAGAACCCTCAGAAAAACTTTCTTACTGGCAGCATGCAATGCATAATTCATCAAAATATAGCTAGGGACTATCCTGGCTTCCCAAGAGACACAATGCATACATTATCTATAATTCATATTTTATCTTTTACAGAGGAATATGTTTGAAAACCTCTAAACTAAAATTGATTATTTTTCACAAACACGTCCTTTGTTCTTTAGTTGTTATACTTTGAGTCTTTGCTTTACCACAATTTGTAGACATTTCCTTTTTGGAATTACATAAATTCAAATTTATAACTATGATACCTCTAGAGATATTAATTTTGCAATGTTTAAATTATATTTTTGCCCACTAATTATTTAAGAACCATATTTTCAAAGGACAAAATTTTGTCAAATTTTTTAGTACACCATAAATTACTTAAGCTCATGTGTCTCCACTCTGTGTTATTCTGTTCCATTTGGATCACTGTATACCTTTTTGCCAATTCCATAATATTTTAGTCATTGCAGTTTTGAGTAATCATTGATAACATGATCCTTATAAATTTATATTTAGAATTTAATATTGTCTAGCTTTTTTAAAAGAGTTATTCTTTGTTTTCATAAATATATTACATATAACTTCATGATATTTACAAAAATCTTGGATAGTATAAGTATCTGCTCCTGTCTCAGTCCACTACTAGTAGGGCCTCTCAGAAGGCAGGCATGCCAGGCTCTTGTCTGTAAGCTCATCATAGCATAGTAGTGTCAGGCCTTGGTGCCCCCCTGCATAAGATGGATGCAAAGCTGTGCCAGTCTTGGACCTTCTTTTTTTCAATCCCTTCTCCTATTTTGTTCCTGCAGTTCTTTTACACAGAAAGTGATCATTAAGATGAGATTCAGAGCTAAACAAAGAATTACCAACTAAGGAATCTCAAATGGCCAAGAAGCACCTAAAGAAATGTTCAACATCCTTAGTCATCAGGGAAATGCAAACCAAAATGACCACAGGATTCTACCTATCACCAGTCAGAATGGCTAAGATCAAAAACTCTGATGTCAGCAGATGCTGGCAAGGATGAGAAGAAAGAAGAACACTCCTCCACTGCTGGTAGGATTGCAAGCTGACACAACCACTCTGGAAATTTTGGCACATTTAGACAATGGAGTACTACTCAGCTATTAAAAAATGAATTTATGAAACTCACAGGCAAATGGATGGAACTAGAAAATATTATCCTGAGTGAAATAACCCAGTCACAAAAGAACACACGTGGAGTGCACTCACTGATAAGTGGATATTAGCCCCAAAACTTGGAAAACCCAAGATACAATTCACAGACCACATGACGCTCAAGAAGAAGGCAGACCAAAGTCTGGATGCTTCAGTCCTTCTTAGAAGAGGGAACAAAATCAAGGGAGGAAATATGGAGACAAAGTGTGGAGCAGAGACTGAAGGAAAGGCCATGCAGAGAATGTCCCACTTGGGGATCCATCCCATATACAGACACCAAACCCAGACACTATTGCTGATGCCAAAAAGTGCTTGTTGACAAGAACCTGATATAGCTGTCCCTTGAGAGGCTCTGCCAGAGCCTGACCAACACAGATGTGGACGCTCATAGCCAACCACCAGACAGTATGGGGACCCCAAGGGAGGAGTAAGGGTAAAGACTGTAGGAGAAGAACAACAATATCAACCAAATACTCCAGAGCTCCCAGGGACTAAACTACCAACCAAGGAGTACATACTGATGGACTCATGGATCCAGCTGCATATGTAGCCTGGGATTACCTTATTTGGCATCAATGGAAGGGGAGGCCCTTGATCCTGTAAAGGTTTGATGCCCCAGCATAGGGGAATACTAGGGCAGTGAGATGGGAGTGGGTAGGTAGATGGAGGAGCACCCTCATAGAAGCAGGGGGAGGGAGATGGTATAGGGGATTTGTGTAGGGGAAACTGTGAAGGGGGATAATATTTGAAATGTAAATAAATAAAATAACCAATAAAAAAAGAATTACTAATTAACAAGTTTCAGCACTGTTCCACAGATTAAAAATAACATATACAATTGTTTTAAAATGAAATTAGTTTATCCACATTTTGATATCAATATATTTTTCTCAATCTCATAGATTAAAAATGTTTTTCTTATATTTCCACTTACATTAAGGTACTTGTATCTTTACACTGGCTGTTTTTGTTCCATTCACCCATTAATTTATATAAAACATTTTTCTTCCACTCTTAGTTAAATACATCTGACAGGGGACTGCTAACTATGGAAGCATAATTTTAAAAAAAAGTTAAAGGAATGAAGTAATATGAACTGGAAAGTCCATCTCTGATCAGAACCATGTATAAGGACAATCTCTTTTTTTCCAACACAGAGAAGATTTATTCTTAAGGGAACTTTAAGATTGTCACTTTTTAAAATTCTGGGTTAGTTTTGTGTATCTAGAAAATCTATATATCATATCTTATTATCTGATGCTTGTAGTATTGTCCTTTCCAAGTATGATGAACCCTACATACCTTTATTTTTCTGAGCATCATGTGTGCTTCATTTCCCTGCAAGTGATAACATTGAATTCAGGTAAGAACACTTTTTTTTTTATATCCATTACAATTATGAAAAGGATGTAAAATAGACTCCTAATGCTCATTTATTTAATTGCAAAAGGTTAGCAGCATTACTTCTTTCCAATGTTAACTAAAATAGTCAAAGAGGAATATGGCAGCAAATCTTCTTAGATTCAAAAAAGTAGTGAGATTACAGGGTATACCCACTGTCCCCCAATTTAGAGATCTAAAAAGAAGCAGAAATTGCCCAGGTCAGGAATCTCTGAGTAGAAATCTATGTGAAAATAAGTGCTGAAGTAGGAGACTGTAAGCTGAAACCATGAAGTTACTAGGGCATCAATGTGCAATGATGTGAACCACAAAAATTAAATATCAAAGACTATGATATTAGTAGGCACTGGGTGGTACCATTTACTTACAGCGTTTCTACTAGGTTCTCATGGTTATAAAAGAGTGATGTGGAAAAGAACTATTATAAAACAGGTTGACCTTAATTACTTCTGCTTTCAACATAAGCTGTTTTTCCAAACTTAACCTGTATTTCATAGTGAGACAACTGAACTGGGAAAAGGATACCAATAAATTTAATCCACCTTTTTGGGACATTGGGAACCCCTCAGAAAAGTCATAATTCAAGGATACAGGTTCACTAAAAGGCTGGATACAAATCATATAACTGCAGAATGATTTTTTTATTTCCCTGACTCACTTTAGTCCACATCATTAAAACATACCATTGGGGGTAAATTAATTGTAGTATATTTGCTTCTAATGAAACTTTTTATGACGCACTAAAAAATTGATATGAGAGTCCACAGGGATATAGCAAGTAAGACCATTCAGTTAGTCTGCAATTGTCAGACTAGAAATTTAATACAACTATAATTAATATAGTAAATGAGCTAATGGTAAAAAGAAATAACATGTAAGAGCAATTGGAGAATATAAGTACAATTAGAAATTCTACGAAAGTAAGGAAAAGATATAGATAAAAATATTAAAGGAGAAATAGAAATAGCACATTTGTGAGTAGACGGAATGGACAAAGCTGGAAAATTTTCCAGTTGATTATTAATCATAAAAATGTATAAACAGAAGAAAGACCAAAACTTTTGCTAAAAAAAATCTAAAAATTCTGAGACAATGTATGAAAGGAGTAGTAATCAGACAATGGTAATAGAATGAGAAGAAAGTCCAAAAGGAGAAGTATATGCAATAAAACCACGGCCAAATCACCGGTGGATCCAGGAATTTCAGAGAACACCAAACAAGGTATGGCCGAAAACAAGCATTTAAAAATGTACCTCTTAATATAGCATTCAATGTACAATGAAAATGAAAGAAAAATTTTAAAATAGCTAGCAGTCATGGGTGGAGGAAGGGCAAATATCTCTACCCCCACAAAAAAATATAAAATTGCGTCTAACTTCACAGAAACCATACAAGCAGGAAATAGATGCATTAAAATATTTAAAGCATTTGGGGAAACCCACTAATTTAGTATTATGCATCATAATATATTAATTATCCTTCACTTGTAAAGGACATTAAACAGAAGAGATTTTGTGACTGGCATTCCTATATTAATGATATGTTCAGGTTTGCTGGAGTGAGGGAAAATGGCAAAGGTACATAATCAATACTACATAAGCTTTAGTGTAGAAATGATAATAGTTCAGCCTAATTTTATTAATTGATCTAAAAGAGACTAGAATTTTAAAACAGTAAAAAGCAATGTATTCATCAATTATACCTATATACCATATTTTTCTCATGTGTTCATCTGTCAGTGGATCCTGTCTTTGCTTCCAAATCTCACAAGAAAGTTTCTACATCACTACCTTAAAACATCAATGGAAACTGTTAGCTCATATTTCATTGTCCATCTAGTAAAGGCAATAAGAGATTCATATGAAGTTAAGGCAGCATTCAGCACCTGAATTTCTTTTAAGTTTCTTTGCTAGGTTTTGAATCTGTTTACTTATATTTCTAGTTTCCTTACACACATATGCTTGAACCTTTCTAGTAGCCCCTTAGTTATTTGAGAGTACTTGGATTGTAGTTTGAAGTCTTTCTCTAGTAGAGCAGACATCTAATCTTTTTCAGGCTGAATGATTTTCTTTCCTTTTCACTAGCTGTGCTTCCAAAGCTTCTGATATATGTTGGAATTTTTGTTGCTAAAAACTACACATTTAAATCTAACAATATGGTGACTCTAGAAATGATTTTTTTTCCTTCTTAGGAATTTCCCTGTAAATTATTTTCATTGAGTGTCTTAGAAGTTTGCTTCTTGTAATCTATTTTTGTAAACAGTAATAAGGTTAAAGTCTCCTTCTTCACAGCCATCAGAATCTCTTTCTTTTGCCATGCATTTTTATTCACCTTCTGGTTCTCCCCATATACATAGTTGCTTTTGAATGTTCTAGTCTTGAATGCCTTCTTTCAAAAATAAAACAAATTAAATTAAAAGCTTTACAGAAACCTGGATGGCACCTCTCTTAGGACAAGGTAAGCTTTTATAATTAGAAGTTTCTACGAACATAACTAACCACCTCTTAGTCTATAATTATAGGATCAAAGGTAATAATCTCTCTAATAACTGAAAAATAGAGTTGATTTTCCTCATCCTGATTCTTACAAGCTAACCATACTGATCTGGGTAACATGCACAACTGCTAATCAATAAACTAAGGGTTGGGGTGTGGAGGTAGTACTTTTATAAAAGATAAAAATGACTGCAAATAACAATTACCTATATCTTCAACTAAAGTTTCAGATCATTATAATCTGGTTTTACATTTTCTCTTCCAATGATACACATGTGCTAAACTGTTGTTTAAAATTGAGATTCAACCATTGAGAAAAGATGAGAATTTGGCTGCTCTGCCTTCATCACTGTATCAGTACCTTGATGAATTTATGATACTATGGCATTATTGGATGGTTGAAGGAGAAAGTAATGTACAGTTGAAGGAATTAGACATAGGGAGAAGGCATTGGGAAGATCTTATCCCTGTTCCTTTCACTCTCTGTGCTTCCTGAGAATGAGCAACCTTGTGTGCTTCACAGGTCAACATTCTCTCTCAGGAGGATTGAGAAACCACAGACTCAATTTACAATGAAGTGAAGACTCTGCCACCATGAGTCAAACTAATATTTTCTCATTAAAATTATTTACATCTTTTGTCATAGAAACTGATAACCTTCAGCAGATTCTAAAGTTCCAAAATAGATATATCAGACAGAATCTTCCATACAGTTCTTAAGCAGCAAGAGTGATGGTTGGGGCTTCCTACTTCATTAGAATATATTTTAAAGATTAAAATATGAACTAGCATTGGTTTTGAAAAACTGGAAGATAAAAAGAAATATAATCAGAGTTGAATATTTATATTAGCTAGGCCTTGTGCATTGGATTAGATATGTTCTAAGCAGTATATGGCAGCAAAATCTTCAGAGTTTCAGATTTAATTTGATTTTCAATTTTTTTCCCTAGAGAAAATCTGATGGTGACCATTCTCACTGAATACTTGGTGGCTAGAGTAGGAGGCCAGGTTGAGCTCAACTTTAAGGTGTCTCTATAACACAATGTGGAGTATATAGAGGTATGCTGGTTTAGGGGTGACAAATCCAAACTTGTTTATCAATACAGAGCTGGCCATGGAGTGAATGAAGAAGCTGATCCTAATATGTGAATCGTATACAGTTTATGAAGGAGGACATTGAGAAGGTCAAAGCAGCCCTCCAAATTCATAATATCAGCATTTTAGATGTTAGGCCATCTCAATGTTAATTTAGTGATAGTGGATTCAGTGATGTACCCTTCATGAAACTCATTATGGCTTGTAAGTTGCTTATGGAATATAGTATACCAGTGTCGGTATATGCAGTGAGCTGAAATACATGGAATTACATTGGATATGTGTGTGTGTGTGTGTGTGTGTGTATAATGTTTTATGATATCCAAGTAATTAGTAAAAGTCAACACCTACCTCAAAAATACACTATTCAGAGAATAAATATCACATAGCAATCAATTAATCTAACTTGGAAATGTAATATGGAAGTTGATTTCTACATGTTATTAGACTTAATCTTGTCAATCCAACCTCAGCATAATCACTGTTTTGTTTCCTGGTCATTTCCACTAGCACTTGTATTGAAGATGACAATCCATGTACAGAGTCCTGGTTATGGTGGATTCATTGTGGCGTCTTCTTCAGTAGGTTAATTTCCACTGCCCCAGTTCTGTATTCTCTAATATCATACTCACAGGATGAAGAAAGATATTTCTACATGAAGATGACACTTCTTTTCAGAAACTGGTCACAGGAACGTACCATATGTTGTATTCTTAACCCTCTGACAGGTAAAGAGAAGCAAGTGAATACTCAGTCCTGAAGGATTAATTATCAACTTGGAAGCACAAAGAACAACCCAATGAATGAGTTAGTGTTAAAGGACATACTGAATTGAAATCCTTTGACTCCGTCTCATTTTCACTGACACTACTTTTGATTAGACAAATGCTAACTGAAGGGTAGTAGAAGGAAACTATACAGTAGAAAATTATGATTAAGTGTGTTGTTGAAATTTAGAGTCATTAGATCTAATATGTATGTATACATTTAACAAGATGCTAATTCCATGCCATAGTAGATGGCATTGTTAATTTTGAACTATTTTCTCATCGTGTAGAGTAAGATTTTTACTTACTCTGTGTTTTTCATTAATTCTAACTCACTAGATATGTTGATTATTGTCATATCGTAATCAATGCTACAACTAGAATTTTAAACTTCCTACAAATTCAATACACATAAACAATTATAACAGTGAAATGTATATAACAACAGAGATAAGTAAGTGAAAAGAGCAATATTGTGTTACCATTTGTTAATGGCTAATTCTTGGAAGACATGATGAATGAATGCAGAAGGAAAAAAATCTGGGAAATGTATTATTTTTAACAAAGCTACCCTTAGCTAACACACAAATACAAAAATTAAGTTTCACATTTTAACACACTGTGTGTTGGTGGGGACAGTAGGCTTTACACTTTTAGACAATAGTTCATGCAATGTTTTCTACATTAACTAAAGGTACAAATTTTGTCTCTCTTTTTAAAACTTTGTACTATTTTGGAGAAATAGAAAACTGACTGAAAAAAACTGTTGCTCAGACTAAATAGATTTCTATGAAAATGTTTTCTGGAATATCAGAGAAGTTCACAGGAATAAGTAGGAACCACATATTAGGCATGATGGTTCTTGAAAGGCTGAGGTAAAAGGACAGAGTTTGAGTTAATCTAGGGCCATATATTATGAAGGGCCTCAAATAGAAGGTGAGTAAAATAATATAAATATTTTTTAAAGTAGAGATGAAGGGATATATTGATATGGTAAAGATTGGTAAAAGAAAAACTTTGAAAAAGAATATTTATTATGTCATAGAACTGAATTAGGAAAGATGAATTTTCACTCAATAGTGAGAACTTGTTGCAGTGTCCATAACTTAGAAATAAAGCCTAGTAAGCATCTTGAATAAAGATGTTGCTGTGTACATTTCAGTTGCCATACAAACTCATTGTATGACGGCTTGTGCAAGACATGCCCAAGATCAAGACACATAACCCTTTATCAAAGAGTTGGAGAGACTCTCCTACCTGAAGAATTATTGGCAGTGGTTAGCTGCTTGGAAGACAGTTAACTTTTTTAAGGTGTTGATCTTGATAGGCCAACCAGGCTTCAGTGAAAAGTCACATGTCTAAGTACATAGGCATCACAAATTGGACTTGAAGGGTTTGTTTTAAATCAGGGGAGGGAAACAAAATTGAGTGAGGTAGTGAAGGTTATTGATCTTGGAGAGGTTGGGGGAGGGAGTTCTATCTCCAAGACAAACTTAATGCTTCAACTTTCTCTATGGGTAATGGGGAGATAGGAAGGAGGATACAACAACAAAAGAAGAAGAAGAAGGAGAAGAAGGAGGAGGAGGAGGAGGAGGAGGAGGAGGAGGAGGAGGAGGAGGAGGAAGAGAAGGAGAAGAAGAAGAAGAAGAAGAACAAGAAGAAGAAGAAGAAGAAGAAGAAGAAGAAGAAGAAGAAGAAGAAGAAGAAGAAGAAGAAGAAGAAGAAGAAACAAGAAGAACAAGAACAAGAAGAAACAAGAAGAACAAGAACAAGAAGAACAAGAAGACAGAAAAAAGGAGAGAATCAGGAAGAATGGAATGGAGGGAGGGGGAAAGACTGGGTGAGAGGAAGACAGGGAGGGAGGGAGAGAGACATGAGAATGTGGAGTGCTGGAGAACATAAAGGGGAAACCTGCTCTCATGGCAGACCGTTCCTGGTCTTCTGAGGCTTTTTTGTCAGGTGTATTTTAAGAGGGTTCTCTTCTTTTTTCAGATAGCCTGTTTAATAAGAACTACTTGAAAATTTTAATTTTCTTTTTCCTTAGATCACCAATTATTTTATTTATTTTACATTTTAATATTTTATTTCATGAAACCAGGTAATTAATCCAAGAGTGATCAAAGCATTTAGGAATTCTTTCTTTACTTTATCTATACATCACATGTAGGGCTGGGTTAAAACTAAAAGATACTTATTTTCCCCTTTTATACACTTCTTGCTTTTTATATTACAGATGTTGAATTTTATACTTTTCAACACTTAAATTTGCAAATCCAGTTCAGTTTTAGGGATGAAGTTCACTATGAATATTTTCTGAGCTTTTTCAAAGACATAGTTAATTTCTATATCCCTTAAATAGCACACACTGAAGCACTAAATGGAACATGGATTGAAACACTTAAAATTACCAGTTATATTTCTTAAGAAGTAATCATTTTCGTCATTTTAAAGTAGAATCACCCTATCACCTTAAACTGCTGAGTGATTGATGCATATGAGTCTTACTCTAGGATAAATCTAATTTGCTCACAAATTCCAGAATTCAATAGTGTAAGGGCAGTGTGTGTGTGTGTGTGTGTGTGTGTGTGTGTGTGTGTACATCTGTATGTACAGGTGCTAGGACATATTTGGACCTATACTTTCTCTCTGACAGGTGAGAGACAAACTTTGGATTTCTTACTCTATCACTCTCGAGATTATTCTTTTAAAATAACATCTCTCACTGAAACTAGAGATAGGCTAGCAACAGGAAAACCCAAATAACCTGCTTTTTTCTACTACAGATAGTGTTGAAACTATAGATGCATATTCAGACACACCCAGCTCTAATAGTTTTAATATACATGCAGGGATTTGAACTCAGTTTCTTATGCCTGCACAGCAAATGCTTAACCAATCACTCCAACCTCTCAATTATTTTAAAGTGTAGTTTCTTAAGTATTGAACACATCAGTATCAAAGAGAGGGACTTATACAAATCAAATGCTCTGCAACCAAATTCTTCTTCCTTATTTTATGCCTAAACTAAGTCTGTATATCATACTCTGTCAAGATACAGGGACCCAGTGATGGAAAGAATAATAGTTATTTGTAAGAAAAACCATTGGGGCTGTAGAGTTTACACAGTGGTTAAAAGTATTGTTTATTTTTTCTAGAGGACCTGAGTTTTATTCCCAGCACCTATATGGTAGCTCATAACTGTCTGTAACTCCAGTTCCAGTAAATCTAATACAATTTCTAGCTGCTTTATGCATAATGCATGCAAGTATGCCCAGGCATACATATAGGCAAAATATCTACACACATAAAATTATAGAAAAATAACAGCTGTTTTTCTGATTCCAGTGGCCAAACAACCATTATTTACTACAGAACTGAGTAAAACAGGTATATTGAGACACTTCAGATTATTCACTAAGAAACCTGAGTTCAAAGTGAAGGAAGAAGGGTACAATTTACCATTGATTCAAAAATCATGCGAATCAAAGGAGAAGTTAAATCCATTCATTCTAGTAGTTTATTTAATCCATAGAATGCTAATACACAAAACATATATAGAGGACACTTTTCATGCGCCAAAGATTGTGATAATAGTTTTATTGATTTTCTATAAATTATTCCCAAAAGGTAGTTATTACTGTAATCTTACTATGAATGAGCAAACATTGGATTATACATGTCCTAAATGGCATAACCCCAACTGACCTACAGAAATGTTTGGGTCCAAATGTCATACCATTTTTTCATATTATAATATTCATTACGTGGTTTCAAGTTTCACCTTGGAATCTCCCAGACAGGGAAGGCCACTGAGTCATTTATTTACTATGTTAATATTTACTATGTTAACATATTCATTATGTTAATCCTGCTGATCTATGAGCATGGGAGATCTTTTCATCTTCCAATAGCTTCTTCAATTTCTTTTTTAAAGACTAGAAATACTTGTTATGCTGGTCTTTCATTTGATTGGTTAGATTTAGGCTAAGATATTTTAATTTATTCATGGATGTTGTGAAAGGTGTTTTCCTAATTTTGGTCACAGGCAATTTATCATTTATATATCAGAAAGCTACTGTTTTTTAAAGTTAATTTTATATCCAGCTACTTTGCTGAAGGTGTTTATCAGTTGTAGAAGTTCTCTGCTAGAATTTTTCTGGTCACATATGTGTTCTGTAATATCATCTGTGAATAGTGATATTTTGTCTTCCTCTTTTCAAGTTTATATCCCACTGATCTCCTTTAATTTTCTTGTTCCTTTAGTTAATGTTCAAGTACTATATTGAATAGTTATGGAGAAAGAAGACAGCCTTATCTTATCTATGATTTTATTAGAATTTCTTTAAGTCTCTCTCCATTTAATTTGGTTTTGGCTATAGACTTGCTGTGTATTGCCTTTGTTAAGTTTAGTTATATGACTCATAACCCTGATCACTCGAACTCTTTTATCATGAAGATCTTTAAGGTCTTTAAATTTCTTTTCATTTATTTTGATGTTGGCTAGTTGCGAGTATGTGACCTCATCAGTTTTTTTATGAACTCATTTAGTGCTATGAACTTGCTCCTAGCATTGCTTTCTTGTGTGCCATAAGTTTGGGTATACTGTGCATTCATTTTTTGTCAAACTCTAAAAACTTTCTTTTTTATTTTTTCCTTTGATTCAGTGGTCATTGAATACAGAACTGTCTGTTTCCATGGGTTTGTAGGTTTTCTGTTTTTTCTGTTGTTGAAGTCCAACTTTAAGCCATAGGGGTTTGATAAGATACATGGTTTTATGTCAGTTTTCTTATATCTGTTAAGACTTGATATGTAACTGAGTATTTTGTCAATTTTGGAGAAAGTTCCACAAGGTGCTAAAAAATATGCATGTCCTTACATTTGAGACACATATATTCAGAACTAAGATGCCATCTCGGTAGATTTTGTTTTGTTGTTGTTGTTTTTGTTTTTGTTATTTTATGAGTATATGTGTGTGTGTGTGTGTGTGTGCGTGTGTGTGTGTGTGTGTGTGTCTATTTCATTAGTTATTAGAATGGATACATGAGCTTGCTTCTTGGGTTCATTTACCTGGAATAACTTTATCCAACCACTTTTCTGAGGTAATGTTTTTCTTTGATATTGAGATATGCTTCTGGTATATACCAAAATGATGATAGATCCTGATTTTACACCCAATTTTTTAGCCTGTATCTTTTTATTGGAGAATTGAGACCATTGATTTTCAAGCATTTTTAAGGACCAATGATTGTTATTCTTGTTATTTGATGGTGGTGGTAGTGTGTGTATCTTTGTGTGTGTGTGTGTGTGTGTGTGTGTGTGTGTGTGTGTAGAATGTGTTTCCTTTCTTTTTGATTTGCTGGTGTGGAATGACTTATTTCCTTGTTGTCATGGGTGTAGTTAAATTTCTTGGGTTGGAGTTTTCATTGTAGTATCTTTTGTAGGGCTGAGTTTTGTGGACATATATTGTTCAAATTTGGTTTAATCTTGAAATCTCTTGTTTTCTCCAACTATGGCAATTGAAAGTTTTGCTGGGTATAACAGTGTGAGGCACCTATGTTCTCTATGAATCTGTGATATATCTGACCAGGCATGTGTAGCTTTGAGTATCTGTTGAGAATATGTAATTCTAATAAATCTGTTGTTATATGTTGCCTGGGTTTTCCTCTTTCAGCTTTTACTATTATTTGTTCTTCACATTTATTATTTTGATTATTTTGTGGCAGGGACATTTTTCTTTGACAGATGCATCATTTCTTTCTATCATATATTCTATGTATGAGATTTTTCTCCTCCTTTTCTTATATTCTGTTGGGGATCCTTGCATCTGTAGTTGCAGTTAATTTATTTAGGATTTCAGTCTCCAGAACTCCACCCAGTTTGTGTTTTCTTTATTTTTATTTTTCCATTTTCAGGTCTTAAACAGTTTTATTCATTTTTTTCACTTGTTTGATTGCATTTTCCTAGATTTCTTAAAGCAATTTATACATTTTCTCTTTAAATATCTCTATCATCTTCCTAAGATCAGACTTAAGCTCATTTTCTTGTGCTTCAGCAGTGTTAAAATATCTATGGCTTGCTGCAGTAGGATAGCTCTGCTCTTGTGGTGGTATATTGTACTGGCAGTTGTTGATTGTGTTCTTATATTGGCCTCTATCCATCTGAATTTTGTGATCATTATAGGTTTATGTTCTTAGTTTTGAATTAGTTTTATTTGAATGAATGTATTTTTAGATGTTATTTTTCCCTTGGTTTCTCGCTATGGGCCAGCTACAGCAGGTCTTCTTTTTTGTTTGGTTCTTCTTGAGTCAGAAGAATGGGAAAAGCATTGGCAGGGATAAACCTTGGTCAGAAGAGATATTTAGGATTGGTATATAATAATAAAATGTTTACCTCTCTAAGTCTAAGTTACTTGTTACTGTAGCTGAACTGTCTGAGTCTCTTTGAGGTCAGAATCTGCAATCTCTGGAATTTAGCACCACATCTTAAAACAGCAAGGTATTAAGTAAAAAAAAATAATTAATAGAGCCTTTTTCATTTTATCCAGATGTATCTCCCTTGTCAGGCTTGGGGAAAATTTGGAGCAGTAAACTTTTATTGAATGAGAAGAGAATAATGCTTTCTGAAGGAAAAACTTTTACACAAACAAATATGGATTAAAATCACATAAATTCTTAGAGAGATTCATAAATACACATTTCTTAAATCTCCATTCAAATCAGCTGGGCCCAGATTACATACATTCTCTAAATTGCACGCACGCACACACACACACACACACACACACACACACACATCTATACTTACATATGTATATACAGCAAAAGACAAAGCACCAGTGCAGAAAGAACTCACTTATTCTGGATGAAAAATGAGCTCTAATCTTTATTGCATAAAGAAAGAAAAAGTTTCTACCCTTTTATTGCTAAATGAATTAAACCTAAGTCTGTAAGAAGAAAGCTTTGTTCTCTTAGTAAAACTTAGCCTGCCTTGCTATTAATTAAAGAATTGTTCTGCACCATGGTAAGGAGAAGTCTACCTGCTCTTCCTGCTCTCTCTACAACTTCATTTTTCCTCCTACTCTCTGCATTCTGTATATTGCTTTCTTAGGTTTTTAAGTTTCTTTATAGTTTCTAAGTTATTCCACTCTGCATTCTCCCTTAAATCTTGCTCTCCCCTTCTGCTCTGAATTCACAATAATGCTCTTACTCTCAATGCCTTTTCTCCTAATTCTATGCCTTTACTTCTAAGTTCTTGAGTTCAGTTCTGTTTAAAAAGCATGCTGTCTAAAAAATTATTTGCAGCTGAGTTCAGTTCTGTCTAAAAAGTTCTATCTACAAAAGTGTCTTCAGCTCAGTTCCTGTTTTCTCTCTTTGTCCACAACACTTATATATCTTTCTGAATACATAATCACATGGTAAAAAGTTCACCACAAGTTTATACATAAATCCAAATCTTAAATAGAATAAAGTTTACAACAGAGAATGTTTACATGCCTATCTGTTAAAAGTAATTATCTGGCTAAATGTTCATCATCTGTCACATCTCCATTAATTCATGGAGAAGGAAAAGCCATAACTAAGTAATTAGTGACATGTTATATAGATAAACCCAGTAAATATTTTATTTTCAGTCCTAAAATCTATGATACACCAATAGTTCTCCTTTTATGAACTTTGGTTATTGGTCCAACCTCTTGGAATGTGCTCTGACTAGTAGGTGCCTGCTTGCTATCCCAGAAGAAATCTCAGAGTCTCTGTTGGGAAGTCTGGTGTAATTCTGATAGGTCTGCCTTTATATGTTACTTGGCCTTTTTCCCTTACTGATTTTACTATTCTTTGTTCTATGCATTTAGTCTTTTTATTATTATGTGATGGTAGGAATTTCTTTTCTGCTCGAATCTCTTTGGTGTTCTATAGATTCCTTGCACATTTATAGCCATCTCTTTCTTTAGTTGAGGCAAGTTTTCTTTTATGATTTTGTTGAAGATATTTCCTGGCCCTTTGACTTGGGAATATTCTCTCTTCTATTCCTATTATTCTTACATTTGGTCTTTTCATTGTGTCCTCAATTTCTTGGATGTTTTGGGTTAGGAGCTTTTTGCACTTTGTATTTTCTTTGACTGTTATGTTAATATCTTCTATGGTATCGTCTTTGACTGAGAATCTCTCTTCTATCTCTTGTATTCTGTTGGTGATGCTTGCATCTATAACTCCTGATCTCTTTCCTAGGCTTTTCATCTCCACAGTTACTTCCCTTTGTGATTTTTTTTTTATTGTTTCTATTTCCATTTTTAGATCCTGGATTTTTTTTGTTCAATTCCTTAACCTGTTTGACTGTGTTTTCCTGTATTTCTTTCAGAGATTTATTTGTTTCTTTTTTAAACCCATTTACCTTTTTGCCTCTGTCTTCCTGTATTTCTTTAAGAGAGTTATTTATATCCTCCTTAAAGGCCTCTATCATCTTTATGAGATGAAATTTTAGGTTAGGCTTGTTTTTCAGCTGTGTTAAGGTAACCAGGGCTTTCTGTGGTAGGAGAGATGGGTTCTGATGGTGCCAAATGGCAATAGTTTCTGTTGCACATGTTCTTGCACTTGCCTCTTACAATCTGCATATATCAGATGTTAACTAGCCTTGCTGTCTAGGACTGGATCCTGTCCCACCTCTGAGCTGGTAAAACTGGTTGTGATGGAGTTTCTGGTAGTCAAGTTGTCTCTGGGTGTGGGAGGATTCTGGAGTACCAGCACTTCCCTGGGCTCAGTTGTGGGCTGAAAGGAAAATATGTCTCCAGCAGGGCAGGCAGATAGGGTCTGCTGCCGCTGGAGCCTGTGGGGGTTCCACTTAGGCCAGATATTGGGGTGGAGAAGGTGTCTCACTGTGAGCCTGGTTGTGTAGAAGAACCTGAGAGTCAAGCTGTTTTTGGCTATGGGATGGAGTCTGGAGCACAGTTTTCTAAGTATTCTCTCTAAGAATTTCAAAGGTGTGTGTGTGTGTGTGTGTGTGTGTGTGTGTGTGTGTGTGTTTTCAATTTTAGAGCAAGGGATCACTTCACATTGATTCATTGATTAGTGGGTTTACAATGTGATTTAAATTTTCTAGTCTACCTTTGAAATTTTTTTTCTTTTCTTTAAGATTTTTTTATAAACTCAAATATGTGTTAAACCAAGTACTGATCAACTATAAGAAAATCGAGAATTGTGTTTGAAAGTTTTGACTATAGAATCAAAATGATCATCTGCTGTGGTCTAGTTATATTCAAAGGCAAAATGAAACAGAACAAAACAAAAATTCTCTTGCATGAGGACAGTTGGAAGATCAGGTTTCAACATTTTATTCTGTCTTGCTGATAAAACTAAAATAAATAAGTAAGTAAATAAATAAATAAAGTTCCATAATAAAAATGAATAAAGGAAACAAAAATTTTAACGTGTGTCTCATATAAATATATACTATATTTACACCATTTTTACCATTGCCTTTTTACCCTTCCAAGGTCCAGCTCTACCCACATATCCAATCCTTCTCAAATCCACGGTCTGTATTACACACACACACACACACACATGCATACATGCACACAAACACACACCCTAATTAATCCTTTTAGTATTGATCACATGTATAGGTGTTTAAGACTGACCATCTGGGAATGAAAAACCTATGAGGTTCATGGAGAAAACTGATTCTTCTCTTTGTCAGGAACCATTAATTATTTATAGCTCTTCATCCAAAGGTGAAATCTTCTGAAATTTTCCCCTTCCACATTAACATGTCAACCTGTGTTGTCATTATTCTAGTCTTACTTAAATGACTATATTGTTGAGGTTTCATGAGTCTAGCTATACTGTTATATGGAAAACATCATCTCACAGCTGTAATCCTGGTCTTCTGGCTCCTACAATTTTACCACCAGCATGTAGTGAGAATTTTGTTATTTCTTTAAATTCCTAGTGATGTTATGTGAATATGATTTTAATACCTCATGTGGGCTATAGGGCTGCTTCAGATGGCCCACAACCACTAACTATGATTTGTCTCAAGCTCTATGAGGGATGCAACTTTTGCCAGCTGCAGAAAATTTGTTTTGAATTCTGGGGACTCTTGTGTTGTCATGGGCTTTGCCATCTGTAAACTCAAGGTTTTCCATTCATTCATTTTGTTCCCCAAAATAACGACTCTGAAACTTCTTACATATTTGCAAATGCCTAGACTGAAGCTTTATGTGTTACCCTACTAGATCATAACTGAAATGATCCATTATTTTATTCTATGTTCTGCCAAAGGCTGGTTACCAGGTCCTCAGTTTCATGTGACCATCTGTCTTCCTCTCTCTGGGGCAAATCACCTCCTGCACCTGTCTTTCCCCCAGAATCCTCTGTATACCAGCATTTCCCTATTTCCTGCCTAATAGGCCAACAGCAGTTTTATTGGCATGTCATTCTTCCATACAGTACAAAAGACTCTTTCTACGCTCTAGAGAAGGTATAAATGTGAAATCACTGAAAGAGCCTATAATAGTTGTTGCTCTGTCTGCTGCTGCCTCTACTGCTGCTCCTGCTGCTGCTTGTTCCTGCTGGTATTTTTGTTATTGCTGGATTTCTGGATTGTTGGATTGCAGAATATCTAAATTTCTGGATTGTTGGATTGCTGTTTGCTGAATTGCTGGTTGCTGATTGGAGATATTCTGAAAAAGAAAAGATTGTACCTGCCACCAAGGAACTTGACACCCCTATCAGCAGAAAGTAGTCAAAAGAAGTCTATAACCCCTTTCTCCACTAGCCTTCTTTCTCTCCTACCTAGTGTTCGGGGTTGGAAGGGATTAGGGTGGAATAAAGATAGGAAGGGTGGTAGGTAAACGAGCCCAATAAATCAGCCCCAAAAGGTGAGCCTACACTAATATTCTGTGATATTCCTTATGCAATGGGTGTAAGAGTTATTTTGTAGATGTATTAGTCAGAGCTGTGCACCCCACTACTATTTATTTTCTGATTCTCTGCATTTTGGTGGATTGAAAATTTCTGTAATAGTTTCCATATGCTCAAAAACAAAAGGAAGTCAAAGGGATACAAATTGGAAAGGAAGAAATCAAAATATCACTATTTGCATATGATATGATGGTATACTTAAGTGACCTGAAAAACTCCACCAGAGATCTGCTACAGCTGATAAACAACTTCAGCAAAGTGGCTGGATACAAAATTAATTCAAGCAAATCAGTAGCCTTCCTATCCTCGAAGGATAAACAGGCTGAGAAAGAAATTAGGGAAATAACACCCTTCACAATTGTCACAAACAATATAAAATATCTTGGTGTGACTCTAACCAAACAAGTGAAAGATCTGTATGACAAGAACTTCAAGTCTCTGAAGAGAGAAATGGAAGAAGACCTCAGAAGATGGAAAGATCTCCCATGCTCATGGATCGGCAGGATTAACATAGTTAAAATGGCCATCCTGCCGAAAGCAATATACAGATTCAATGCTATCTGAAAAATGCTATTTGATTATCATCAAAATCCCAACTCAATTCTTCATAGACCTAGAAAGAGCAACTCTCAAATTCATATGGAATAACAAAAAACCCAGGATAGCGAAAACTAACCTCAACAATAAAAGGTCTTTTGGGGGAATCAGCCTCCCTGACTTCAAGCTGCACTACAGAGCAGTAGTGATAAAAACTGCAAGGTATTAGTACAGTGACAGGCAGGTAGATCAATGGAATAGAATCGAAGATCCAGAAGTGAACCCACACACATATGGTCACTCAATCTTTGACAAAGGAGCCAAAACCATCCAGTCTATAAAAGACAGCATCTTCAACAAATGGTGCTGGGTCAACTGGAGATCTACATGTAGAAGATTGCAAATTGATCCATTCCTATCTCCCTGTACAAAGCTCAAGCCCAAGTGGATCATGGACCTTCACATAAAACCAGATACACTGAATCTAATAGAAGAGAAAGTAGGGAAGAGTCTTGAACACTGGGGCACAGGGGAAATGTTCTTGAACAGAACACCAATGGCTTGTGCTCTAAGATCAAGAAGCGACAAATGGGACCTCATAAAATTACAAAGCTTCTGTAAGGCAAAGGACACTGTAAATAGAGCAAAATGGCAACCTACAGATTGGGAAAAGATCTTTACCAATCCTACATCTGATAGAGGGCTAATATCCAATGTATACAAAGAACTCAAGAAGATCAAAATAACCCTATCAAAAAATGGGGAAGTGAGCTAAACAGAGAATTCTCAACTGAGGAAACTTGAATGGCCGAGAAGCACCTAAAGAAATGTTCAACATCCTTAGTCATCAGGGAAATGCAAATCAAAACAACCCTGAGATTTCACCTCATACAAGTCAGAATGGCTAAGATCAAAAACTCAGGTGACAGCAGATGTTGGCGAGGATGTGGAGAAAGAGGAACACTCCTCCATTGCTGGTGGGATTGCAAGCTGGTACAACTACTCTGGAGATCAGTGTGGTGGACCCTCAGAAATTGAACATAATACCTCCTGAGGACCCAGATATTCCACTCCTGGGCATATACCCAGAAGATGCTCCAACATGTAATAAAGACACATGTTCCACTATATTCATAGCAGCCATATTTAAAATAGCCAGAAGCTGGAAACAACTCAGATGTCCCTCCACAGAGGAATGGATACAGAAAATGTGGTACATTTACACAATGGAATACTACTTAGCTATTAAAAACAATGACTTCATGAAATTTGTAGACAAATGGATGGATCTTGAAAATATCATCCTGAGCGAGGTAACGCAGTCACAAAAGAATGAACATGGTATGTATTCACTGTTAAGTGATTATTAGCCCAAAAGTTTGAAATACCCAAGAGTCACTTCACAGCAACAGTAGTACTGAGTGTGAGGTCCCAGATGGAGGACTTGGAGAAAGGACTGAAGGAGCTGAGGGAGTGTGCAGCCCCAGGGAGGTAGCAACAGTGGCAACTGGCCTGACACCCCCCATACTTCTGGAGACTGATCCACCAACTAAAGAATACACATGGAGGGACCCATGGTGCTGGCCACAAAGGTGGCAGAGGAGGGTCTTGTTATCTGTCAGGGGGAAGAGAGGCTATTGGGCCTGAGGGTCTTAGATACCCCAGTATAGGAGAATGACAAGGAGGGAAGACAAGAGTGGGTGGGTGGGTGGGTGGGAGGGTGGATTAGAGAATATCCCCATAGTGGCAGCGGGAGGGTGGAGGGAATGGGGAGGTTCTAAAGGAGAGATCTGAAAAGGGGGAAACATTTGAAATGTAAATAAAATATGAAAAACAAGAAAAAGAAATAAAATGCTATAAATATTAAAAATAAATAAATAAATAAATAAATAAAAGGTGAATTACAATTCACTAAAATATACTTACTTTATAAGAAATTATATAAAACCATATTGACTATTTTTTTTTTTGTTTTTAATTTTTAATATATTTTTGGACCTAAATAAATAAGAGTTTACCATTAAAAAAAAAAAGAAAAGAAAAGAAAAGAAAAAAAAGAAAAGTAGTTTTGGATAAAAGGTGAGCACTAAACCTATCTGTACATTTAAGAATACATCTAAGAATGCAGCTAGAAATTATTCTCGTTTAGGAAAATGGCAGCAGTTGTAGGGTTTTTAAAAACAAGTTTTCCCTGTGTTACATACCTTGTTGTCCTAGAACTCACTTTGTTGAGCAGGTTGGTCTCAAACTTACAGATTTCCACCTGCCTCTGCCTCCCAAGGACTGGGATTAATTATGTGCACCACCACATCTGGCTTGGTAGAAGGTCTTAAGGACAAATTTAAATATGCAATGGATAAAAAGGTTTTAAATAAAAAAGTAAAGAGTTATTTAATGAAAATCTTTAGAGCCTAAGCACGAAATCATATACAAAGTCTCACTTCTCTTAAAGAATAAACACTCTTAGAGTCACTCAGAGAAAGAATGAAATAAAATGAGAAGAGTCAACTACTAAGCTGATACAAATTATCTTAACAAGCCATTTAGCAGCAATGGAAATTATTCACATTTCTTAAGAGAAAATGTTTGTTGAGCCACCGTTGAAGTCATATATAAAATTAGAAGTTTTTTCAGGTATGCTGAAAAAGGTTAACTCACAGTAAAATATGTGTTTGTATGTTTGGGAAAGGGGGCAACTTAGAGGACTTGCCTGATTAAAGTTCTCATGTTTTAGTTCGTGTTTCTCCTCCCAGAAGGATTTACAGTGACTGGATTAGGTGAACCAATCTTGGCTCCAGTTGGTACAGTACTTGAGCTCAGCTGTCAATTGTCTCCACCACAAAATGCACAGCACATGGAGATTTGCTGGTTCAGGTCCCACTGTACACAGCCTATTTATCTATATGAGGATGGCAAAGAAATGTTGGGTGAATTACCCCAAATATGTGGAGAGAACAGAACTCTTGAAAGATGCCATTGGAGAAGGGAAAGTGACCCTCAGGATCTCTAATATCAATCCTGATGATGATGGACAATATCACTGCATCTTCAAAATTGGCAAGTTCTCTGAAGAGAACATAACAGAAGTCAAGGTTACAGGTAACCATAGATTCCTCTGAGAGTAATTTCTAAATTCATTCACTGATTTACATATATGAAAAATGTCTACTCATAAATTCTACAAAGAATTGAATCTTATATGGTTTTGTTGATTTTTGTAGTCTAAAGACTTAACTCAGCAGTTTAGATTAATAAAGAGCAAATGTTTTACTGAAAGAAAACTAAATGAGATAAGCCTTGCCTCACCAGAATTATTTAGAACAAGTTGCTAATTGAATTTTTGTCACCCCATCTTCCTACCTGGTGCCTTCTCTCTTAATTGATTCATTGTGTCATTTGGAGCCCCATATAGTTTTAACTAATTTTACTTGTGCACACACTAGGGTTAACATGGAAGAAGAGTGGTTTTCCTTTTGTGTTCTTTTTCTCTTTACATTCACAATGCACTACTGGTTTCTCTTTGTTTACAACCAGCTGGGAACTCCTGGGTTCAAATTCTTGTTCATCCTACTACTACCAAAGGTGTAATAGTGGAGTATCATTCAGGAGGTTTGTTTCCACAGCCTCACTTGGAATGGAGAGACAACAGAGCTGCATCAAAATCCCACTCACAGGACAGAGACAAATTGTTCAATATGAAGATAAACCTCCTCCTTAGAGACAACTCCTTGAGGAATGTCGCTTGTTGCCTTTGGAAACCTCTAACAGGCCAAAAGGAAAGCACAAGCATTGTTCTACCAGGTATAATTCATTTATTCACTCTTAAAATAATAATCATTTTCTATAATTTAGACTTGAAAAAAATCTTACATGATTTCTTCACTTGGTTTTAGGCCATTATTTTCCCTTCATTTTATTTATCATCTCATCTGTTGTCGAACTGATTGCCATTGCTAGATTCATTTCTTTCACCATTTTCATAATATTGAAGATTTTAGTGTACAAAATCCTGTTTTGTTTTGTCCTAGAGTAAAGTGTTGATTAATGTTTTTTGATCTTTAGCAAAACTCATTTTTAAAAATTTTTTATCAATATTATTGTTAAAAAAAAAATACAAATGGCTGAGAAACCCAAAAAAAATGTTCAACATCTTTAGCTATTGAGCAAATGTAGATTAAAACACCTTTGAGATCTCATACCAGTCAGAATGACTAAAGAAAAATATGACAAATACTAGCATGGATGTGGAGAAAGGGGAATGATTAATTATTAGTGGTAAAAATGCAAGCTGGTAAAACCACTATAGCAATCAGTGTGGAAATTACTCAAAAATCTATTCACTCTTGGGTATATATCCCAAAGAATATACATCTTTCAATAGAGATATTTGCTCGCTCATGTTCTTGCTGTTTTTTTTTTTCCACAAAGGCAAAGAAATAGTCAAAAATAAGAAATAGCCTATATTTCTATCAACTGACAAATGGATATTGAAAAGTAATTTACTTATATAATGAAATGTTATTTATCCCTTACTAAAAATGAAACAAAGTTTTTTTTTGTTACTAAGACTGTGTAGCACAATTTGCCATCAGATATTATAATACATCTAACATATACAACCAACCACAAATCCTGATTACAGATATAGGTACACTTAATGGTGCTGGTGAGAATGTACACTGTTCTAACCACTATGAAAATATATGTTGAGGTTTTTAAAAACTGCAATAAGTGGATGGAGAGATGACTCATTGGTTAAAAGCATTTCTGATACTACAGAGGACTTATGTTCAGTTCCTAGTTCCTAGCACCCACACTGTGGCTCACAACCATCTTTAACTCTATTTATAAGGGAGTTCCAATATTCTACTCTTATGTTCATGAGGACCAGGCATACACATACGGGTATGTGTATAAATATAAATAGATAAACAGATAGATGATAGATGGATACACACACACACACACACACACACACACACACACATGCAAAGTACTCATATGCATAGAATAAAATAAACAAATCTTTTTAAATTCTTTATAAAGTTTGCAAATAGAATTAACTTACATGAGCTATAATATAGATATGCCACTTATACATGTACAACAAATGACTCTAGAAGTGCATATACACCTATATTTACTGCATCACTTATAATAGATGATTTGTGAATGCATAAGTGGGTAGGCAAATGAGGTATGTAATTTTATTTAAGCATAAAGAAGAAAAATTGCATTATTTGCTGGAAAACATGTGCAGTCATTAGTTACAGAAAGTGAAATATGACAAATTTAGAAAGAGGAATATCACATGTTTTCTGTCATGGATACACACACATATAAGCACACACACATGAATACAAATAGAAGAGGAGAATGGGGAAAGAAAAAGAAAGGAAAGGGGAATATATAGCATGTGATTATGAAAGTATCAAATTTTGAAATATGGATCTAAATGCCATGAATATATAGCAATTTTAAAAAGAAATTGAGTAGATTAATATGTGATGCACCTACAGATGTAATAATCTTCTTGATGAGCTACCTGCTTCATTTATCAATATATAATGTTATATATTTTAGTAGAGATAAGACACTCATAAATATTTCTTAAATCTACCTTGTCAAATATAAGTCTTCCTGATGTCCTGGTTTACTTTCTATGACTGTGATAAACACCATGACCAAAAGCAAATTGGAATGAAAAGATTGATTTGGCTTACACTTCCAGGTCACATTCCATCTGTAGGGAAAGTCGGGGCAAGAACTGAAGTAGAAGTAGAGGCAAGAACCATCAAGGAAAGCTGATAACTAGGTTGTTCTTAATGGTGTTATCAGTTTGTTTTCTCATTGAACCAGGACCAGCTTACCAGTCCTGTCACTTCTTACCAGTGGGAGAAGTTGTCCCACATTCATCATTTCCTCTCTCCCACATCAATCACTAAAAAATGTCTAACAGATACATCCATAGTCTAATCCAAAGGAGGCAATTCCTCAGCTGATATTCCCTTTTCCTAGATCAGTGTAGTTTGTGTAAAGTTCACATGCACACGCACATGCACACGCACAGGCGCACACATGCACACACACACAACCAGCACATCTGGTGTTTTATTGTTTCTACTCTTTAGACCCATATTTTTACCATCATTCAGTGAGAACATTGGCATTTTATGTGTCATGAGAATTTAGACAGGACTGAAGCACTGACTTTTAGTTCCATATCTGAACTTAGTTCCATATCATATTTTAGTTCCATATTTTAGTTCCTATGTCTGAATCTTGGGGAGAAGGGGGTGCAGTTTGTCTTTACTTCTTCTCTTTCAGTCAGGGAGTCCATGAGACAGACATGATGAAAAGAAATAGAGTGTCCTTCATTCTTTTCACTGACCTCATATTAATTTACACATATGCTATTTTTCACACAGTTCATATCTGTCTCTCCAAACTGGCCTAAACTTACCTTTTCAAGGAGATAGTATTAGAGAAGGCTTGTATCTGTCATTCCAAATCATGTTGGTCCAAAAACCCTGCATATTCTAGATAGTAAAATTTGTGGCTTTCTAATTCAGATGAAATGTTTTCTTGGAATTTTATTTGGAAGATGATCGTGGTGAGTGTAATCCTGACTATGATGAAATTCTTCATCATAATGCCCAGTATTAAATAACAAATCCTAATGGGAGAAGCAAAGAGGGAGAGGAAAGGTAGCTAATGCTACATGACAATTCAGAAGCTTATTTGGAAGAATATTATAAACATATGAGTCATATATATATATATATATATATATATATATATATATATATATATATATATATATCCATGTCTTGGTCTATAAGTATCTCTTGCTGCTGGAGCTGCTGACAAGTGCTCTTTGTAAAAGCTGTGTTTCATTTGCATTAGTACAGATGAAACTTCCTTTCCCTGTAGTGATAGATACAGAAAAAAGTGGAAAGTTATTTAGTACTTAATATCCAACATCTGTACATCTTTCTTTCTTAACTTTTTAAGGTTTCAATGAGCTTATTGAGACTGGAGAGTAAAGTCATAAACTGTGCATTGCAGAAATGGCTGCAAAATGATCCTTCAGTGTAACATCAGGAAAACTGAACCTATAGGGAGACATATACCAGTTAGACTATAAATCGTTTATTTTCCTAGCTGGAAAAAATGCCATTCCTTTTCCAGTGCTATATTGAGAGGAGGTGGACCTGGAGGATAACAAGAAAATTTAAAACACAAAAATAAAGCTGTTTAGGTTTTAACACTGTGCTAATTTTAATAGTGAACTGACACATTCATTCATATGTAGCTCTAGCTTTTCAGTGCATATTAAAAGCTCCTGAATTTCATTTATTGTTTATTCACTAGGTAAGGATTTGGGTGTCGGTACTTCTGTTTCTTGTCTACCCATTTAATTCTTTTTTCATTTCCAGTTGCTTTTCTGCCCTGAATTCTATTGTCTGAGCTAAAACTGAACCTATTTTCCAAAACAGCATCTGATCTACGTAGCAGAAATCACAGACTCACTACATTTATTCTTGTTGATTAATGTTTGGCAAAAACAAACACATGTTCAGCTTTTTCACTTCGTGGTACCATCAACATTTTTACATAACTCTAGTTTTTGTTGCTCTTTCTCTGACAAACCTCACTCCAAAAGCTCTAAAATTAGTAAGGCTCATAATCTGTGTGGTATATATTTAATTAAACATTATTACTAAAGACTCATCAATTAAAATTATGAACAGAAAAATTAACTGCTAATCCTAAATCACACAGACACTAATGGTAGGAGAAAATACTTAATATAAGTCAAACAAATACTCTTACCATATACCAATGGCCTTTATCTCCCAGCAGCCAGAAAAGCAATTGCCACCACTAGGAAGCTATTAATATTGAGGAAGCTTCCAGTTCAGTTTCATCTCTTTTTTTTTCTCTGTCTTGTGGTGAAACTGTGTGGCCTTTTCAGTAATAGTATTTCACTACCCAGTTCTGGTGAGGAACCAAGAGCAATGGCTACAGTGTATATAGATTTGAGAGGCTCTGGGGCTTCTCTGACAAGCATTTTCACTTAATAACCTACAGACTATGGGTGCTGCATTATCCATATGTGCAGAATACCATCATTCAAGCTATTTTTAAATTATGCTGTTATTTATCTTACAAAATATGTCAATATATGGCTTAATAACATTACTATTGATTAATATGTCTGTGCTCCCTTATTTGCATCATCTTCCAATCTGCACACCAGCTTAAATTTTTAAGCAATACCTACAGTATTCCCCACTACTACATACATATCTTATTTGTTACACTATTCCTACTCTCTGAAGCTCTTCTCTCTCATTCTCTCTCTCTCTCTCTCTCTCTCTCTCTCTCTCTCACACACACACACACACACACACACACACACACACACACCAGGTGGGGAGAGAGAGAGAGAGAGAGAGAGAGAGAGAGAGAGATCACTACAGAAATTCTTAGTAGAACATACAAATCTAAAAAGTCAAGCTGAGGCCAGGGGCCTCAGTCTGTGCCACAGAGCTCCATAGCCAAATAGCACCAGGAGAGAGCTAGCATCCCAAGAGTGGGGACAAGCCCATGAGTGGAGGTAAGGCAAGCACCACGCTCAGCTAGACCACCAAGAATCCACAGGATAAAGGGACCGAAGAACAGCCTGGAACAAGAACCTTCAAGTTTACACCTGTGGTCTGTACCATGCAGCTCCACACACAAATAGTGCAGGGAAAGAGCTACCCTTCCAGGAGTGTGGACAAGTTTGTGAGCAGGGGTAAGACCTCTGCTCAGAGGAACCCACCCACAACCCTCAAGACATAGGGACTGAGGAGTGGCCTTCCTGTTTCCTTCTGTGGCAAGGGAGCTGATAAAGTGACGCAGGGCTCCATATTCAGTGCCAGGAGAGAGCTGGTCTCCCAGGAATGCTGACACACCTTCAAGCACAGGAAAGACCAGCACTTTGGTTAAAATTCTTCAATCAAGAGGGACTCTCACAGAGCCATCAGGACACAGGAACCAAGGAACAGCTGGGGGCAGGATCATTCTGGTTTCTGTCTGCATCCCAGGGCTGACCCTGTACCACAGCTCTCCAAAAACAAATTCCTCTCAGACAGAGCTGGTCTTCAAAAAGTACTGACACAGAGCCTTGCAGGAGGGACAAGCCACAGTCAGAGAGAGCAAGACCAGCTAACACCAGATATAACAAGATGGTGAAAGGCAAGAACAAGAACATAAGGAACAGAGATAGGCGGATTTCTGAGTTCGAGTCTAGCCTGGTCTACAGAGTGAGTTCCAGGACAGCCAGGGCTACACAGAGAAACCAAAAAAATAAATAAATAAATAAAATAAGGAACAGAAAACAAGCCTACTTGGCATCATCAGAACCCAGTTTTCCCACCACAGCAAGGCCTGGATACCCCAACACACCAGAAAAGCAAGACTCAGATAAAATCACTTCTCATGATGAGGATAGAAGACTTGAAAAAGGAAATAAATAACTCCCTTAAAGAAATACAAGAGAACACAGGTAAACAACTAGAAGCCCTTAAAGAGGAAATACAGGAAAACACAATCAAACAGGTGAAGAGAATGAACAAAACCATCCAAGATCTAAAAATGGAAATAGAAACAATAAAGAAATCACAAAGGGAGACAACCCTGGAGATAGAAAACCTAGTAAAGAGATCAGGAGTCATAGATGCAAGCATCACCAACAGAATACAAGAGATAGGAGAGAGAATCTCAGGTGCAGAAGATGCCATAGAAAACATTGACACAACAGTTAAAGAAAATGAAAAATACAAAAAGCTCCTAACCCAAAACATCCAGGAAATCAAGGACACAATGAGAAGACCAAACCTAAGAATAATAGGTATAGAACAGTGTGAAGATTCCCGAATTAAAGGGCCAGTAAATATCCTCAACAAAATTATAGAAGAAAACTTCCCTAACCTAAAGAAAGAGATGAACATAAACAGTCAAGAAGCCTACAGAATTCAAAATAGATTGGATGAGAAAAGAAATTTGTCCTATCACATAATAGTCAAAACACCAAATGCAAAAACAAGGAAAGAATATTAAAAGCAGTAAGGGGAAAATGTCAAGTAACATATAAAGGCAGATCTATCAGAATTACTCTAGACTTCTCACCAGAGACTATGAAAGCTAGAAGACCCTGGACAGATCTCATACAGATCCTAAGAGAACATAAGTGCCAGCCCAGGCTGCTATACCCAGCAAAACTCTCAATTGCCATAGATGGTGAAACCAAGATATTCCATAACAAAACGAAATTTACACAATATCTTTCCACAACCTCAGCCCTACAAAGGATAAAAGATGGAAAACGCCAACACAAGGAGGGAAATTCCACCCTAGAAAAAAGGAAGAAAGTAATCTTTCAACAAACCCCAAAGAAGATAGACACACAAACATAAAAATAACATCGAAAATAACAGGAAGCAGCAATCACTATTCCTTAATATCTCTTAACATCAATGAAGTCAATTCCCCAATAAAAAAACATGGGCTAACAGACTGGATACAAAAATAGGACCCAGCATTTTGCTGCATACAGGAAATGCACCTGTGTTAAAGGCAAACACAACCTCAGAGTAAAGGGCTGGAATATAATTTTCCAGGCAAATGGTCCCAAGAAACAGGCTGGAGTAGCCTTTCTATTATCGGATAAAATCGACTTTCAACCAAAAATCATCAAAAAAGATAAGGAAGGACACATAATCCTCATCAAAGGAAAAATCTTCCAAAAAGAACTCCCAATTCTGAACATCTATGTTCCAAATGCAAGGTCACCCACATTCATAAAATAAACTTTACTAAAGCTCAAAGCACACATTGCACCTCACACAATAATAGTGGGAGACTTCAACTCCCCACTCTCATCAATGAACAGATCTTGGAAACTTGAAGCATTCCCACTAAAATTAGGGACCAGACAAGGCTGCCCACTCTCTCCCTATCTATTCAATATAGTACTTGAAGTTCTAGCTACAGCAATTAGATAACAAAAGGAGGTCAAAGGGATAGAAATTAGAAAGGAAGAAATCAAAATATCACTATTTGCAGATGATATGATCATATACTTAAGTGACCCTAAAAACTCCACCAGAGAACTGCTACAGCTGATAAATACCTTCAGCAAAGTGGCCAGATATAAAATTAACTCAAGCAAATCAGTAGCCTTCCTATACTCGAAGGATAAACAGGCAGAGAAGGAAATTAGGGAATGACACCCTTCACAATTGTCACAAACAATATAAAGTGTCTTGGTGTGACTATAACCAGATAAATGAAAGATCTGTATTATAAGAACCTCAAGTTTCTGAAGAAAGAAATGGAAGAAGATCTCAGAAGATGGAAAGATCTCCCATGCTCATGGATTGGCAGGATTAACATTTTTAAAATGGCCATCCTGCCAAAAGCAATATACAGATTCAATGCAATCCCCATCAAAATTCCAACTCAATTTTTCATAGACTTAGAAAGTGCAATACTCAAATTCATTTGGAATAACAAAAAACCCAGAATAGCAAAAACTATTCTCAACAGTAAAAGAACTTCTGGGGGAATTAGCATCCAGATCTCAAGCTGTACTACAGAGCAGTAGTGATAAAAATGGCATGATACTGGTACAGTCAGGCAGGTAGATCAATGGAATAGAATTGACCCAGCAATGAACCCACACACCTACAGTCACTTGATCTTTGAGAAAGGAGCTTAAACCACTCAGTGGAAAAAAGACAGAATTTTCAACATAAGGTGCTGATTCAACTGGAGGTCAACATGTAGAAGAATGCAAATTGATCCATTCCTATCTTCCTGTACAAAGCTCAAGTCCAAGTGGATCAAGGACCTCCATGCACAGCCAGATACACTGAATCTAACAGTGGGGAAAAGTCTCGAACACATGGGCACAGGGAGATAGCTCCTAAACAGAACACCAATGGTTTACACTCTAAGATCAAAAATCGACAAATGGGACCTCATAAAATTACAAAGCTTCTATAAGGCAAAGGACACTGTCAATAGTACAAAACAGCAACCAACAGACTGGGAAAAGATCTTTACCAATCCTACGTCCAATAGAGGGCTAATATCCAATATATACAAAGAACTCAAGAAGCTAGACTCCAGAGAACCAAATAACCCTATCAAAACATGGAGAACGGAGCTAAACAGAGAATTCTGAACTGAGGAAACTCGATGGGCTGAGAAGCACCTAAAGAAATATTCACCATCCTTAGTCATCAGGGAAATGCAAATCAAAACAATCCTGAGATTCCACCTCAAACCAGTCAGAATGGCTAAAATCAAAAACTCAGGTGACAGCAGATGCTGGTGAGGATGTGGAGAAAGAGGAACACTCCTCCATTGCTGGTTGGATTGCAAGCTGGTACAACTACTCTGGAGATCAGTGTGGTGGACCCTCAGCAATTGAACATAATACAACCTGAGGACCCAGCTATACCTCTCCTGGGCATATACCCAGAAGATGCTCCAACATCTAATAAGGATGCATGCTCCACTATGCTCATAGCAGCCATACTTATAATAGCCAGAAGCTAGAAACAACCCATATGTCCCTCAACAGAGTAATGCATACAGAAAATGTGGTACATTTACACAATGGAATATTACTCAGCTATTAAAAACAATAACTTCATTAAATTCACAGGCAAATGGATGGAACTTGAAAATATCATCCTGAGTGATAACTCAGTCACAAAAGAACAAACCCAGTAGGCACTGTCTGATAAGTAGATCTTATCCCAAAAGCTGGGAACACCCATGCTTCAATTCACAGCAACTGATGGACTAAGCATGTACTCCCAGGTACAGGAGTTGGAGAAAGGACTGAAGGAGCTGAGGGAGTTTTCAGCCCCATGGGGAGAGATCATCAATGTTAACTGGTCAGGCCCCCTGATGCTCCCAGAGACTGGGCCATCAACCAAAGAATTTATATGGAGGGACCTATGGTGCTGGCCACATATATGGCAGAGGAGGGTCTTGTTGGCCATCAGTGAGAGGATAGGCCCTTGGGTCTGAGAGTGTTAGATGCCCCAGTATAGGCAAATGCCAGGGAAGGAAGACAGGAGTTGGTTGGTGGGTGGGGGAATACCCTCATAGAGGCAGGGGAAGGGGGATGGAATAGTGGTTTTCCAAAGGAGAGACTTGGAAAGGGGGAAACATTTCAAATGTAAATAAACTATCAAAAAAAAAAAAAAAAGTCAAGATGGCTTAGAAGATAGAGGTACTTGTTGCCAAGCCTGATGATCTTAGTTTGATTCCCCAACACCCACATGATTGAAAGACAAACTAACTCTTGCAAATTGTCCTCCGTTTTCCACCTACACAAGAGTATATACATGCACGCGCGCACACACACACACACACTCTCACACATATACACACACAATTAAGAATTTTTTTCAGCCTAGGTTATTCATATGAGAGATAACATATGTCATTTGTCTTTCTGTCTCTGTGTTACCACACTCAATATAATGTTTTCTAGTAACATCCATATGCTACAAATTTCAAATTTTTATACCTGAGGAAAAGCCCTTTGTGTATATGTACCACATATAATTAATTATATATTGATCAGTTGATTAACATCTAGGCTAATTTCATGTCTGAGCTATTAGAATAGCAACATTTACATGTATCTCTGTAACATAATAGAGTCTTTTAGTTGTATGCCCATGAATGATAGATCTGAGTAATGTGATAATTCTTTTAGTTTTCTGAGAAAACTTTACATTAATTTTCATAGTGGCTGCATTAGTTTACATTCCTGATAACAGTGAATTAAGAGTCACTCTCTCCACAGCAATGTCACCATTTGTTGCCACTTTAGTGGTAGACATACTGACTAAGATAAGGTAGAATTCAATGTTGTTTTAATTTAATTTTAGTGACATGAATCATTCCTGCATCTCTGGTGTGATGCCAAGTTGATAATGATTGTCTTTTGTTGTGTTCATGAATTCTGTTTCCAAGATATTGTTGAGAATTTTTGCATCACTATTCATCAAGGAAATAATGTAATATTTCACAAATGACAAGTACAACCATGAACATTATATTTTGCTGTCTAATTAAACCACTGATGTATGGGTGAGAGAAAGATAAACCTGATTTGTCTTTTCTAAACATGTTTGTCCTGAACCTGAGATCACCTGCATCCTAAAGTCAGCTGTGTTTCTCATTCCTGTAACCAACTGTTCTCTGATCTTTTACTTCTTGACCCTGGCACTGTTTGAAATACATATTGAAAGGTAACATTAAAACATTAAAATGTAGAAGTCATCCTTTTTTTCTTAATTCAAAGTTTCTACCAATTGTTGGTGAATTTTTATAAGACTGTTTCTCTCCTAAAGCAGCAAGCTCCCAAACAATTGAGACTGGACTATTATATTTATTTAACAAGCTTTAAGGGCATAACAACATAGCAGTATTATTCTAATACTCTCAGCTAATCTGAATACCTCTCAGTCAAAATTAAGGTGGGGAGAAGGTTCACAAGAAGTCACCTAAGTACTGACTCCTTCCTTGTTCCCAGCTCCTCTCAGGAAAGCAGAATTAGCATCAAAATACAAGTAGTCCCAGGGTTATCCACAACACTTTCCTCTTTCTGTTCTAATAAAAAACAAAACCTATTTCTCAAATAGAGAGCACAACTATTACCATATTATAATTTCTAAAGTATAAGATAGACCTAACACCCAGTCCATCATTTATTTATTATGATAGAACATTGTCATCTGTCCTAACTAAAAGACTTATAATTCTATACCTGACTTATGTCCTGGCTTTAGATTGTATGCCATTTGAAAAACATCCTCTCAAATCTATATCATCTTTCTCAATGCTAATCAGCTTTGGTTGGCTGAGACTACCAGTCTTCAATCCATCAGAAATCAAAGAATGACTATTAACTGAAAATATGAGAAGCACAAGATAATAGCTTCTAAAACTTTGCCAATTTATAGAACCCTCTGATTTCCTGGACAGTCCCTTATACTTCAAAATGTTGGAGCATTGGTCTTCAGTTTTCTGGCCCAGGATCATCTGACAGACCTTTGTAATGCAGAATTTTGAAGGGTTGATTACCCTGTATTGGCAGAGATTATCAGTTGACTCAGCATAGTGTGTTCTTTTTCTGGACAGTATTTGTAGATGAAATGAGACAATTTTGCCTAGTGGCTGTCTCACCACAACTGGAGCAATTCCATTGATCCTAAATTTCTTCTTTGAATCCAAGAAAGGGGTGCTGTCAGGAGCAGACATGTCTCTAGTCAAATGATCTTTACGAAAGAGATGTTCATAAACATCATATTCTGTGGACTTCTGACACCTTTGAAGAATATCTATCTACCCAAAGCATTTCTGAACTGTTAAGTCTTGACTACTCTCAGCAATTTCTAACTTAAATATCTCAGAAACACCCTTTTAATTAACTCAGGATCATGAATTTGCTATCTGGCCCTTAACTCAAATTGTTTAATCATCTAACACCAGTTTATAATAGCAGTAAAGAGGGACTGTGTCTAAACCTTGTATTCTTAAATATGTTATATAGGCACAATGCCTATATAAGAGTAACAATATTAATCTCAAGTTTATATCAATAAGAAATTCATACCAATGAAAACTTTAAATTTGTATCAAATAAATTCTTTACCAATGTAAGATATAGCTGGGTAATGTTTTGCTTATGAGTAAATTTGCTAACCTATCCCTATTTGTCTAGTTCTATAATTTCTAGGATATTACCATATCCCCCTTTATTTCCCACCCACTTCCCTTTTCCCTAAGAAAGAAGGATAGAGAATAGGAAAGATAGAAATTCCTGAGTTTAAGCTCTCTTGTTCCCTCCTTGTCCAAAGCTACATTTGTAAAGTATCCCTTAAATGATAACATATCTATAATTCATAAAATAACCAGAACCATCCACCCCAACATAAGGAACTGGGACGGTGATCTCCTTTGTCTGCTTCCAGCTGAATTGGGGTGAAGAATTCTCTGGGGTCCCAAAGGGAAATAGGAAAGTTGGCTTTGTCAAAGGAGAGCTAGCTGCATCATTTGCCTTCCAGTCACTATGTGCTGAGAAAGTCCATTGCTTAGCTGACATCTTGACTATGACAGTCTGAAAGACTGAATAGGCAAGCTAGCTGTTCTGGAAAAGTTCTGAAAGCAAGTCTTTTAAAAAAGTAGCTTTGATGTAGTTGAGGTAGAGTTAAGCACGAAGTTGGAATATAAGATCTGAGAATCTCAGCAGCCAGGAGTGTGAATCTTTTTAGGGCTGTCCTTTTCTTCTTTCATCCTGCAGTATACAAAACTTAAAAGCAACATTTAGTTCTGTAAAGACATTCACATGGACTGTGCAGGGTGCACAAATTGGTCAACGAAGATCCATAAAGAAGGACAACTGCTTTTCTTCAGATTAGTTTGATCACATAATCAAACTGCAATATAACTTCATATATTTTCCCTCATAAAGGATGGTATGTAATAACAAGTTGTGAGAAATTTGTACACAATAAGTATTATTGGGTGTGTATAGACATTTTAGTCTCAGACAGTTCCAGAGCTGTCTCCATGTGCAGAGACATAAACATCTCCACATACACATCATCTATTTTGTTGATTATGTTAGTCTCCCTTTCTTCTCTATCACCAAGGTCTTCAGGAGATCTCTCTTTGTCATGTCTGATTTTTATCAACTTGGAAGAAATCCACAGCTTTTCTTTTCCTGTGGAAACATAGGCATAACCCCTCCCCCAGCATAACACATTTCCAAATTTCCATTCTGATGACAGAATATCCTTAATATAAAGAGGCTATTTTAATTCAATAGTTCTTTCCACAAACCAATGTCTTTCAGCAGCTGTGGTGTTTTGTCCACTGACATTTTAAAAATTTAAGGTTAGCCAGGCAATGGTGGCACATGCCTTTAATCCCAGCAATTGGGAGGCAGAAGCAGGTAGATTTCTGAGTTAGAGGCCAGCCTGGTCTACAGAGTAAGTTCCAGGACAGCCAGGGCTACACAGAGAAACCCTGTCTCGAAAAAACATAAATAAATAAATAAATAAATAAATAAATAAATAAATAAAATTAAGGTTAATAAAGCACTATGTAATCTATCTTTGGGGGTTCCTGTTGATCCCCTTTGCCTATTAAGCATCTCCTTTAGAGTTTGATTAGATCTCTCCACAATCACTTGTCCTGTAGGATTGTGTGATATGCCTATAACATGTTTTATATTATAATATTCAAAAAGCTGCTTCATCTTATTAGAGATATATGCAGGACCATTGTCTGTTTTAATCTGTGTGGGTATTCCCATAATGGACATAACTTTTAACAAATGTGTAATTATAGAATCAGCCTTTTTCTGACGCTAATGCAGTTGCGCCATTGAAACCCTGAATATGTGTCTGTAGTAAGGTGCACATATTTCAGTTTACCAAACTCTGTAAAATGGAAGACATCCATTAGCCAAATGTCATTTCTTTGGGTATCCTTAGGGTTAGTTCCTGTAGGCAGTGGAGTTTGGTTATATAATGAGCAAGTAGGACATTGCCTCACAATTTCCTTGGCTTGTTGCCAAGTTATAGAGAATTCCTTCTTTAAACTTTTGCTGTTATATGCTTTTTATGGAATTTGAAGCCTCTAGTACACTTCCTATCAATAGCTGGTCAATTTCATTATTAACTTGTGCCAGAGGGCCTGGCAGACTTGTATGTGATCTTAAGTGTGATATATATAGTGGATAACTCCTATTTCTGATCTTTTGTTGTAACTGAGTAAATAGTGAGGTCAATTCAAAATCATCCTGAATAAGTTCACCAGTCTCTAGGTGTAAAACCACCCTTTCTGCGTATTGAGAATCAGTTACTATATTAAGAGACTCTTGAAAATCTGGCAACACCATGACTATTGCATATAATTCGGATTTTTGAACTGACTTGTAGGGACTCTCAGCCACCTTACTTACATCTTCTGATTTGTATCCTGCCTTTCCTGATGTACTGGCATCAGTGTAAATTGTAGGGGCTCCAGATATTGGAGTTCTCTTTATTTTATGAGGGATAATCCAATTAGTTCTTTTTATGAACTGAAGCCACTTGCTTTTAGGGTATCTGCTGTTAATCTCTCCCAAGAAGTTGCTGCATGCTCTTTGCCAATGTTCATCTTGTGCCCATAACAAGGCAATTTCTGCATTAGGAAAAGGTACCACAATTTCATCTGGATCCATTCCGACTGTCAAAGTCTCATTTTTCCTTTTAGCATCAATTCAGAGACCATCTCAATGTAGATTTTTAATTTCTTGCTCTGTTAATGTGCTAAAGATATCCATTCTAAGATATAATCTTCCCTCTGCATAAGAATTCCTGCAGGGGAATGAGTAGAAGGTATGATAACTAACATGCAGGCCATCTTTGGATCAATACAATCTAGATGTTTCCTTTCTACCAAAGCTAACTCCTTCCCAGCCTCAGCTGATAGTTTCCTTGGGCTATTTAAATCTTTATCACCTTGTAAGGTTTGAAAAAAATTGCTCAGCTCTTGAGTGGCCAAGCCATTCGCAGACCGCAGCCAGTTGATATCTCCCAGTAGCTTCTGAAAATCATTAAGGGTCCTTAACTGTTTTTTTCTGATTTGCACCTTTTGTGGCCTAGTCCTTTGCAGACATGTTTTATACCCTAGATAATTAATAGAATCCTCTCTTTGTATATTTTTCAGGGGTGATTTGTAATCCCCAGCAACGCAAGTTTAATTCTTTCCATGATATTTATATCTGGATCAGCCAGTAAGCTATCATCCATATAATGATAAATAAGATAAATAATAGACTGGGGAAATTATTTGTGAATAATCTCCAATGGCTGTTGTACAAAATATTGACACAAGGTGGGGCTACTTAACATTCCTTTTGGCAGGACTTTCCAATGATACCTTTTTATTGGGCAAAATAAAATACCTCTATTGAAGGTAGGTACTGATAAAGTAAATTTTTCCTTATCACATTCATGTAGAGGAATTGTGAAAAATAAAAAATAAAAAAAAAAACAAAACAATCTTTCAGACCAATCACTATGATAGGTCATTCCTTATGCAACAAGGAAGGAAATGGGATCCCAAGCTGCAAGGAACCCATTGGCTGAATAATGTTATTAATCATCTTGAGATCTGTCAACATTCTCCATTTGCCAGATTTTTTTAAATGACAGATACTGGAGAATTTCAAGTGCTGGTAGAGTCCTCTATATGCTGAGCCTCCAACTCCTCTTCGACTAGCTATTCTAATGCCTGTAGTTTTTCTTTTGTCATAGACCACTGATCAATCCAAATGGATTGGTCAGTCAACCACCTTAGTTAAGGCTGTTGGTGTCTTGGCAGCAGTGGCCCCTTGGGATAGAACTAAATTGTCAGCCTCTGCTATATCCTGTTTATGGACAGCTTGGACAGTCTGTAACTGCCTTTGATAACGTTCCCTAATTTAGAAATTTTGTTAGGATCCTGATGTGTTTCATGGTTAAATACTGAAACAGAGGGGATATTAATTTGGATTTTCCACTGCTGTGATAGATATCTTCCCCATTAGTTAATGGCTATATCAGCTTCATATAGCCTCAATTTTCCTACCTGACCTTCTGGTCCTACACATTTAAGCCATCCAGCGCTTTGCTTTATTTGGGATAAGATCCCAACTCCTTGAAACTGGATGTTTACTTCTTGAAGTGGCCAATTTGCAGGCCAAGATTTTGGAGAGATAATGATGACATCTGCTCCAGTGTCAACCATTCCTTCTATGTCAATATTGTTTACTAGTATTCTTAGTTTTGGCCTTTGATCCTCTGTGGAAGTTTGCCAAAATACTTATTTTTGGTTCCCTTTGAGGCCTTTTGAATTGTCTATAGAACTTACCTCAGCCTTGTTTGGTCTCAAAACATCTGTTTTGGAAGCAGTGATGATTAATTGTCCTGAGGAAGAGACCTCTCTCTGTCTGGCATTGGAGCCTTCAAGAGGCCCCCCTGGGAGTTTTTTTGGCAGGGTATTGCCCCATTTGTCTGTTGTTGCTCTACATTCCCTAGTCAAAAGTTGGCCTTTGTCACCTCTTTGACATAATCCAGAAGGCATAGGCTCCCTTTTAGGATTACTTTGTTTCTTTCTACAGTTATTTCTGAGATGACCCTGCTCACCACAATTAAAACATTTGAAATCTTGGGTCATCTCTAGGTGTCTGGTGGCAGCTTCTCCTATTATAGACATATCAGGCTAGCAAGATTCAACATCAGCTGTATATCTAATCCACTCATCTATTGATGCTGACCTTGCCCTTATCGGTCTGATTACTTCCTGGCATTCAGTATTTGCATTTTCAAAGGCTAAATACTCAATTATTGCCTTTCTTGCTGCTGAATCTGATATACCCCTTTCCACAGGTGAGGTTAGCCTTTGTAAAAGGGCAGGGAAGGTTTCTTTTGGACCTTGGATGACTTGGTTCAGGTCTTTTCCCTGATTCTGCAACTTTGTCCCAGGCTTTTAAGGCTGACAGTTAACACAATGCCCTAGTTTCTTCATCATACATAACCTGTACCTCTACCTCAGCAAATTGACCTTCACCAAGCAGCTGATCTACAGAAATTGCTACACCTGGATCTATTTTGTTGCACTATCTCCCTCGCCTTGTCTTTCCACCATGAAAACCATTGTCAATGTGCAGCAGTTTCTAGTATTGCTTTTGCTTTATCTTTCCACTCTTGGGGGAATTACTCTATTTTTAATAGCTCAAGAAGTCAGGATTTTTTTACAAATGGTGAATGCATTCCAAAGTTAGTGAAACTTTCCTTAAATTTCCTCAGTTCTAACATATCCATAGGTTGCCATTTGAATTCCTGATAACCCTGTGGATGATCATCGTCTGGAGGTCTTTGTTGTATATTAACCGGATAGACTAAAGTTTGTTTTCTAATAACCTTTGGTTGGTTTTCTCTAATTTTATCTTCTGTCTCTACCTGAGTATTTTCCTTAATTGAAATTTTAAATTCCTCCCTTAAGGTCTGCGTCCATGCTTCATATCTCTCCTTTTATCACTCTTCCTATTCCTTGAGTTTTTGTAGTCTCTGTTCAAGATTCTGCTTAATTTTCTTTATATTGCAATTCTGATAGTCTTCTATCCATTTTATTTTGATTGATTAATTTTAAAAGGTTATTCTCCAAGTCTTGCTTCCAATACTCATTTTTTTTCTCTCTGCTGCTCAGTCTGATCTGGGAGCTGTTGCATCCTTTGTTCTAGCATTTTTTCCAGCTCCTGTCTCCCACCTTCCTTTTCATCTTTCTCTCTCTTATTCTGATCTATAATTTCCTTTGTCTTCAATTCTAGTGTTTTCTCTAGACCACATTGTCAAGTCTTAAATTTCTCTTTCTGTTGTTCATGCTGCTCTATAAATTCCTGTATCTTCTGTTCTAAGCCCTGTTTCCACAACCTTAGCTTCTCTCTATGTTGTAATTCTAATATTGCAACATCTGCCTTATTTTTATTTGCTAGGTTTAATAAATTATTCTCTAGATTTTGCTTCTTTTGACCAGTAAAATCCTGAACCTTTAGTTCTAGTGTTAGTTGTAATCTCTTTTCTAAGGCAAGGAGTTTTTTTCCTAGGGCCTTGTCTTTTGAGAAAACATAGTAAATCAAGAGAATAAATATTGCAATACTGGTAAAGGATAAGGTGTCAATTTCCTTTAAATCCATCCCTGTCAAACCATTCAAAATATCATCACATAAAGCCCAAAAGATATTTATTGTGTTTCTCATCATTAATTATCAATGTATTACGTGGTTTGGAGCCCTTTGTACCTTTGTCTCCTGATTCTTTTATTCACAGGGAGGGGCTGAGTGTAGAAAAACCCTCGTCTTCTGAATCCCTGTTTGGGTTGCAGCTGGCAGTGTGTGCTTGTGTGCTGATATCAGGCAACCCACAGCACAAGCAAGCAGTCCAGAAATCCAGTCTGGCTGTCCTAGACATGGGAGGGGGCAACAACAGGGAAGCGAACACAGAAAGACTCTCCCGGCAGAAGATTCCCAGATCAGTTCACTATGTTTGCCCAAAAACTACCTCGAAGGCAGCTGTGTTCCAGGGTTACCTGTCCCTTCCTGCAATTCTTACATGGCATGCTCAAGCTCAGCTCCAAGCTAGGGTTTTGCCCCTGGCTGTAGCTCTCTGGCTGGGGGTTGGGGGAGGGAGCCTCTCTGCAGTTCTCTGTAGGCCCCTCAGACCCAGTTTTCAATCCACACTGCTGCAGCCTAGATCACTGCCTGAGCCATATTTGGGGATTGGAGGGCAGTGAACTTTTATCTCAGGTTACTTGAGTTCTAATCAATACATTGGGCACCATTTTGTTGTGGTAAATCTTCAACCCAAATAAGCCTAAGCAAAGAAAACACAACTCAATTAATATGAATCAAGCTGCACACCTAGATTGGATAGAGCTACCACTACACTACCCTCTTCCTCATCTAAGTGACCCCTTATAACTGCTTCTATAAGGGTGCTCCCCCACCCACCTACCCACTCTCACCTCACTGCCCTAACATTCCTCTACACTGAGGCATCAAGCTTTCACAAGACCAAGGGCCTCCCCTCCATTGATGCCAGATAAGGCCATCCTCTTCTACATATGCAGCTGGAGCCATAGGTCCCTCCATGTGTACTCTTTGGTTGGTAGTTTTAGTCCATGGGAGCTCTGGGGGGTCTGGTTGGTTGATATTGTTATTCTTCCTATGGGGTTACAAACCCCTTCAGCTCCTTCAGTCCTTTCCCTAACTCCTCCATTGAGGTCCCCATGCTCAGTCCAATGGTTGGCTGCAAACATCTGCAACTATACTAGTAAGGCTCTGGCAGAGCCTCTCAGGAGACATCCATATCAGGCCCCATGACAGGAGATTCTTACAATCAGGACTGCAACCTGATATGGGGGCAGAGAAATTAGCATTTGAATAATACACAGTACACAATAACATTATGCCTACAGCCAACCAATAATCAGTGATTTTATTACTTTGTTTCTTTAGGTTGCACCCACAAATTCAGCTCTCCTTCGATTGTGGCCATGCTTCGAATGATTCTTTCAATTGTGGTGCCCATATTACTCATCTTCTGTTTGTATACAAAAAAAGATAGAGGGATGTGATGTAAAGAAGATGGTATCTTTTTATACATCTGTCTTAGTCAGGGTTTCTATTCCTGCACAAACATCATGACCAAGATGCAAGTTGGAGAGGAATGGGTTTATTGAGCTTACACTTCCATGCTGCTGTTCATCACCAAAGGAAGTCAGGACTGAAACTCAAGCAGGTCAGGAAGCAGGACCTGATGCAGAGGCCATGGTGGGATGTAACTTACTGGTTTGCTTGCTTTCCTGACTTGCTCATCTGGCTTTCTTATACAGCCCAAGACTACCAGCCCACAGATGGTACCACCCATAACCCCCCTCCCCCAATCACTAATTGAGAAAATACCTTACCGCTGGATCTCATGAAGGCATTTTCTCAACTGAAACTCCTTTCTCTGTGATAACTCCAGCTTGTGTCAAGTTGACACAAAACCAGCCAGTACAACATCTCTTCTTTTCTGAATGCCCAGTCACAGCTTAATGAACATAGAATGACAACAGTTTAAATTTCAGGAACAATAGGCCCTTGGAAAACATCATGACATTTAGATCCCAACCACTGGGATTATATGGGTTTAATGATATAAAGTGATGGTGTGTCTGTCACCAGACAGGTTTTGTAGTTTGACTTCATCACTGCCTAATGAGTTAACTTGAACACCCCATATCTTTAGGCTAAATGAAATAATAGTAGATAGATAGATCTTAAAAATCTTAGCTCACAAATTTACTTTTGAGGCCAAAAAAAAAAAAAAATGACCTGCTTGTCAAAATTATCCACATCTACACCGAATTTTTTCTCAGTTTAATGATGGACATAAACACCTATAATGTATTCTTCTTCTCTTTGATTGTCTTTGAGAAGGAAATTGAAATGGTAAATGTGAAAGTTTTGGAATAGATGAATGTAGCATATTTAAATTTTTTCTACTTTACTTTTAATCAGTGAGATAAAGTAACTAATTAAAGTAAATGTATCTGTAGATTAATAGTCCCAGTACAGAAGTCTGAAATTAGAGAAGATTTTTACATTGGTTTTGTTAAGAATTGAAGATACAAAATGCCTTTAAAAGTTAAGTTGAAATTAACTTGCAATTATCATACGCTATTCTGCTATGTTCGCATATAGATAAACATTTAAGACATCATGATAAACAAGTTAGTCGTTAAAAGACAAATATTTTACCATTCTACCTATATAAGGCACTTCTAAGTCAAAACTCATACAAGGATTAAATAAAGTTGTAGCTGCTTAAGAGATAAAAATTCTGTAAATAGCTATTACTAAAAAAGTATAAAAACATTCACTATTCAAATAAAGAAGTTAAAAATAGCTAGCATAGTAAAATTTATGTATGTGCATTGTACAATAATAAATAAATTTGGTGTTATCATTATAAAAGTAAAAGAAGTCATTGACTTCTAAAAAATATTTTTAAAACAAATTTATTTATTTTAGGATAAATATTAACATAATTTGGATGTGGAATATTTCTCTAATTTTCACAAGAAAGCTAAGATTAAGCAACTATTATCATTTCTACTGTTTTTGTCAGAGACTTCAGAAGTTAGATGCATGTCACATACTAACAATATGCAAAATCTTATTGTGGACATAAAGATGCATGCATTTCTTCTAGACTCTGGTTGTGATTCTTAGAAGGTATACACTAAGAAGAGGGGCTTCAGGATCCTATGGTACCTCTATTTGCACACATTTAATGAATTGTTATTCCATTTTCTACAGTGTTCCTTTAACATCCCCACCAATCATATATAAGAGTTCCAGCTACTATGTCCTGGCTAACATCGGTTCGTTTTTATATATCAGACTTCCAAATGGACAATAACTCATTACGAATTTTTCCTGGTGATATTGAGTATTTTGAGTGAATTTTGTCCATTCATACATCCTTTCTGAAGAAAGGTTTATTTAAGTCCATACTTAGATATTGTTGTTTGATTTGACTGCTGAGTGTCAGAAATTCTCTGTGTTTTATCAGTAGATGTTAATTTACTACCCTTTCTGCAGGTTACCCTTTTATTTTGTCAAGAATGCCTTTAAACATGCAATTTTAAAATGTGCAGTGCAATTTTTCTTCCATTTCTTTTGTTGTCTGTGCCTTTAATGTTGCATCTAAGGAATCAATGCCAAAGTAAATGTAAAACATTTTTCCTATGTTTGCCTCCAAGAGTTATAATAGTCAGACAATTTGGGCACTATATTATATATGGACATGTATGGATAACCAATTTTCCTGCACTGTTTCTTGAAATGATTATGCATTACTCAATGAAAGATATTGGTACCCTTAACAGAAGTGATTATTATTCTGTGAGATATAGACTCTCTGAGATATTCTCCTGGCCCCTATATCTATTTTCATGTCATTACCACAATATCACATACTTTTGTGTGGTGATGTGATACAAAAGGGTAGCAGACTCAATCCATGGCTATTACTTCAGTTGGGAGGGTGCTGTTAAAAGGAAGAGCTTTTTTAACAGAAGGCCATGATTCTGTCTGTTTACATTTCTGTGATAGAAAGTGGTCAGAGCACACTTTTTCCTTTCCTTCTTTCTTTCTTTTCATTTTTGTTTTGTTGTTGATGTTTTGTTTTGTTTTTTGTTTTTCAAATAGCCTTAGCTGTTCTGGACTCCTTTTGTAGACCTGCCTGGCCTCAAACTCACAGAGATGCCTGGCCCTGCCTCCTGGGTGCTGGAATTAAAGGCATGCACCATCATGCCCAGCCAGGGCACACATTATTGATATTTATAGGACAGAATCAATGCATATGTCAACATGTATTTTACAAACACTTTCCCACTGTATGGGAGTTGTTTAATTTTCATAACAATGAGTCTTGAAAAGAAAAAAAGCTATTTTATTCAAGCTAAATATATATAATATAAAATTTACCATCTTGATAATGTCAATGTTAAGTATGTTTTCAAGTATATTTTCATTTCTGTGCAAACATCATCACTATCTATTTCTGAAATATTTTTTCTTTCTAAACCTTTAGTAACTCCCTGACAGTGAAATCCCTAGTTCCAATTCCTGGAAATTATCATCCTATTTTTTCATGTATACTCTTAATTAGATTAAGTACTTTACAGGGTAGGTTCTTATAATGTTTGTTTTTTGAACTGATGTTTCATCCAGTATAATAGTTTTAAAATTTATTTATGATATTTCATATTGCAGAATTTCTTTATGTTTGAAAAACCCATTGTATTACTATTAGACATTTTGCCTACCCACTCATCCACTGATGGGCAATTATGACACCTACATGTTCTAATTGTTACACATAATTCTACTATGAACATAGACATACAAATAAATATCTCTTCTAGATCCCACTTTCAGTCTTTTGGTAATATATAAAAATGTAAATTTTGAATCTTCTATTTTCTCAGTAACTATCAGATCATTAGTTGGTTTAATAACTACAGGTAATTTAAGAAAGTAGTTTCTAATCAACATAAATATCTCCCAGAGGCAAAGGGGATGGGGAAGGGGTGAAGAAGAGGGACAACATTTAGAATGTAAATAAATAAAATAATTAATTTAAAAATATAACTATGCAAATAATGATAAAGGTTATGTGTAATTGTCAACATTGGTGTTACTATCACAAAATAATAATCAGTTTGGAAATTTGATAATGGTTTTCAATTCATAATCACCTAGAAAATGGACTATTAATGGATGTTTATGCTATACATGGGCATACGACTTTTGAAAGATGTAAGATATCATCAACTTCAGAAAGTTTATTTCTCCTAACAGCACTATTTCACCATTACCTTTACTTTACCCTGGACTCTCATCACCTGATAAAGTAGATAAAGTTGTAATATATACATTTTTGTGGACTCTCATCATTTGATAAAGGTGATAAATATATGAAACCTCAGATTCTGGCCAGCCTGAGCATATATAATGCTACTTTAAACAGTACAATAATTATTTGCTTTCTCATAGCATCTTCTAGGCTAAGGCCAAACAAGTTCATCTTTAAATTCATCTATATGACACAAAATCTTCTCTTCTCCAACCATATATATCTAGAAGTATAAAATAATAAAATCCTGAAAAGTGAATTTATCAAAAATCTCTAATGCAGCCTTCCTTTCTATGCTTTGAATTCCCTAATTCTTGTATTTCTGCAGTATTTTTTTCAGATGAACAGTTTGACTTGGATTCTATGTGGTTGGATGATATGACTATGATTTTGAGCATGGTGCTGGTGCTCATTTTCATGATCATTTTCTTATTTATTCCATTCTGAGGTAAATAGTGTGGGAAAGGTGGGAACTCCAATGATGGATGTCTAGATATCCAGAAATTTGGCTTTCTGTTCCTTGTGTTTTAATATGTAGATTAAGAAGAAAAACAAGGTTACATAAGACTTCTAACTCTTAGCCTTCTTGGACACCTGGAGTCTCTAGTAGCCACAGTATCAATGCTTTAGATGCCAAGGACAGTCTCGGCTCTGAATATACATTGTGACAACCATCCTGAGTAAACATGGAAAGGCAACTGTTTGATCCAGACAGTATAAAGCTTCTGTCTACTGGGCTCCATGGTATATTTACATAATTGCTTCACACTTGATTTCAAAAATTGAACTACTCTACCAGAAAATATCTAGTCACAGGAGTTAGACTATAAATATCTCTAAATCTTTATTCAATATAAGAATATATTGTTGAAACATCTGCTAACATCTGCCCAAGATTAAAATTTCTTGTTTTGTTCTGCAATGCAAGTTCCATGTGAAAAAAAATGAAGAGAATATAGAGTAGAAACCCAGAAAGGAAATTTTAATGCTTATTGTACTTTACAATCCTACAATCCCCAAAACCTAAAAATCTATCTAAAACTGTGTTTATGTTTAATAAATACCTTTTATTGGCAATATCTCTCCTCTTCTGTACAAATTTCTGATGGTTATGATGGAAAATGGATCTATTTTATTTTACTTTTTGTGTATTCATGCTTCATGCATGTGTGTCTGAGCATGTGTATACAGAGCCCACAGGGACTAGAAGATGGCATTTTATCCCTTGGTATTGGAGTTACAGACAGCTGTGAGCTGTTGTGTAGTTACTGAGAATCAAACCCAGGTCCTCTAAAAGAGCAACCAGTGCTCCTAACCATTTAGCAATCTTCTATAGCCTGGTGATATTTTTTTCTTAAGAAAGCAGTATATGTTAAGGCACTGCCTCTTCATCAAGGTTGCTATGGGGGGATGTCTTTTCCCTATAAGGGCAAAGCCCTTGGCATTTCTTAGTGGGTATAAAAGATCACATCTAGAATATTGGTGAGGAATCAGACTTCTTTTATCAGTGTGTATATCTTGCTGATATTTGTGCCACGTGTGCTTATTTTCTCTAAAAGAAACAACCCAGTTGTTTCTTTTTTGTTTTTTGTTTTTAACAGTCACACAACAAATTAATAATAGGTAAAAGTAGTACAGAGCCTGTAGCAAATATTCATTAGGTCAAGTGAGACTTACACATTAATCCAATGGTATTACCAACAAAGTTGGAATCAGGAAGCATTACTGACTCTCAATAGAGCACACATGAGCCCCCTTTTCAACTACATGGAACTAAAGTCTATTTATTGCTAATGCTTCTCTGCATCCCATAAAGAATAGTCACAGAGTCAATTTACCTATTTAAATATTTTATTAATTTACATTTTTGGTTTTTCTAAGAATTCCTAAAAATAATATGTTAATTGATTTCACCAATAGATTACACAATGCAACAAAGAACAAATTATTCTATGTATCACCAAATGTTCTCTATTCTGTCTCATATTGTGAATTTCATATCATGACTGGTTTTGTCTTCTATACTTCATTCAGTGACTTGCTTTATCACCCTTGAGTTCATTCATTAAATTTTTTCTTTATTCTTTATTTATGGCATTCTTTTCAGTACAACTATAATAACTGAGGAATTTGACAAAGGCCAGAGGGAATCTTTACTTCTCAGGGAATTCAGGGAAACGCAGAGGGGATGGAAGAGGGGGGCAGTTGGAATCTTCAGATTGCAGCTTTTTTCTTGTGTTTCGTTGGGGCTACTGAATATACAAGCATCCATCATCCTGAAAGACAAACTATAGAATAACTGAGGGCTGCTTAAAGGAGTGTATAACACAATGTTATGGAAGATGGTGACCTCTTTGAAACCCCATGGTCTGTGTAGATGAGGCAGATATAAAATATGGAAAAGTGTTTACTGGCAGATCTTCACATGGGCTTTCTACTTTCTTTTTCTCAGGGCCCATTGGATCCATTCGGAGTAAACAGTCTTAATTAATAATCTGAGAACACCTCTGTAATGCATACTTAACGATAACTAATTTGCTATTGATTAACCATGTACTGTAATACAACCACTCTACAACTGTCTTGTGTGGCTAATGGCCATGGTGGAGGAGTACCCACAGCTTCTCTGTTTCAAAACATTCTATTCTTTAGGTCAAAGTTTAGCATTTCATCTGATCCTAGAGAGAAGATGAAATGCCTTATTAGAAAGGTGGAATTAAAAAATATAAATGAATGCTTAATAATGCCTTTTTGTTAAAAAAAAAAATCTCCCTTGTGGGCACAACTGACTTTAGTAGGAAATCCATGATTAGCATGCCATATAACTTGTCAGAACCAAAGTCTGCAAGTTTTGACTACTTGGTGCTCTGGTTCATAGTTACAATTGTGGTTGTCAATTAGCTTCTCCTGGTGGGATAAGCAACTCCCCAAGATATGAAGAATAATGCAAGGGATTTTCTTCACTAATTCTAAGCTGCCACAAGATTCATTGTCATATTAAATGCACCCACTGGATTAAAGACTTATATGAAAGTTTGGCTTGGCTTGTGACTTGAATTGGTAGTTTCTATTCACCAAGAACCTATAATTTAACCTGTGGCTATAGCTTTGGCTCCCACTATTTTGAGAGAGTTAAGTCTAGAGCTTTTGTTTCCCCTCCTTTTTCTGTATACTCCTTTTGTGTCTCTATGCTTCTCCTCTGTCCTACTCTCTCTCTAATTATTGATAATATTCCTCTTCTTTTTCTTCAGAGTAACATCCTGGTATTTCATATTTATAAGGTCACTTATAAATAACTTATAATCTAGCATTTTTTCCAGAGGTTAAAAAATATTTTTTATTACAATGACAACCCATTATTTCCATTATAAAGCTGTTCTGTGCAAAATAATTTAGCTTATTTTCTGGGGAGGTTTATTCCTTACAAGATTTCTCCCAGCAGATATTTTACTCTCATTAATTTAAACTAGAGAAATCAAATTCATCAATTTATGAATTAATATTTTTATATTAATGCTTTCAAAAATATCACAATATATCAAGTGATATTAACATATTCTCAATACAGTACCCATATAAACTACTTGCCTTTAGTAAGAGATGAATTTACAATAATTAGTAAATTGTATTTCTTTGACAGAACATATTATCTTACAAGAACCGGACTTAACATCAGAGGTCCCATGGATGAAGTACTGATCATAGAGAATCTACAGTGCAACTATGTGCTATGCTATCACATAGAAAATAATTATCATCACAGACTTTTGAATGTGGCCAAGTAATTGACATTATGGGAATGAAGATATACCTGGCTATTTGAGTTTGCAAATTTGTGGCTCCTTTAAAATAATATCAACTTAATAAAAGGTGGAAATAGAATCAGAACAGGAGGAAGAGTGCTAACAATGATAAAATATCAATAATCAGAGTGGTGAATATGGTAGTAATTTTCAGAAAAATAAAAGAAATTTTCATTAACTGTTAAATGTCGTATTTGTGTTTAATTACTCTTAATAAGTATGAATATTTGTAGTGGTGAAGCATTTTAGTTAACTGATTATTATTTTTAAGCTAACAAAGAAAGGCACTATATGTTCTCACTATTTCTAGAAATTTACTGCCAATCTCATAGTAGAATATAATGAATTAGTAGTCATAGGAGACTGAGAAGGTCCTGTTAGAGGATTAATGTATACAAGTGCAATGGTGTGTCCCAAGACATGGAGTAAAACTACTTCTGGGTTCGTCTAGAGCATAGTAGGGCAACTAATATTTTTTCAAGAAAAATCTATAACTCAAAAAATGACCGAATACAATTCAAATACCAGCATTTAGCTGTGACATGGATTGATATCTGCTTTTTGTCATTACAGTGAGAATTGTGAACAAAAAACACAGCCAAATTTTTTTAAAAATTGCTCTTTGTACAAAAAAAAAGAGAAACCTGAAAAGTTTTGGGCAAGAAAACCAAGATGTCAGAGACATTAGACACAATCGAATATTGCCTTAAATGCAATTGGCTATATACCTTATACATCATAGGCTGTGGTATCAACTCTCAGACGTTTCTTAGAAGTCTTCAGGGTAGCCTGTGAACACGGAGTCACCAGAAGGAATATTTTTGCATTCTTTAGTTAAGTCACACAGAGTGGCCACTGAAACCATAGTCCAAGAGGGGCTCCTTATCATTTGAGCTGGCACTGTGCTTTGGTGTTATACATGTAATGCTAGTTTGGGAGCACTATTAAGTTTCCTTGAGAAATATGAACATCTATTCATTGTATATTAAACACCAGGAATAAGTCAAAAAATTTAAAAAACAAAAAACAAAAAACCTCATGGTATTTGTGGGGCAGTGATCTGTGACAGGCAGTCTGGCACCGGTGCACAAGCTTAAAACTCTGGGTGACCCAGTGGAATCTGCAAGGGACCAGAAACATTATGCCAAAACTCCCAGGAGGCTTTTGACTCCAGTCACAGTCATGTACCACCCCTCAGGTAGAGGCGTGGCCATGCCCCTGGTAAAGGTGTGGCCACACAGCCCCAAGCCATCCCCATGTTAATGAGATACCTAGCCACTTAGCCACACCCCTTCCCAGTTACTATATCTGCCTTACCTTTCCCAGAGGGGCGGGAGTACAATTCCATCCACACCACTTTCCACACGATGAAAATAAACGTCTTAGAAGTATGGACTGTCTCTTCATCTGGACCTGCTGTAGGAAGTGAGGAATCTGGCCCTTGATTAAGGAGCTGCATTTAACCTCTCACCGAGGGCTTCCCAGTGCTCCCAGACAGTACCCATTCACCCAAGCCTAAGCAGCTAGCCTGGGGCCCCAAGCCTCCAAGACCCAGACCCGGCGGGAACCCCAGCTGCACCCCAGCAAGCCTGTCTGTGGAACCCTGATGCGACTGCAGTACCCAGGGCTAGAGAAGCCATGGAGATGGCTGTCATGCATTCCCTGGGAATGACCCCCTCCCACACCAACAGGCATGGCCCACAAAGGCTTCCCACAGCCCCCACCTGCCTGACTGACTGTGTGGGAAGACTCACAGTTACTTCCTGCATGTCTCCTGTCCCACCCAGAGCTGCAGTGCCCAGGACAGACACATGGGGCTTCTTTCCACTGCACCAGGCTTGTTCCAACAGTTATTGGTACAGAAACAAACAGGTTGATCAATGGAGTACACCCAGAAGTAAATCTACACACCCCTGGACACTTGATATTTGACCAAAAAAAAGCCAAAACCATACAGTGGAAAAAAAGAAAACATCTTCAATAAATGGTGCTGGTCTACCTGATGGTCTGTATTAGGATAATGAAAATTGATCCATATTTATCTTCCTGCACAATGCTCAATTCCAAGTGGATCAAGGACCTCCACATAAAACCAGATACACTGAATCTAATAGAATAGAAAGTGGTAAAGAACCTTGAACTCATTGTCACAGGGAGAAATTTACTGAACAGAACACCAATGACTCGGGCTCTAAGATCAACAATTGATAAATGGGACTTCATGAAACAAAAACAAAAACAAAAAAACTTCTGTAAGGCAAAAGATAGTCAATAGAACAAATCAGCAACCTACAGATTGGGGAAGAAATTTTCACTAACCCTACATCTGACAGAGGGCTAATATCCAAAATTTGTAAAGAACTCCAAGAAATTAACCTCCACAAAAACAAATAGCCCAATTTAAGAAGGGTGTACAGAGCTAAACATAGAGTTCACAACAGAAGAATCTCAAATGGTTTGGAAGCACTTAAAGAAATGTTCAAAGTCCTTAGTCATCAGTTAAATGAAAATCAAAACCATGCTGAAATTCCACCTTATACCAGTCAGAGTGGCTAAGGTGAAAATCTCAAATGGCAGCACATGTTGGCAAGGATGTGGAGAAAGGGGAACACTTCTCAATTGCTGGTGGGATTTCAAACTGGTAAAGTCACTCTGGAAATCAATCTGGAGGTTCCTCAGAAAATTTGAAATAGTTCTACCTGAAGACAGCTATACCACTCTTGAGCATATGCCTAAAAGATGCACAACCATATTACAAGGACACGTGTTCCACCATGTTCATAGCAGCCTTCTTTGTAATAGCCAGAAGGTAGAAACAACCCAGATGTCCCTCAACTAAAGAATGGATACAAACAAATGTGGTTCATTTACACAGTGGAATACTATTCAGCTATTCAAAATGAGGACATAATAAATTTTTCTTCAACCATTCTTTTTTTATTGGATATTTTCCTTATTTACATTTCAAATGCATTTCCTTTCCTGGCTTACCCCCTCCTGAAAACTCCCTATCCCACACCCTTTCCTACTGCTTCTATGAGGGTGTTCCTCCACCTACCCACCCAATCCAACCTCCCCCACCTCAATTCCCCTACACTGGGGCGTCTATTAAGACTTCATAGGACCAAGGACCTCTCCTCACATTGATGGCTGTCAAGGCCATCCTATGCTACATATGCAGCTGGAGCCATGTGTACTCCTTGGTTGGTGACTTAGTCCCTGGGAACTCTGGGGGAGCGGGGGTGGTTCTGGTTGGTTGATATTGTTGTTTTTCCTATGGGGATGCAAACCCCTTCAGCTCCTTCAGTCCCTTTTCTAACTCCTCCATTGGGGACCCCACACTCAGTCCAATGGCTGACTGCGAACATCCGTCTCTGTATTTTTAAGGCTCTGGCAGTGCCTCTCAGGAGACAGCTATATCAGGCTCCATTCAGCAAGCACTTCTTAGCATCCACAATAGTGTCTGGTTTTGGTGACTGTATATGAGATGAATCCCTAGGCAGGACAGACTCTGGATGGCCTTTCCTTCAGTCTGTGTACTACACTTTGTCTCCATATTTGCTCCAATGAATATTTTGTTCCCCTTTCTAAGAAGAACCAAAACACCCACATTTTGTTCTTCCTTCTTCTTGAGCTTCGTGTGGTCTGTGAGTTGTTTCTTGAGTATTCTGAGCTTTTGGGCTAATAGCTATTATCAGTGAGTGCATACCATATGGGTTCTTTTGTGATTGGGTTACCTCACTCAGGATGATATTTTCAAGTTCCATCCATTGGCCTGTAAATTTCATGAAGTCATCATTTTAAATAGCTGAGTAGTACTCCGTTGTGTAAATATACCACATTTTCTGTATCCATTCCTCTGTTGAAGGACATCTGGGTTCTTTCCAGCATCTGGCTATTATAAATAAGGCTGCAATGAACATAGTGGAGCATGCATCCTTGTTATATGCTAGAGCATCTTTTGGGTATATGCCCAGGAGTTGTATATCTGGGACCTCAGGTAATATACTGTGTCCAATTTTATGAGGAACTGCCAGACTGATTTCGAGAGTCATTGTATCAGCTTGCAATCACACCAACAATAGAGAAGTCTTCCTCTTTCTCCACATCCTTGCCAGCATCTGCTGTCCCCTGAGTTTTTGATCTTAGCCATTCTGACTGGTGTGAGGTGGAATCTCAGGGTTGTTTTGATTTGCATTTCCCTGATGACTAAGGATATTGAACATTTCTTTAGGTGCTTCTCAGCCATTCGATATTCCTCAGTTGAAAATTCTTTGTTTAGCTCTGTACCATTTTTAATAGGGTTATTTAATTCTCTGGAGTCTAACTTCTTGAGTTCTTTGTATTTGTTGGATACTACCACTTTTTTGGCTGTAGGATTGGTAAAGATCTTTTCCCAATCCTTTGGTTGCCATTTTGTCCTATTGACAGTGTCCTTTGCCTTACAGAAGCTTTGCAATTTTATGAGGTCCCATTTGTCCATTCTTTATCTTAGAGCATAATGGATCTACCAGCTTGTTTCTTGGTATCATTTGCTCAGAGAATTGTTTTTCAACCTTTTACTCTGAGGTAGTGTCTGTCTTTGTTACTGAGGTGTGTTGCATATTTGGAGCAAAATGCTGGGTCCTGTTTAGGTTTCCAGTCTGTTAGTGTATATGGTTTTTCTGGGGGAAGGGGTGGGGTTGAGTCCATTGATGTTAAAAGATATTAAGGAAAAATGATTGTCATTTCCTGTTATTTTTGTTGTTAGAGGTGGAATTATGTTTGTGTGGCTATCATTCTTTGGGTTTGTTGAAAGATTACTTTCTTGCTTTTTCTAGGGTGTAATTTCCCTTCATGTGTTGGAGTTTTTCATCTATTATTCTTTGTAGAGCTGGATTTGTGGCAAGATATTTTATAAATTTGTTTTTGTCGTGGAATATCTTGGTTTCCCCATCTATGTTAATTGAGAGTTTTGCTGGGTAACATAGCCTGGGCTGGCATTTGTGTTCACTTAGGGTCTCTGTGACATCTGTCCATGATCTTCTAGCTTTCATAGTCTCTGGTGATACATCTGGTGTAATTCTGATAGGTCTGCCTTTATACGTAACTTGACCTTTTTCTCTTACTGCTTTTAATATTCTTTCTTTGTTTACTGCACTTGGTATTTTGATTATTTTGTTACAGAAGAAATTTCATTTCTGGTCCAGTCTATTTGGAGATCTGTAGGCTTCTTGTATGTTCATGGGCATCTCTTTCTATGGGTTTGGAAAGGGGATTTTTTCTATAATTTTGTTGAAGATATTTACTGGCCCTTTAAGTTGAGAATCTTCATTCTCTTCTATACCTATTATGCTTAGGTTTGGTGTTCTCATTGTGTACTGGATTTCCTGGATGTTTTGGGTTAGGAGCTTTTTGTATTTTTCATTTTCTTTGACTGTTGTGTCAATGTTTTCTATGTTATCTTCTGCATCTGAGATTCTCTCTTCTATCTTTGGTATTCTGTTGGTGATGCTTGCATCTATGACTCCTGATATCTTTCCTAGGTTTTCCAGGGATATTTCCCTTTGTGATTTCTTTATTGTTTCTATTTCCATTTTTAGGTCATGGATGGTTTTGATCATTTCCTTCACCTGTTTGTTTGTGTTTTCCTGTAAGTTTTTAAGGAATTTTTGTGTTTCCTCTTTAATGGCTTCTAGTTGTTTACTTGTGTTCTCCTGTATTTCTTTAAGGGAATTATTAATGTCCTTCTTAATGTCCTCTATCATCCTCATGAGAAGTGATTTTAGATCTGAAACTTGCTTTTCTGATATGATCCAGGACTTGCTATGGTGGGAGAATTGGGTTCTGATGATTTCATGTAAACTTAGTACCTATTGCTTATGTTCTTATGCTTGCCTCCCATCATCATATTATCTCTAGTGCTACCTGCCCTTGCTATATATGATTGGAGCCTGTCCTTCCTGAGATCCTGGTTATGTCAGAACTCTCCAGAGTCCAGTTGTCTCTGTGATCCTGTGATTCTGGGATCCTGTGATCCTTAGATCCTGGGTGTGTCAGAGCTCCTGGGAGTCAAGCTGCCTCTGAGACTCTGAGATCCTGGTGTGACCAAGCTCCTTGGATCCTGTGTTCCTGTGATCCTGTGGTCCTGGGCATGTTAGGGCACCTGGGAGTGGAGCTTCCTCTGGATGTGCTGGGACTGGCTGCAGAATTTGGACCCAAGGTCTGCTCAGGGCACCAGCTCAGACCAGAAAGAGGACATCATGAATGTTGTAGGCAAATTGATAGAACTAGAAAATATCCTGAGTGAGGTAACTTAGACCCAAAATGATATATATGGTATATATTTGCTGATTATTGGATATTAGCCAAAAGGTACAGAATACCTAGGACACAGCCCACAGACCATAAGAAGTGTAACAAGTGGAAAGACCCAAGTGAGCATGTTTCAGTTCCACTTAGAAGGAGGAAAGAAATAATTACAGGAGGCAGAGGGAAGGAGGGACCTGGGTTAGAGAGTAGAGGAGGAGAGAAAAGGGGGAAACAAGATCAGGTATGGAGGGGACAGGAGAGAAGCCCAAAGGGCCAAGAGAATAAATGGAGATAAGCAGCATGGGGTGGTTGCATGGGGGTTCCCTCTAGAAAGTACCAGAGAACAGAAAGGTGAGAGACTCTAAGGACTCAATGGAAGAACCTAAGCCAAAATGCCCAACATTGGAGAGAGCAAACTTGAAGAACCCACCTCCAGTAGTTAGACAGGACCTCAAGCAAAGTGACAGGGTTACAGACCTACAGTCAAAATTTCTGACCCAGAACTGTTCCTGTCAAAAAGAACTGCGAGGACAAACATGGAGAAGAGACTGAAGGAAAGGCAGTCCAATTACTGGCCCAAATAGGGATCCATCTCCTGGGGGTAAGGGAAATCAAGGCTTAACACTATCACTAATACTATGATGTGCTTACAGACAGGAACCTGGCATTACTGTACCCTGAGAGACCCTAGGAGCCCATGACTGAGACAGAAGTAGATACTTACACCCAATCATTAAACTGAAATCAGGGACCCCTATGGTTGAATTAAGAGGAGGCTTAAAGAAACTAAAGTGGAGAGTGACCACATAGGGAGAGCAACTGCATAGAAAGGCCAGCAGTCTCAACTAACACAGACCCCAGACTCAGCCACCTATCAGGAGCATATACAGGTCAGTCTGAGGCTTTTTGCACAAATATAGCAAAGGTCTGCTGGTCAGCCTTAGTGGGAGAAGAAGTGCTTAATCATTGAGAGTCTTGAGGCCCCAGGAAAGGGGAAGCCTGGAGGGGAACATCTCAGAGGCAAGGGGCAGAAGGAATGGGATAAGGAACTGTGGGAGGAGGGACCAAGACAGGGGACAATGACAGGAATGTGTCCTGCGCTACGGTCTCGCCAGCAAGAACGACGCGGCACACATAGGATCCTTCTGCAGTAAAGCTTTAATGCATCTTGAGAGGGAGAGCATAAGCTTGCCACGAGTGGAGACCCAGAACAATAGAACACCCGCCCTTTATATGGGTCACAGCGCTTGCCTGGGACGCGGAGCTTCCCCATTGGCTCCTGCACACCAGGCCAGATGCCGCCACGAGAGAGGCTGAGATTCTGAAGTGGAAAATTACCAGGTGCATGTGCACTAGCCTGTTTACAACTTGTCCTCGGCCGAATGTAGGCGCCATCTTGTAATGGGGGATGTGGGTGCTCAGGCGGCTCCCAACAGGAATGTAAATAAATAAAATAATGAAAATTGAAAGAAAAAAGATAAACTTTCTTCCATAAATCACTTTAGATTATGGCATTTTATCACAGCAATCAAAAGTAACTAACAAAGGCATTGATTACCAAAGAGTGAGGCGTTGCTATGAAGAATCTTTCCCAGCTGGTTTTGTTTATTTGTTTGTTTGTTTTTGAGAAACAGAAGACTTTGGAACTTTGGACTAGAAAACCAGTTAAACACTATACACAGAAATAAGCAGGCAATTATACTAGGAGCTTGGAAGACAGTGCTGAGAATAGTGAGGACTAAGGAGACCTGATTCTATAGCTTCCAAGGGAAGTAACATCTCTGTAAACAACTGGTCCAAAGCCCATTCACATGATATTTTGGCAAAAAAAAAAACAAACAAAAAACCAAACTATCAATTTTCTGTCCACATCCTGCTAATTTACAGGAAGCTAAACTTAATGGATTCAATAGTTTGGCACAGGAAATTTCAACAAAGCATAATTTTAGAGAACTCCTTTCTCTTCCAGAAGCTAACAATTGTCAATAACTCTAAAGCTAGGGATGAAATTTCACATCCAATTCTTATTCCTTGCTGGGGTTTGATCTGGTTTGGGCTTGCACTGGTCTTTTGCATGTGGTTACAACTACTCTGAGTTAATGTATATAGCTTCCCTATTGTATCAGAATATACTATTTCCTTGCAGCTCTTATATGCTTCTAAAATGATCTTTGAACACTGAGAGGGGGTTGCAGTATATAGATACCTTCAGTGTTGACCATTCTATATTTGTTTATGGCCTGCACCTAGGTCAGTAGTGGATTGGAACTTAAATCCAATGAAAAAATATTTTGTTAATCCTTTGGTATATATGCCACTATTACAGCAGCATGATTGCAGAGTTCATACCTGGGTACAATTAATTACTTGTCTCTTCTGGTAGCATACATAATACCTTCCAAAACTTTGAAAGCTAGTTAATATGAATGAATCATTCTGAACTGAAGAGATGGCCTAGTCATTAAAGACTAAGACTCACATTCAGTGATTTATTTTTCCATTTCTTTACACTGTGTTTTTATCATTTAAGAATATTTCCTAAAAATAATCAAACACATATTTTTTTCATTTAGTTTTAACAACATTCTGAGAAACATATTTCAGTCCATTTATATTTCTGAATAGTATATTTTAAGGATGTTTTTTCATTTTTTAAGTATGTATATTTTGTCTGTATCTGTTAGTGGGTATGTGCATGTGACTGCATATGCAAAAAGAAGCTTGGAAAGGGTTTTGGATTCTTTGGAACTGGACTTACAGATGGTTATGAGCTATCTAACATGAGTACTGGGAGCCAAACACTGATCCTCTGGAAGAGCAGCAAATACTCTTAATCATTGAGCCATTTCTCCAACCCCTTTCACCGATATATTTTAATCCTTCCAGGAAATATCTAGAGTCATGATTAATTTTATGTTTACTAATTAACATTTTATGAATGCAGATATCCTCATAGCTGGTAAATATTACTTATAATGTTATTATATATATTTTGATACTAGTTTATGAAAATTACAAAGATGATGCAAAAGTAATATATTTTTGAAATTTTCAATAGCTAATAAAATATTTTATTTTGCTGGTAAACACTGATTTTATACAAAAAGTGTATTTCTTTTTTGTTTCAAAACACTTTTCCCCTAAAGTTTTGTATTGATGCTTTTATTGCTTTCAATCAACCTTTCTTTAAAAAAAAATAAATGTTCACACTTGAAGAAAAATTGTCACAAAATCATTTTTAACAAATCCGCATTGATTAAATCCTTACCTAATTTAAGATGTGGAGGAGGGTTATGTATCACAAGCTATGTGGCTACTTCTTGGCATCAAAATCTATATGTTTTGTTCCTAAACTATACCAACACAAACAACAGAAACAGGGCAGCAGGTTGTATTTATATATTTGTACATACATATACATATGTGCATGTTTAACAATAATAATCAAAAGATAGAGTATCAGCTTGAGTGGGGTACATAGAAAGGATTGAAAGGAGGGTACCTGGAAGGAGCGGGAGGGTGGAAAGAGAAGAGAGAATATAATGTAATTCTATTATATTAAAATGTACTTTTAAAAAATCTATACTTTTGAGACATATAAATTAATCAGAAGACACCCTTGATTATATGTTTTATAAATATAAATTTTATACTTCAAATAATTATCCTTTTTTGTCTTTATTTTCTGCCTCAAGTGTTCTACTTGAGACTGCAATCCAATCTTAAGGGCCGAAGAGGGTTGAAGCTATCTTCTTCACAGCTTTCTTGGTGCTGACTAAATATTGTCTCTTCAAAATTTCTATGGAACATTTTGAAGGTCACATCTTAATTTTCTTGGAACTCAGAAGAGTTAAAACTATCTTGCTCAGATTCGTGTGTAGAAAGGTCCTCACTCACAGAGCGTGAATAAGACATGTAACCATAACCTGGAAGAAAGAATTTTATTATCTGATACATCAACACAGACACACACACACACACACACACACACACACACACACTGAAGTAGCAATTTGTTATTCACAATCAGCATATTACTGTTAAAAGAAAGATTCTTTTTCTACAATGAGGTACTCAAGAACCATAGTGCTAGAAAACCATTAGACTTAAGGCAGAATCTGACATTGTTTGGAAGAAGTAAATCTTGGCAGATACAGATATTTTGTCTCAATATCTGGGTGTATATACACAGGACTCTATTTTAATAAAGGCATCATATTCCTATGTGCTGTTGTGAGAATATACAAGACCTTTTGAATGTCTTAAGATAGCTGTCCTCGCCATTTTAACTCCTGAGTTTAGGAATGAGATCTCCAGAATTGGAGATCTTTATAGTTTATTTCAGGCAAAAGTAACTGGGACAGCTCATTTTTCTAAATAAACATGAACTATGAAGTTTCTATTTATTTTATTTTTATATATACTCCCATACAATATATCCGGACTACAGTTTCCCCTCCCTTCTTTCCTCCAGTCCCCACCTCTACTTCCTATCCCCTTCACATTCACTCATCTTTCACTCCCAGGGATATCAATGAAAGATGGAATAGAAAGATGCAATAAGACTAGAAAAACCTTCATACCAAGGCTGAACAAGACAACCCAGTAGGAACAAAAGGGTCCCAAGGACAAATTAAAGAGTCAGAGACACCACTCTGAATCCCACAAAAACATCAAGCCATAACATAAGCAGAGGACCTGGTAGACATTTGCAAGCCCTATGTTTGCCACTATGTGAGCTGCACTGAGCCCTGCTTAGTTGATTCTGTGAACAGTGATCTTGTGGTGTTCTCAACTCCTTTGGCTCTTGCATTCTTACTCTCTCTTTCTTCAGGCATACCTGATCTCCAAAGGTTAGGAATTCGATTGAGATCTCCAACTTAGATTTTTTCTATCTAACACTTGGTTGAGGGTCTCTATATATGCTCCGATCAGCTGTCAGAGGAAGAATCTCTGATGACAATTAGGATAGATACTAATCTATGTGTATAGCAGAAAACAATTAGGAATTATTTTATTGATTTTTTTTCTATCCCAGGTCTCTGGGCTATCTATGTTCCAGTTTCTGGTTATCCAGGCAGTTTATTACATGGTCTTCTTCTTGTGGCATAGGCCTCAAATTAGACCAGTCATTTTTTGGCCATTCCCATACATTCTGCACCTCTATTACCCCAGCACATCTCTCAGGAAGGATAGATTTTAGGTCATAGATTTGTGGCTGCATTGGTACACTCCCACCACTGAAAGACATGCCTGGTTACAGAAGATGACCAGTTAAAGTTCTATATCCTCCATTATTAGGAGTGCTCTTTATGACCCTCATAGAATCCTGAAAGTTTCTACTAAACTAAGTTTACACATTGCTCCCAAATGCCCATTCTAGTCATCTTTCTCAGTTCTCTCTCATTCTCTCTCTCTCTCTTTCTCTCCATCCCTCCATATGACCTGATCCCTCCTATGAACATTCCACCTGCTCCTAGAACACCCACAAAAATATGTTCTACATAATACTACCTGAGAACCCAGCTATACCACTCCTGGGCATATACCCAGATGATGCTCCAACATGTAATAAAGACGCATGTTCCACTAGGTTTATAGCAGCCATATTTATAATAACCAGAAACTGAAAACAACCCAGATGTCCCTCCACAGAGGAATGGATACAGAAAATGTGGTACATTTACACAATGGAATACTACTCAGCTATTAAAAACAATGACTTCATGAAATTTGCAGGCAAATGGATGGAACTTGAAAATATCATCCTGAGTGAGGTAACACAGTCACAAAAGAATAAACATGGTATGTACTCACTGGTAAGTGGTTATTAGCCCAAAAGTTCGAAATACCCAAGAGTCACTTCACAGCAACCATAGGACTGAGTGTGAGGTCCCAGAGGGAGGACTTGGAGAAGGGACTGAAGGAGATGAGGGAGTTTGCAGCCCCAGGGAAGGAGTAACAGTGGCAACTGGCCTAACCCCTCAATACTCCCGGAGACTGGATCACCAACCAAAAAATACACATGGAGGGACCAATGGTGCTGGCCACATATACGGCAGAGGAGGGTCTTGTTAGACATCAGGGGGAGGAGAGGCCCTTGGGCCTGAGGGTGTTAGATTCCCCAGTATAGGAGAATGCCAAGGAGGGAAGATGAGAGTGGGTGGGGGAATACCCCCATAGTGACAGGGGGAGGGGGAGGGAATGGGGAGGTTTCAAAGGGGAGATCTGGAAAGAGGGAAACATTTGAAATGTAAATAAAGTAGGAAAAAAAGTATGTTCTAATCTCTCTTCCAAAGTAGATTCAAATTAACAAAATCAGAAGTTAAAATTAACAACAAACACTGAGAAACCAAAAGAATCTTTAGGTCATACTTTAAAAACTTGAACTCCACAAAATTTGAAAATTTAAAAAGAAAGAGATAATTTTTCTGATAGACCTCACTTACCAAAATTAAATCAAGATCAAATAAACAATTTAAATATAACTGTAACCTCTAAGGAAACTGAAACACTATTAAAACTCTCCCCACCACCCTGCCTGGTGGCTCATGCCTATAATCCCAGCATCTTCAGGCCAGAAGAGCAGGCCAGCCTCATCAATATAGTGAATTCAAGGCCAGCCTGGGCTACTTGAAACCATGACCCCCAGAGACATTATTTCTTTATTGCCAGGCAGTGGTGGTGCACACCTTTAATCCCAGCACTCAGGAGGCAGAGGCAGATGGATTTCTGAGTTCAAGGCCAGCCTGGTCTATAGAGTGAGTTCCAGGACAGCCAGGGCTATACAGAGAAACCCTGTCTCAAGAAAACAAAACAAACAAACAAACAAAAAAAGTCTCCCCACCAAAACAGCCCAAGGCCACAAGATTGTAGTGTAGAACTCTACCAGACTCTCAAAGAAGAACTAATAGCAATACTCCTCAAATTATATCATAAAATAGAAACAGAAGGAACATTGTCAGATTCAATATATGAGGCCATAGTCATGCTGATATCTGAACTTCACAACAATTCAACAAAGAAGAGAATTACAGTGCAGTTTCCCTTCTGAACATAGATATGCTACACTGTCTCCATTGTGTGCCACAAAGAAGGGGAGAAAAAAAACCAATGAGCTCATGAAACAGCAAAATTCTTTATTATTGCCACTCCATAAGCACTGATGGATCAGGTCCCCCAGACAAGGACTTGGAGCCTTGTTTCTTCTGACAGTCCTGAGTAAGGGCTGGAACAGTGATTATAAGCATAAAAATTGCAAGCATCTGGGCCAAGTTACAGTTATAATTGTTACCAATCAGAGCTCAGGGATTAGAGACTTTCCCAAGTGTTTCATCAGTGTCAACTGACACTGAATGTAAGTGATTTTGACCAACGAATCAAGTTCATCTACTCTTTCTGTTGTTAGGAATAGGCATCATGTTTGGGAGAACTGCTGTTTCTTAAAGAGGGAGTTGGTAAGAGTTATGTTTAGAGAACTGTTGTTACTTAGAGGGGGTTGTTGGTCAGCTTAGGTGAAATGGATTCTAAGGTCAAATGGCAATACTTAAGACAAGTCTCTTATTGGCTCTTGACGGAAAAATACTTTCAAACCTAATCTAAGGACAAATTAAGAATATCATCTGCTGTGATTAAGTAGGCTTCACCCTAGAGATACAGGGATGGTTCAACATATAAAAATCAATCAATATAATCCACAATATAAACAAACTGAAAGGAAAAAAAAACACGTGATAAACTTATTAGATGACAAAAAAGCATGTGAAAAAAATCTGATAGCCCTTCGTGCTATGACATCTCTTAATAAGTGTTAGTGATCTGCATAGGACCTCAAAATTTTATTGACTCTATTAACCACATCCACTGTGAGTAACCTATTTCTTCTCTGTTTCTGTTTTTAATGCAGGAGTTGAGTTTTGTGAAGCAGGATGATATAGATCTATTTACTTTCTTCTACATACAGACATCCAGTTAGACCAGCACCAATTGGTGAAGAGGCTTTCCATTTTCCCATTGTATAATGATAGCTTCTTTATCAAAAATCAGGTGTCCATAGTTGTGTGAATTTATGACTGGATCTTCAATATTCTTACATTGATCAACCTGTCAGCTTTTATGCCAATATCATGTAATTTTTTTTACTGTAGCTCTGTAGTACAGCTTTAAATCAGAGATGTGGTCCTGATTGATCAGTCTTGGGGTGTGCATTCAATAAACTATTTTTGCATAACTGAGATAAGTGTTCATATGGTTTGTATTGAGCCCCAACAAATATACCTTCTTCTTGGCACCTCATGAAACTTGCTCCAAAATTGGCCACATACTTGCTTACAAAGAAAGCCTAAATAGATACAAGATGCCAAGATTTATAGTTTGCGGGCCATTTTGTTTTTCTCTTAAGTTAATAATTTGCACAACACTTACTTTCCCTTCATGTCTGTGTTTAAATTATTTTATTAATGAAACTAATATCCCAAAGAGGAAAAGCCATATTCTCTCTATTTTAATAGGTTTAAATAGCTCTGAGGGTCTATTTTCTCTCTGAGTAGCCCTGGAATTTTTTTCCTAAATATGCTTTATTGAAGTCATTGTAACCATTCAAGGACAGTTAGAGGACTTTAGCTGAATAAATGAAAATCCATGTAGGTTAACTCAGCTTATCTTAGTCTTGGTAAGTTACAGAAGACACTTTCTTAAAACAACATTCAGTAAGAATTCAGAATTAAAGTAGCAAAATTAGACTTTCTCAAGGGGCAAAGATGAACACTGTCTACCTAGACCTATGGAGGATGTGCCTGACAGGGCTGCCTGTAGTTGAGGATAGCACTTCAGAAAGTACTTAAAGGAGGAACATCAGTGAGTCCCATAAGGAAGCTTCAGTTAATTTGGATCTTCCCATCTCAACTAACCCGATAAAGATAGGCCTCTACAGACAAGCCTACATGCTAACATAATGAACACAAAGCAAGGACTGTATGAATCCTAAAATGTCCCTGATTTGCTTATGGAAGTAAAACAAGATAGCAATAATCCAAGCCTCTATTTTCCTCCAGTTTCACCAAGAAAGATTTGATTCATAGGGATTCAGGAAGAGAGACAGGAGACTTGGAGATCCTTGGACTTCCCACCCTCCATCTTCACTTACATTTTAGGGTCCAAAGTAGAGAAAAAGTGAGCCCAGTGAAAAATGTCATCATTATAGTCAGCATTATGCGTAGATCCCTTAGCCAATTACTATAAAATGGGTATGCATCATCCAAATTAGAAGCTGAGGAGAAAAACAAAGAAATATTAGGCATATTTTAAAATAAATACAGACAGGGAAATAGGCATAAGTTAAGAAACCATATCATAGTACCCTAGTCAACAAAAAAGAAAAAAAGAGGCTTTAAGTAGCCTTCATTTCTGGGCAAAGTTTAGGTCACCTACCCACAAATTTATGACAAAGTTTTATAGTTTAAGTGAGTCCTAGGGCTTGTGCATTGGTCTGAGCCATATGTGAACATGGTAAGATGTTATTCTTAATCATTTATCCACCACTAGCTGAAAGCATCATCTTGTTTATATTTATTCTCTGGTTCCAGAGCTGCCAATACAAGGTGTCACAGAAAGAGCACAGAGGAAATACATGGGTCCAATGAGCATACATGTACATACACACACACACACACACACACACACACACACACATGTACATACACACACACACACCAAATACAGCCCACATAATATTGGGTGTGTGTCTTTCCCTTGACGACAGTCAACATACCAGAGGCCACAGCTCTAAAGAAAATTGACTTTCCCTCTCCCAGGAGTTATCAACTGCCAATACCTCCATAGCTAGGGGTGCAATGCCATGCCCAGCCTGCTCTCCATGCTATAATTTAGTCTGGCCCAAGACTAAACAGGTCATGTGTATCCTGTCTCAACTGCTATGAGTTCACATGTGTAACTGTTCTGCTCTGTACAGTAAACACTGATTCCTTTCAGTCATCCACCACCTATGACTCTTACAACCTTTCTCCTCTTCTGCAATGATCCATGAGCCTAGGCAGGAGACGTGTTACAATTATCCTGCTTAGGAATGACCACTCTTACATCTTTTATGCTCTGCACTGCGATCTCTGGGTTGTGATCTACTGAAAATAGAAGTTCTCTTATGAGGGCTGATTGACGCATAATCTGTATCCATGCTATATGTGGTAGCTATGTACATATACTACATCTTATCTGATATCTGAAGTCTAGTTCTTTTTGATTAATGATTTTCTGTTTAAAGTTTCCACTGGTTATTTTTTTATTTCAATTAGTGTAATTGAAACTATATAGAAATTATACTTGGGCTTTTTAAATATTCTTAAATTTTTACTCTAGTTATTTGTGTTAATACTTTAAGTCCATTATTTCATTTTTAAATACAAAGTATATATTTCATACGGCTAATATATACAAGAAGTCCAGACCATGGTTGCTAATTTTGAAATCTAAGCCTCTTTGGCAGTCTTTGTCTTCAAATTTTCATGCCAGTTAATAACTGTAATCTTGATAAGAGAGAATAATTTCTAAATAATTTTCTTTTTGAAAAATCTATTTTTTATTTTATGCACATGAATGTTACAGGCCAGAAGATGTCTACAAAATCAGTAAAATTGTAGATATAGTGAATTGTAAGCTGCCATATGGATGCTGAAACAGAATCCAGGTTCTCTGCAAGAACAGCAAGTGCTCTTAAGTATTAAGCCAGTCCCTACATTCTAATCTTCAAAGTATAGCATGAGTTATACAATTTTACTTAGTAAAAAATTTTTACAGATTATTTCAGTGTTTATTACTTTGGAGCCACCAAATGAATGTGGATACTTCTGTAAGAATCCTCATTAAAAGGTATATCACAATCCAAACCAAAACATTAAAAAAATGGAGGGAAAGGGGAAGATGAGGGAGAAGGTATTCATATACATTTATATTTTCTTTTTTTATATAAAGAACAATATGTAATTGGGGCTGGCTTTTTACAGGTTCAGTCCATTATCATCAAGGTGGGGGAGCATGGCAGCATCCAGCTTCATCTGAAGGCTGCTAGTAGAAGACTGACTTGCAAGCAGCTAGGGTGAGGGTCTTAAACCCATGCCTACAGTGACACACCTACTCCAACAAGGCCACATCTTCTTATCCAGTACATTTATATTTTCTATTACTCAAAATATTGTTCTTGCTTTCTTGGTGTCCAAAATAATTTTAAGATTACATAATTTATACATCTATGTTACATGAATATAAATATGTATTGTAATCAGGAAGACTGGTTTAGGGTATTTATTGCATTCTATAGTGCCAGAAGTTAATTATATCTTCCATATTTTTATGCAGTGTTCTATTTTTCAATTTCCTTTCAGTTCATTTATTTGAGACATATAAGAGAAAATCTCAGGTGCAGAAAATACCATAGAAAGCATTGACACAACACTCAAAGAAAATGGAAAATGCAAAAATCTCCTAACCCAAAACATCCAGGAAATCCAGGAAACAATGAGAAGACAAAACCTAAGCAAAATAGGTATAGAAGAGAGTGAAGATTCCCAACTTAAAGGGCTAGTAAAAATCTTTAATAAAATTTTAGAAGAAAACTTTCCTAGCCCAAAAAAAGAGATGCCCGTGAACATACAAAAAGCCTATGGAACTCCAAATAGACCAGACCACAAAAGGAAATCCTGTCACATAATAATCAAAACACCAAATGCAAAAAAAAAAAAAAAAAAAAAAAAAAAAAAAAAAAAAACAAAAAAAAAAAGAATATTAAAAGCAGTAAGGAAAAAAGGTCAAGTAACATATAAAGGCAGACCTATCGAAGTACACCATACTTCCCAGCAGAGACTATAAAAGTCAGAGAATCATGAGCAGATGTCATACAGACCCTAAAAGAACACAAATGCCAGCCCAGGTTACTATACTGAGCAAAACTCTCAGTTAGCATAGATGAAGAAACCAAGATATTTCATGACAAAAACAAATTTACACAATATCTATACACAAATCCAGCCCTACAAAGAATAATAGATGGAAAAGTCCAAACAAGGAAGGAAATTACACCCTAGAAAAAGCAAGAAAGTAATCTTTCAACAAATCCAAAAGACGATATCCACACAAACATAATTCTATCTATAACAACAACAAAAATGGATGCAACAATCACTTTTCCATAGTATCTCTTAACACCAATGGACTCAATTCCCCAATAAAAAGACATAGACTAACAGACTGGATATGTAAACAGGACTCAGCATTTTGATGCATACAGGAAATGCACCAAACTGACAAAGACAGACAGAAACCTCAGAGTAAAAACCGGGAAAAATTTTTTCCAAGCAAATGGTCCCAAGAAACAAGCTGGAATAGCCATTCTAATATCGAATAAAATTGACTTTCAACCAAAAGTTATCAAAAAAGATAAGGAAGGACATTTCATACTCATCAAAGGAAAAATCTACCACGAGAAACTCTCAAATCTGAATATGTATGCTCTAGATGCAAGGGTACCCACATTCATAAAAGAAACTTTACTAAAGCTCAAAGCATACATTGCACCTCACACAATAATAATGAAAGACTTCAACAACACACTCTCATCAATGGACACATCATGGAAACAGAAACTAAACAGAGACACAGTGAAACAAACAGAAATTATTAACCAAATGGATTTAATAGATATCTATAGAACATTTCATCCTAAAACAAAAGATTATACCTTCTTCCCAGCACATCATGGTACCTTCTCCAAAATTAACCATATAATCAGTCACAAAACAGGCCTCAACGGATACAAGAAGATTGAAATAATCCCATGCAGCCTCTCAGATCAACACAGATTAAAGCTGGTCTTCAATAACAACAAAAACAACAGAAAACCCAAATACACATGGAAACTGAACAACACCCTCCTCAATATTAACTTGGTCAAGGAAGAAATAAAGAAAGAAATTAAAAACTTTTTCGAATTTAATGAAAATGAAGGCACAACATACCTAAACTTAAAGGACATAATGAAAGCAGTGCAAATAGGAAAACTCATACTCCAGGTACCCACAAAAAAAAAAAAAATGGAGAAAGCATATACTAGCCACTTGACAGCACATTTGAAAGTTCTAGAACTAAAAGAAGCAAATATACCCAAAAGGAATAGACTGCAGGAGATAATCAAAATTAGGGCTCTAATCAACCAAGTAGAAACAAAAAAAATCTCCATCCTAGGGATGCAGGAGTGGTTCAATATACAGACATCCATCAATGTAATCCACTATATAAACAAACTGAAACAAAAAAACCACATGATCATTTCATTAGATGCTGAAAAAAAGCATTTGACAAGATTCTTCATCCCTTCATGATAAAAGTCTTGGAAAGATCAGGAATTCAAGACCCATACATAAACATAGTAAAAACAATATACAGTAAACCAGTAGCCAAAATCAACCTAAATGCAGAGAAACTTGAAGCAATCACACCAAAATCAGGGACTAGACAAGGCTGCCCCTCTCTTCCTACCTATTCAGTATAGTATTTGAAGTGCTAGCCAGAGCAATTAGACAAGAAAGATGGTCAACTGGATACAAATTAGAAAAAAAGTCAAAATATCATTATTTGCAGATCATATGACAGAAAAATTAAATGACCCCCAAAAATCCACCAGAGAACTCCTACAGCTTATAAAAAACTTCAGCAAAGTGGAAGGATATATAATTATCTCAAAGAAATATTCAAAGGATATTCAAAAGGTAAACAGGTTGAGAAAGAAATTAGGAAAATGACATCCTTTACAATAGTCATAAATAATATAAAATACTATGGTGTGACTCTAACCAAGCAAGGGAAAGATCTGTATGACAATAATTTCAAGTCTCTGAAGAAAGAAATGGAAAAAGATCTCAGAAGATGGAAGGATCTCCCATGCTCATGGATTAGCAGGACTAATGTAGTAAAAATGGCCATTTTGCTGAAAGCAAACTACAGATTCAATGCAATCCTCATCAAAACACCAGCTCAATTCTTCATAGAGTTAGAAAGAGCAATTTGCAAATTCATTTGAAATAACAAAAAACCAGGATAGTAAAAACTATTCTCAACAATAAAAGAACTACTAGGGGAATCACCATTCCTGACCTCAAGATGTATTACAGAGCTGTAGTGATAAAAAAATAAATAAATAAATAAATAAATAAAAACAAAAAACAACAACAACAACAAAAAAACCCCATGGTATTGGTATAGAGATAGAGAGATCAATTGAATAGAATTGGAGACCCAGAAATGAACCCACACACCTATGGTCACTTAAGATTTGACAAAGGAGCTAAAAGAATCCAGTGGGAAAAAGACAGCATTTTCAACTGCTAGCTCAACTGGAGGTCAGTATATAGAAGCAGGCAAATAGTTACATTCTTATCTTCTTGTACAAAGCTCAAGTCCAAGTGGATCAAGGACCTCCACATAAAACCAGATACACTGAAACTAATAGAAGAGAAAGTGGGGAATATTCTTGAACACATGGACACAGGAGAAAATTTTCTGAACAGAACACCAATGGCTTATGCTCTAAGATCAATAATCAACCAATAGGACCTAATAAATTTGCAAAGCTTCTGTAAGTCAAAGGATACTATCAATAGAACAGATTGGAAAAAGATATTTACCAATCCTACATCTGATAGAGAGCTGAATCCAATATATACAAAGAACTCAAGAAGTTAGACTCCAGAGAACCAAATAACCCTATTTAAAATTGGGTACAGTGTTAAACAAATATAAGAAATAACAAATGGCCAAGAAACACCTAAAGAAATGATCAACATTCTTAGTCATCACGGAAATCATAACAACCCTGAGATTACATCTCACACCAGTCAGAATGGCTAAGATCAAAAACTCAAGTGACAGCAGATGTTGGTGAGGATGTGGAGAAAGAGGAACATTCCTCCATTGTTGGTGGGATTGCAAGCTGGTACAACCACTCTGGTAATCAGTCTGGTGGTTACTCAGAAAATTGGACATAGTACTATCTGAGGACCAGCTATACCACTCCTGGGCACATACCCAAAAGATGCTCCAACATATAATAAGGACATATTCTCCACTATGTTCATAGTAGCCATATTTATAATAGCCAGAAGCTGGAAAGAACCCAGATGTCCTTCAACAGAAGAATGGATACAGAAAATGTGGCACATTTACACAACAGAATACAGACAAAATAAAAACAATGAATTCATAAAATCTTTAGAAAAATGGATGGAATTAGAAAATATCATCCTGAGCGAGGTAACCCAGTCATAAAAGAACACACATGGCATGTACTCACTGATAAGTGGATATTAGCCCAAAAGCTCAGAATACCCAAGGTACAACTCACAGACCACAAGAAGCTCAAAAAGAAGGAGGATCAAATTGTGGATGTTTCAGTCCTTCTTAGAAGGGGAACAAAATAATCAAGGGAGGAAATATGGAGACAAAGTGTGGAGCAGAGACTGGAGGAAAAGCCATCCAGAGACTGCCCCACCTAGGGATCCTTCCCACATACACCATACCCAGATACTATGGTGGATGCTAAGAACTGCTTGCAGACAGGAACCTGATTCAGCTGTCTCCTGAGAGGCTCTGCTAGAGCCAGACAAATATGTCAGTAACCAACCATTGGACTGACCTTGGGGTCCCCATTGGAGGAGTTAGAGAAAGGACTGAAGGAGCTGAAGGTGTTTGAAGCCCATAGGAAGAACAACATTCTCAACCATCCAAACCCTCCAGAGTTCCCAGGGACTAAACCACCAACCAAAGAGTACACATGAAGAGACCCATGACTCCAGTCATATATGTAGCAGAAGACGGCCCTGTTGCTTATCTGTGGGAAGATAGGCTCTTGGTCCTGAGAAGGCTCCATGACCCAATGTAGGGGAATGCCAAGATGGGGAGGTGGGAGTGGGCAGATGGGTGAGGAAGCACCCTTATAGAAGCAGGGGGAGAGAGGGGAAGATAGGGGGTTTCCGGAGGGGAAACCAGGAAAGAAGATAACATTTGAAATGTAAATAAATAAAATATTCAATAAAAAAAAGTGAAAGGTATTTCTAAATCATCAGCTACTATCCTATACATGGTGTGTGCTGCTGTGTGACCATACTTTCAAATAGTCTATACATATATACCCAAGAAGATCAATTATCAGCTTTTAGTGGTCTTGGAAAATGAAAAGGAAAAATCATATGAGAAAAATTGTACTTGATATTTTTATTAATTTTCAAAAGGAATCTCTAAACCAAATTCATTTTAATGTTTATAAATTATTGATTTAGTGTAAATGATAAGTGACATCAGAAAATTCTGCTTTGTAGAAAACTATGGCTGTTTAAATGAAGACCACACCTGGAGAAATAAATCATTTCAATGTTATGCAAGCAACTATAACTGTGAGTATAAAAATGTACTCACACTACAAGACTAAAGCTTTGAAAAATATGTAATTTCAAGGACAGCACTTGAAGTCACTGGGGTGTTATTGAAACCATATCTGCCACTGTTGTGACAAAGGCTACCCAGCTAAATAGTTATAGGATGAGAAGGCACTGGACAGAGGAGAGGGAAAATGCCAGATCCCATTCTAGTTCCACTCACCTTGGCTCCTGAACTCCAAGTAGAGAGGGAGGAAGACAATATACAAAACTAACAGTAGATACTCCCAGATAAGCGTACAGAAAAGTCCCATTTTATAATTCAAAGCTGAAAAAGAGTCAGTAGGAAAAGTTATAAAGTTAAGTCTTGGGGAATGCATTGGAACAGCAAGAAAAATGTTGAATAGAGACACTGTCTTGAAGGTCTTGGTGCTATATCCATTTGTTTATATAAGTTATGCCAGGCTAAAACCTCATAAGCAAGATTTTTTTTAGGGTTAGGGTTGGAAACTTTTAGAACTTAGAATTTGGTGAAGCTAAGATTATGGTCATTTAGTCTGAAGACAGAACAGACTTAAAAACAATATAAAATAATAAATATCTTCTTGCTTTTTCACAACTGTGTAGCACATAATCAGCCTGAAAACATGATTTGGATGCTGTAGGACCCTGTCCACCATAGCCTTGTCTCCATTCTTAAGTGTCTAAAGATTTTAGGATCCATAGAGAAGGGCTTCTATGAAACTCTGAGCTAGCTAAAAGGGGAAGAACCTGCCTTGCATTCACCCAGTAAGAAATCCTCTGAAAGAATTCTGAGACCTTGAGGGAAGTATCAACTGCAGCAATAACCTAGCCCTGAAGAACCACACAAGGAGGTTTGCGAGGGTAGTTCCATAACCTGAGGATCTCTGAAGATTTTGAGAACTCCTTTGATAAAGAGTATTGGAATGCACTAAAATTCAAGGTTACACAATTTTGTATACATCTGAATATCGTTTTTCATGAAGAAATGGTTTTAGACCTCTTTACCTTCAGTGATGTTATTCATTAGTTCTCTGAAACAAACACAATTTCCTCTGACACAAAAGCAAACAAGTATTCCTCTGAGACAATTAAGAATAAATATAATGATTAAATATACTAAAGGACATGAAATTTTGTTAGACATTAATGACATATATTCCGGTTTGAACAGGACATCTGAAAAAAAGAACAAAAGGACCTGGTGTTATTAATTGAACATACATTTCCTAGAAAAGATTCATATCATAGATTAAGTCCTCAGATCCAACCACTGGGAAGTGTGTGAGCCACAAAAGCTCTGACTTTGTCAGTGGGTTGACCTATTGATGAACTCATAACTTGATGGCATTTGGGGGGGTGGCAAAAATGTTAGGAAGTAAAGTTGGTTGAATAAAGTAGGTAACTGAGGACATGTTTCTGAAGGATATATCTTGCTTCTGTCCCAACTCCAAATGCTCTTTCCTGAACATCTTGATAGTTGGTTATTATTTGAAACTGGGATTATGTGGCCACCTGAAGAGAATGAACATTAAAGACTCAGGGAGACTAGGGCCTCTTGTTACAATGCCTGGAAGATGGAAATTGGGGTAACTGTGAAGATGAGGTGACTCAATTCCATCTCCTAAACAGTCTGATATTCTAGAGACATTTGTGTCCCTCAATCTGACTATTAGACTACTGAAACAATGTACCCCTAAATAAATGAGGATTTCCCCCAAAATATCATAGTCAGAGAAGGAAACGCTCCAGTTCAAAGGGAAATATATTTTCCCCAAATAGATACTTTACACATATCTAGCACCTTGTCAGACTACCTTGTAGGATGAAGCTGAATCTCAGACATTGATGGGCCAATTGTGGTAGTGGGGTGCTACAACTTGGCTAGGACTTCATAGATTACATATCCTTGGCTATATACTTAAACTTTGATCTCAGTTCAGGTTCCTGAAGGTGACCTTGGAGGAGTGACTGAATTTCTTTATCCCTCTTCCTAGAGTAGCCACATAGTCTAAGTATCCCTTGTCTGCTTTTCTCTATTAACTTAGCTGTTTTAAGTGATTCTTTAGCACAGACCATGACTCTCAATTTTCATAGCAGGTTTTCTCCTTCAACCATATGAATCCCAAGAATTGAACCAAGGTTGAAAGGCTTTCTAACTGCTTAGCCATCTTGCAAGCCCTTGCTAAATAAGGTAAAATATTATAGTTATTCCTTCATCCAAATTCTGTCCTATTCTGGGACTAATAACTTCCAAATCTTGTTTTTCCTCTGAGTCCAAGTCCATTAAGAGCCCACATCTACATCTATAGTACAATGTAGAGAGAATATCTTGTGTATTGTATGGATGCATCACCTGTCAATTAAAAAGCCTATGGCTTATGCATGGAATAGAAAGTGGAATGTCCAGAATGCAGGAAGAATTCTGGGATAGAGGCAGGCATGGCAAGATTTGCCTGGAAGGATTTGAGGAGATGGATGCATGATACCTGAGCATAAGCAACTAGCCATGTAGCAGAATGTAGGTTAAAATAATTGGCCTATTGTAGTTATGATCTAGTCAAAGTAGAGCTATATGGCCAAGGTATTTGTAAATAAATTTTGAGTCTAAGTCTTATTTCTGAAAGCATGGGGCTGGGAAAAAGAACCAGCCCAAACTTCAACAACTGGCACCCAAGTTACAGCAATTAGAATCCAAGTTTACTACCTAAAATATGCCAAGGTCAAAAGCATGAAAAAGTTAGGCTAGCCACACAAGAAGCCTGGTCTATTTTGAAAATGAACAAAACCAGACCAAAGCTAAAGCTTCCCAGAATAACACGAGACTAACTGCTGGGAAGATTTCCTACTCAAGGAGCACAGGAAGATAATATGAAATGAGACTTTTAAAAGAATCCATAATAGGCCTTGACTTTCTCCTATGGCTGAGCCCTGCAGGCTTATGCTCTAAAGGCCTTGGGTAGGAAGAAGGAGAACCTGAAGGCAGTCCAGGAGGAGTACATCAAGCAAGCCCTGGCCAACAGCCTTGCTTGTCAAGGAAAGTATACCCCAAGGGGCCAGTCTGGAGCAGTAAACAATGAATCTCTCTTCATCTCTAACCATGCCTACTAACCTGAGCTGATCTAAGGCTGCTCCATCAACACTCCAGGCTCCTGCTTACTCATTTGCTATTAAAGAGGGGCCTTCAGGCTCTTTCCCATTACTCCTGCTGCCCTTGTGTGTGCGGTGTTGTCTGTGAATGCTAAATCTGCCATCCCTTCCAGCCCACTGCCAACAAACAACTTTGAAGGGGAAGAAACCCTTGATAATTTAAAAGCAGAACACAGAATTTGGAGCTATTCCCAACGACAGAGTATAGTGGCTGATGAGGGGGATGAACCTGGCTCCCATTTACACACAAGTTGAATCCAGCGGATGCAGCAGCAGATGACAAAACCAGGGGTGGAGGGGGCAGGACTTCATGGAGAACACAGCTGCAGGATAAGCCACTTCCAGTTCTCCCAAGCTTGGCACAACCCATAAACCCAATCCAGTCCTATGAGAATTAAGGTTCAGCACTAATAGTGTGCGGAAATGCAGCCTTATGTTGGCTACTATGACCAAAGTCAGGGGAATGTCCTCTCCCTGTAAACAAATGGACAAGAGCATGGCCAGATGCAGCACAGACTGTGAGCTAAAACAGCAGACACAGGAGACAGAGACAAGCAGATCTCTGGATTCTAGGCCAGCTTGTTCTACAAAATGAACTCAGGGCAAGACTTTCTGCTGATAGATACAGCCATTTACAAAAGATAGTCTAAAATTAAAAGTGACACATTTTCCCTTAAAAGAATTATATAGGATTTTGCTTAATAATAAGTAGGAATGTCCTTAGTAATTTAAAAAATAAATACACATCGATCTAAAATTTATATAAAGGAAAGGGGAATATAGGTATATTTATCCACATAAGATATGTTTATAATTTCAAATAGAAAAATAATGCTTTTTCTGCTGTCAAAAAGCATTTTGCACTAGTCAAATATAAAGATCCAGAGTTAGAGTTGAGGCAGGGTTGTTTGCTTTTATCTTTCCAGGAAAAGAAATCATCCAACTATGGAATCCAGAGACTACTGGAAAAGTAGTCTAAAGAATAATACTGTTAAGCTTATCAAGGCAGGGACAGATAAATTACTGTGAGTTCATGGTCAACCTAATCTACAGAGCAAATCCACGTCACCCCAGGCTACACAGAGAAAGCCTGTCTCAATAAATAATAATAACTGTTTTAAATTCTTTTGTTTTAAATTATCAAGATGAAGATGATTATAAGTTCAATTGTTATGGTGATATGATACATCCTCTTTAAGAGAGGTCAAAACAGAGCAGTCATAAATAGAAATAGGCTGCTGAATTAAATCAGTCTATTTTTTAAAGACATCAGATTGCTAGACAAAGGATATGTTATGTTCCTTGTGTTAATAGAAAAGAAGATAAGACTTTGGACTCCTTCCTAAGTAATAAGGATCATATTTGATAGGAGATCCCCTGAAGATCTTAGCTACAGACAGGAAAAAGGAAATCAAGAAGACAAAACAGAACAGGTAACATGATTTGCCAATCCCTCTACATGTGAACAGCCTTGAAACTGGCTGTGTCTTTAAAATGTCTCTAACCAAAACTTCAGCTATACATAGCCAATGGATCTTGTTGGCTATAGAGTCCTCAAGATTCATCATGCCACCCTTCCATATGAGATTAATAAAGATTTATCTTACAGTTTGGTTATATGATCAAACTAGCTCATAAAGAAAGACAGTTGTCTTTCACCTGCTCAAACAAGGAGCAAAAAATCTTTAGCTGATCTATGCACATTACATATTTCATGCATTATGTTAATAGATAAATCGGTATTATTTCTGAAAACTTTATGTTAATAGAAAGGAAAAGAACAAAAGAAAAGAAAAGAGAAAAGACAACCAGAAGGGCAGCCCTGGCAGGATTCACCCTCCAGGATGCTGAAATGCTGAGACTTGATGTTCTAGAAGCCTATCTGGTTCTGCTTCAACTATATGATACTGTTTCCTCTAAAGACTTGCTTCCTGGACAATTTCAGAACAGCTAGCTAACTTGGTCCAGTCAAGACTTCAAGTAAGCCTGTACTTTCTCAGCATACAGAGACTGAACAACAAATACTATAGCTAGCATGCTTAAAACTAACCATCTTTCTAATTTTCTTAGGCCCCAAAAGAAGAATTGTATGTCCAGAATCAGCAGGAAACAATTTTAAGAAAATTACACCCCATGGCCAAGAAGTGGGTGGTTGATTTTTGGTCATTCAGTTGGATGTTTGTCATCTTTTAAAAGGAGATGGTTACAAATGATTATAGTCTTGAACAACGAAAAAACAAAATAGGAAGGCAAGATTCGGGGATTTCTTTTTGTCTCTCCTTTTCTTTTTTCTTCTTTCATTTTTATGTAAGGAAAAGGCATTGAGAAGAAAGAGGGGTATATAGAAATAAAAAGGAGGTATGAATTATTAAATCTAATGAAACCAAAATATTATTTTTAGTCATAATCTTACATTTGTAGAGATCTTTGTATTTTGTTACAAAATAGAGGTTATATTTTGTTACAGTAATATAGATTTTTTGTATACTGATAATAGAATAAGCTTATATTTTATTTACTTATTTAGCTTATATGGATTATTGAATATTGATACAGGTTTAAGGTTTTCATTGCTATTTTTGTATATTGATATAAAATTGAAGGTTGATTTTCTTCCAACATAATGCATGTATGTTTCAACTCTTCTATAGATGTTATGTCTATGCAGCTTATTTGAAAAAGCAGGGTTTAATCCCAGACCATTAAATAAATAGCTGCTATTGCATACTATTAGGTATGGTTAAAAATACAAATTAATAGTCAGATCGACAAACTCATGGTCATATTAGATACTAGTTTAGATAATTACAATAAAATGTTTTCAAGGGTATTCAGATAGTAAATAGCTAAGGATAAACAACGTTTCATAATTCAAATATACTTTAGATAGATAATTGGTCTTCAAAAATATCAGAGATCCACAGAATATATCATCTAAAATTGTTTCATTATCAAAAGATCTTTTGTGTATGAGATAGCTCTGTTCCTGACAATGCAAACCCATTTCTTTTTAAAGATGATGATGAGAATAAAAAACCTCTATATGGAGATGCTTCAATTGTGCCAAGCTATCCACTGGGCAAAGAAAGTACTGTAACTTTATCTCCAGAAAGAATGCCGTCCAAAAAGAAAAAATAGATGCAGGGAAGGCAACTGCCAAGCTCTGCCAATACTAGGTAAACAAATCCTTCATAATTCCTGCTTCACAAACAGTCTGTCAGATATTCTGGACCAGAAGGCTAAAGACAGATGCTCTAACATTTAGAAAATATTGAGAACTGTCTCGGCATTGAGATGTCTCTGTCATTTCTATCATTTTTAAAATCTGTGCTCCTATGTTCCTGCATACTCAGATAATACTTATTCTTTCTCAAGTTTCAGATGGGGTTGAAGACAAAATAGCCATAGTCTTACTATAAGCTTAAGTTGTTTAGGATTTAAGAAGATATTCTAGGTCTAAGATGTGTTTAGGATGGTAATATAAATTAGGATAGAAAATGATGTAGATTAAAAAAATTCTAAACTCACCAAGATAGAAGAGATGATAAAAATATTTTATCTAAGTTGCCAAATATAAACAGACTGGAATTTTTTAAATGTAACTCTTATCGATTATTTTTTGTAATTAACTCATAATTGTTATAATTGTATTCAGTTTATATTTGAAACAAAAGAGCCTTTTATTGAATTATAGAGGAAGATTACATAAAGAATATCTTGTGTATTTTATGTATATATCGCCTGTTAATTAAAAAGCCTATGGACTGTGGCTTAGGCAGGATATAGTAGGTGGGACACTGAGGAAGCAAATAGGATTCTGGGAGAGAGGCACAGCAATATTAACCTGAGATGTGAAGATATAGACACATGGTACCTGAGCATAGGTAACCAGCCACAGGGCAGAGTATATATTAAAATAAATGAGTTGAGGAAGGAGCCTTCCAGTTTCCATCTGTGGTGGGAGACCTCTGCCTGGGCAACCAGGGCTCCATAGCCAATTAGCACTGGGAGAAAGCTAGCCTTCCAGGAGTGTGGAAAAGCTCTTGAGAGGGGGTAAGAGGACTAAAACTGCTAAGCAGGACTTGCCCAGAACCCTTGGGACACAGGGACTGAGGAACAGACAGGAAGAAGGAGTCTTCTGGTTTCCACCTGTGGTGGGAGACCTCTGCCTGAGCCACCAGGACTCTATAGCCAAATAGCTCTGGAAGAAAGATAGCCTCCCAGGAGTATGGAAAAGCCTGTGAGAGGAGGCAAGAGGACTAACACTGCTCAGTGGGACTTGCCCAGTATCCTAAGTACACAGGGACTGAAGAACACCTGGGAAGAAGGAGCTTTCCAGTTTCCATCTGTGACAGGAGACCTCTGCCTGGGCCACCAGGGCATCATAACCAAATAGCACAGGGAGAAAGCCTCCCAGGAGTGTGAGCAAACCTGTCTGCTCAGAGGGACCCACCTGGAATACCCAGGACACAGAGACTGAGGAGCATGCTTCTGGTTTCTTTTGGTGGCTGGAGAGCAGATCCTATGATGCAGGACCCCATACTCAAATAGTGCCAGGAGAGAGCTGGTATACCAGGAGTGCCAACACACCTTCAAGCAAAAGCAAATTCACTGGACCAAGAGGGACCCTTACAGAGCCATTAGGACACAGGAAACAAGGGACAGCTGGGGATTAGATCGTTCTTGTTTCTTTTTGCACCCCAGAGCTGAGCCTGCACCACAGCTCTCCAAACCCAAATTCCTCTCAGAGAGAAATGGTCTACAAGGAGTATTGACACCTAGGTTTGCAGGAAAGAAAAGACACAGTCAGAGAGAGTAAAACTAGCTAAGACCAAAGATAAACAGATGATGAAAGGCAAGGGCAAGAACACAAGGAACAGAAACCAAGACTACTTGGCATCATCAGAACCCAGCTTTCCCACAACCACAAGCCCTGGATACCCCAACACACCAGAAAAGGAAGACTCAGACTTAAAAGCACATCTTAAGAGGGTGATGGAAGATTTTAAGAAGGAAATAACTCCCTTAAAGAAATACAAGATAACAGAGGTAAACAACTAGAAACCCTTAAAGAGGAAACACAAAATTCCCTTAGGGAATTACAGGAAAACACAATCAAACAGATGAAGGAAATGAACAAAACTCTCCAGGAACTAAAAGCAGAAATAGAAACAATAAAGAAATCACAAAGGAAGACAACCCTGGAGTTAGAAAACCTAAGGGGAAAAAAACAGGAGTCATAGATGCAAGGATCACTAATAGAATTCAAAAGATGGAAGAGAGAACCTTAGGTGCAGAAGAAACCATAGAAAACATGACACAACAGTTAAAGAAAATACAAAATGCAACAGGATCCTAACCCAAAACATCCAGGATATCCAGGATACAATGAGAAGACAGAACTGAGGATAATAGGTATAGAAGTTAATGAAGATTTCCAAATTAAAGGACCAGTAAATATCTTCAACAAAATTATAGAAGAAAACTTCCCTAACCTAAAGAAACAGATGAACATATATATATATATACAAGAAGCCTACAGAACTCCAAATAGATTGGACCAGAAAAGAAATTCCTCCTGTCACATTATAGTCAAAACACCAAATACACAAAATAGGGAAAGAATATTAAAAGCAGTAAGGGAAAAAGGTCAACTAACATATAAAGGCAGACCTACCAGAATCACATCAGACTTCTCACCAGAGACTATGAAAGCTAGAAGATCCTGGGCAGATCTCATACAGAAACTAAGAGAACACAAATGCCAGCCCAGTCTGCTATACCCAGCAAAACTCTCAATAATCATAGAGGGTGAAACCAAAATATTCTATGACAAATCAAATTTGAACAGTATGTTTCCACAAACCCAGCCCTACAAAGAATAATAGATGGAAAATGCCAACTGAAGGAGGAAAACTACACCCAAGAAAAAGGAAGAAAGTAATCTTTCAACACTCAAAAGAAGATTGCCACACAAGCATAAAGACAACATCGAAAATAACAGGAAGCAACAATCAGTATTCTTTAATATCTCTTAATATTAATAGACTCAATTCCCCAATAAAAATACAGATTGACAGACTGAATCCAGGAACAGGACCCAGCATTTTGCTGCATCCTTGAAATGCACCTCCCTGTTAAAGACAAACATTACCTCAGAGTAAAGGGCTGGAAAACAGTTTTCCAGGCAAATTGTCCCAAGAACAGGCTGGAGTGGCCATTCTAATATTGGATAAAATCGAATTTCAATGAATAGTCATCAAAAAAGAGAAGAAAGGACACTTTGACTCATCAAAGGAAAAATCTACCAAGAAGAACTCTCAATTCTAAACATCTATGCCCCAAACGCAAGGGCACCGACATTCATAAAAGAAACTTTACTAAAGCTCAAAGCACACATTGCACCTCACACAATAATAGTGGGAGATTTTAACACCCCACTATCACCAATGAACAGTTTGTGAAAAAAACAAACTCAACAGAGACACAGTGAAACTAACAGATGTTATGAACCAAATGGATTTAACAGATATCTATAGAACATTTCATCCTAAATCAAAAGAATATACCTTCTTCTCAGCACCTCATGGTGCCTTCTCCAAAACTGATCATATAATTGGACACAAAACAAACCTCAAAAGATATAAAAAGATTGAAATAATCCCATGCCTCCTATCAAATCACTACGGAATAAGGTTGGTCTTCAATGGCAAAAACAACAACATAAAGCACACATACACATGGAAGCTGAACAATGCTCTACTCAGTGATAACTTGGTTAAGGAAGAAATAAAGAAAGAAATTAAAGACTTCCTAGAATTTAATGAAAATGAAAGTACAACATACCCAAACCTATGGGACACAATGAAAGCAGTGTTAAGAGGAAAACTCAGCTCTGAGTGCCTCCAAAAAAATTGCAGAGAGCATATACTAGCAGCTTAACAGCACACCTGAAAGCTCTAGAACAAAAAGAAACTAATAAACCCAAGAGGAGTAGAAGACAGGAAATAATCAAACTAAAGGATGAAATCAACCAAGTAGAAACGAAAAGAACTACACAAAGAATCAACAAAACCAGGAGCTGGTTCTTTGAGAAAATCAACAAGATAGATGAAACCCATAGCCAGACTAACCAGAGGGCACAAAGACAGTATCCAAATTAACAAAATTAGAAATGAAAAGGGATATATAACAACAGATTCTGAGGAAATTCAAAAAATCATCAGATCCTACTACAAAAGCCTTTATGCAACAAAATTGGAAAATATGGAGGAAATGGGCAAGTTTCAAGACAGATACCAAATACTGAAGTTAAGTCAGTATCATAAACCATCTAAACAGCCCCATAACCCCTAAAGAAATAAAAGCAGTCATTAAAAGTCTCCCAACCAAAAAAAACCAAGGACCAGGTGGGTTCAGTACAGAATTCTATCAGACCTTCAAAGACCTAATACCAATACTCTTCAATCTATTCCATAAAATAGAAACAGAAGGAACACTACCCAATTCATTCTATGAGGTCACAGTTACACTGATACCAAAACCCCACAAAGACCCAACAATAAAAGAAAACTTCAGACCAATTTCCCTTATGAATATTGACGCAAAAATACTCAATAAAATTCTCACAAACCGTATCCAAGAAAACATCAAAATAATCATTCTCCATGATCAAGGAGGCTTCATCCCAGGGATGCAGGGATGGTTCAATACCTGAAAATCCATCAATGTAATCCACTACATAAAGAAACTCAAAGAAAAAAATCACATGGTCATTTCGTTAGATGCTGAAAAAGCATTTGACAAAATTCGACATCCCTTAATGATAAAAGTCTTGGAAAGGTCAGGAATTCAAGGACCATACCTAAACATAGTAAAAGCAATATACAGCAAACCAGTGGCCAACATCAAATTAAATGGAGAGAAACTCGAAGCAATCCAACTAAAATCAGGGATTATCAAGGTCGCCCTCTCTCTCCCTAACTATTCACTATAATACTGGAAGTTCTAGCTAGAGCAATTAGACAACAAAAGGAGGTCAAAGGGATACAAATTGGAAAGGAAGAAATCAAAATATCACTATTTGCAGATGATATGATGGTATACCTAAGTGACCCGAAAAACTCCACCAGAGATCTGCTACAGCTGATAAACACCTTCAGCAAAGTGGCCAGATACAAACTTTACTCAGGCAAATCAGTAGCCTTCCCATACTCAAAGGATAAACATGCTGAGAAAGAAATTAGGGAAATGACACCTTTCACAACTGTCACTAACAATATAAAATATCTTGGTGTGACTCTAACCAAACAAATGAAAGATCTGTATGACAAGAACTTCAAGTCTCTGAAGAAAGAAATCGAAGAAGACCTCAGAAGATGGAAAGATCTCCCATGCTCATGGATTGGCAGGATTAATATAGTTAAAATGGCCATCCTGCCAAAAGCAATCAACAGATTCAATGCAATCCCCATCAAAATTCAACCTCAATTCTTCATAGACTTAGAAAGAGCAATTATCAAATTCATATGGAATAACAAAAAAACCCAGGATAGCAAAATCTATTCTCAAAAGGACTTCTGGGGGAATCAGCCTCCCTGACATTAAGCTGTACTACAGAGCAATACTGACACATAGTAATTGTACAGTGACAGGCAGGTAGATCAATGGAATAGAATCGAAGACCCAGAAATTAATCCACACACTTACAGTTACTTGATCTTTGACAAAGGAGCTAAAACAATCCAGTGGGGAAAAAAAGACAGCATCTTCAACAAATGGTGCTGGTTCAACTGGCAGTCTACATGTAGAAGAATGCGAATTTATCCATTCCTATCTCCCTGTACAAAGCTCAAGTCCAAGTGGATCAAGGACCTCCACATAAAACCAGATAAACTGAATCTAAAAGAAGAGAAACTGGGGAAAAGTCTCAAACACATGGGCACAAGGGAAAAGTTCCTGAACAGAACACCAATGGCTTGTGCTCGAAGATCAAGAATTGACAAATTGGACCTCATTCAATTACAAAGCTTTTGTAAGGCAAAGGACACTGTAAATAAGACAAAACTGCAACCTACAGATTGGGAAAAGATCTTTACCAATCCTACATCCGATAGAGGGCTAATATCCAATGTATACAAAGAACTCAAGAAGCTAGACTCCAGAGATCCAAATAACCCTATCAAAAAAATGGGCAAGAGAGCTAAACAGAGAATTCTCAACTGAGGAAACTCAAATGGCTGAGAAGCACCTAAAGAAATGTTCAACATCCTTAGTCATCAGGGAAATGCAAATCAAAAAAACCCTGAGATTACACCTCACACCAGTCAGAATGGCTAAGATTAAATCCTCAGGTGACAGCAGATATTGGCTAGGATGTGGAGAAAGAGGAATACTCCTCCATTGCTGGTGGGAATGCAACCTGATACAACCTCTGGAAATCAGTTTGGCAGACCCTCACAAAAATGAACATTATACTACCTGAGGACCCAGCTCTTCCACTTCTGGGCATATACCCAGAAGATGCCCCAACATGTAATAAAGACACATGCTCCACTATGTTCATAGCAGCCATATTTATAATAGCCAGAAGCTGGAAACAACCCAGATGTCCCTCCACAGAGGAATGGATACAGAAAATGTGGTACATTTACACAATGGAATACCACTCAGATATTAAAAACAATGACTTCATGAAATTCGCAGGCAAATGGATGGAACTTGAAAATATCATCCTGAGCGAGGTAATGCAGTCACAAAAGAATGAACATAGTATGTACTCACTGTTAAGTGGTAATTAGCCCAAAAGTTTGAAATACCCAAAAATCACTTCACAGCAACCATAGAGCTGAGTGTGAGGTCCCAGATGGAGGACTTGGAGAAGGGACTGAAGGAGCTGAAGGAGTTTGCAGCCTCGGGGAGGGAGCAATAGTGGCAACTGGCCTGACCCCTCGATACTCACAGAGACTGAATCACCAACAAGAATACACATGGAGGGACCCATGGTGCTGACCACATATGTGGCAGAGGAGGGTCTTGTTAGCCATCAGGGGGAGGAGAGGCCCTTGTTCCTGAGGATGTTAGATCCCCCAGTATAGGAGAATGCCAAGGAGGGAAGACAAGAGTGGGTGGGTGGGTGGGTGGGAGAATACCCCCATAGTGGCAGGGGGAGGTAAGAGGAAATGGGGAGGTTCCAAAGGGGAGATCTGGAAAGGGGGAAATATTTGAAATGTAAATAAAGTATGAAAAATTTTTTAAAAAAAGAAGAAAATATCATCCTGAGTGAGGTAACTCAGTCACAAAAGAATGAACATGGTATGTACTCACAGATAAGTGGTTATTAGCCCAAAAGTTCGGAATATACAAGAGTCACTTCACAGTACCCATAGGGCTGAGTTGAGGTCCCAGATGGAGGAGTTGGAAAAGGGACTGAAGGAGCTGAGAGTGTTTGCAGCCCCATGGTGTGAGCAACAGTGTCAACTGGCCTAACCCCTCGATGCTCCCAGAGACTGAATCACCAACCAAAGAATACACATGGAGGGACCCATGGTGCTGGCCACATATGTGGCAGAGGAGGATCTTGCTAGCCATCAGGGGGAGGAGAGGCCCTTGGGCTGGAGGGTGTTAGACGCCCTAATATAGGCAAATGCCAAGGAGGGAAGATGAGAGTGAGTGGGTAGTTGAGTGGGGCAATACCGCCATAGATGCAGGGGGAGGGGGGAGGGAATAGGGAGGTTCCAAAGGGGAGATCTGGAAAGGGGGAAACATTTGAAATGTATGTAAAGTATCAAATAAAAATAAAATAAATGGGTTATCTTAAGTTATGATTCTAGTCAGAGAAGATCCTAGCTCTATGGCCAAGTTATTTGTAAATATATTTTGAGTCTGAGTCTTATTTCTGGGAGTTTGGGCCTGGGAGAAAGAACTAGGGCATAATTTCTACAGTACAAAGTACAGAGTTAAATGGGGCCCTTAGAGACAGATTTTATTTCTTCAATAGCACTCTTAAATGAATATTTGAGTTTTGCAACCATGTTTCCTTAATTGCAGATTATATTAAACACTTTTATTACTATATAAATGTCTTCTTAAAATACTTAAAAGAACCAACTCCACATGCTTTCCCAGAGGCTATGCCAAACCAGGAACTCCAGGAAAGAAACTACTCTATGACCTATGCCCATCTACTCCCTTAAAGTACACCCAAGAGCTGTAAATTACACACTACCACATGGGTACCTTATTCCAGACCACAACTTCAGCAGAAGACCTCTGCTTTCCTGGAGGCCACACTAGTATTGGGGAAGCCAGAGGCAACATAGGTACATAGAGGTATTGCAGGCCACAAAAATCCAGCAGAGATAGCCTATTGGACCAGAGGACTCACTGGACACCAGAACTCCAGGCCTCTCAGGCCAGATGACTGAGATGAAATGGAAAACAAGGCTAAAAGCATTCAAAAGTCATCCATCTAAGAAAGATAAACTCAGAAATCAGTGCCTAACCTTATAATAACTGCAAAACCCAGTTGAATAGAGCCAGCATAAGAACACAATAACCAACAGCCAAGACAATATGGCATCACCAGAGGCCAGTTTTCCTACTATGGCATGCTCTGAACATTCCAACACAGGTGAAGTTCAAGAAAAGAACCCTAAATCCAATCTTATGAAGATGATAGGGACCTTTATAGGGGAAATGAATAAATTCCTTAAAGAAATACAGGAAAGTACAATCAAATAGGTGAAGAAAATAAATAAATAAATAAATAAATAAATAAATAAATAAATAAAACTATTCAAAGCCTGAAAATGGAAGCAATAAAGAAAACACAAACCGAGGGAACCCTGGAAACGGAAAGCCTAGGTGAGTGAACGGGAACTACAGACAAAAATTTCACCAACAGAATATAAGAGATGAAAAAAATAATCTCAGCCATAGAAGATACAATAGCAGAAACTGTTATATTGGTCAAATAAAATATTAAATCTCAAAAGTTTCTGACACAAAACATCCATGAAATCTGGGACTCTATGAAAATAACAAACCTAAGAATAATAGGAATAGAAGAAGAAGATTCCCAGCTCAAAGGCCAAGAAAAGCTTAAAAGAATATTTCCCTAACCTAAAGAGATGGCTATAAACCTACAAGAGTGTTACAGAGCACCAAATAGATTGGACCAGAAAATAAAATCCCTCCACTACATAATAATTAAAAGACTAAATGTATAAAGCAAACAAAGAATATTAAAAGCTGAAAGTGGAAAGTGACAAGTAATATCTAACATTAGAACTATCAGAATTATACCTGACTTCTCAAAGAGACTCTAAAAATCAGAAAGGCCTGGAGAGATATCTCTAAGAGACCACAGATGTTAACCCAGACATCTATGCCAGCGAAACTTTCAATTTCCATAGATGTGGGAAATTAGATATTCCATGACAAAACCAAATTTAAACATCTATCCACAAATGCAGCCCTACAAAAGATATTTGAAGGACAACTCAAATCCATGGAGGTTAAATACACCCAAGAAAACACAGGAAACAAATAAGTTCACACCAGCAAAACCAAAAGAAGGGATACACACACACACACACACACACACACACACACACACACACGTGCACACATAGTACAACCACCAACATCAAACTATCAGGAATTAACAATCATGGGTCATTAATATCTCCTAACATCAATGTACTCAATAAAAAGGCACAGACTAACACAAGGGATGCAAAAAGAACATCATTATGCTAGATACAAGTAATATACATCAACATTAACCATAGATATTACCTCAGTGTAAAGGGTTCAGAAAAGATTTTCCAAGCAAGTAGACTCAGGAAACAAGCTGGGGTAGCTATTTTAATATCTATGAAAATAGACTTCAAATTTATTAAAAGAGGTGGAAAAGGACACTTCATACTCATCAAAGGAAAAATTATTTAAGATGACATTTGAATTAGTATTTATAATCCAAATGTAAAGACACCAGCATTTATAAAAGAAACATTACTAAAGCTTAAACTACACCGTGAAATTCACATATAGATAGTAGGAGACTTCCATACCCACTCTAATGAATGAGCGGGTCATCCAGACAAAAACCAAACAGAGAAATCATGTTGGAAAATATCCTGAGAGTCCAATGTTGATGAGTGTGGAATTATATTCCCCTTGCTGTCTCTCCATGTCATCTCAGCAGGTGGGATCAAACTTCCTGAAGTACACTCCACCTGTACCCCTCTGTGTCTTGAACCTGAATATTAATCTGTATATTGAAGCTCATAGCTAAGAAGAGGAGAAATGTGACATTATGATTCATAGTGTGGATTCAAGAATTGAGAAGTTTCTGGAAGTGTTCATTGTCCATGGGATGCTACCTATATCCCATATGTGGATAGCCTCAAATAGGACAAAAGCAATACTCCAAGGCAAATACAGCTGGAAAGACCAAAAAAATCAATCAGAAAAAAATTATAAATCAGATTTCATGAAATTTAGTAATGTCTGTACATCAGAATATAGACAAAAAGAGAAAGCCAAGACTAGAAGATATCTATACGATATCTGAGAGAGAAACTCTGTTCAAACTAAATGACAGGTGCTATAAATAAAGTTAATTTTCTAAAATGCAAAAGCAATAAATGTATTTAATTTAAAGAGATGATATCATAATGATCAATAAGTATATGTAAGGTTGTTCAACATCATCACCCATCAGAAAAATGCAAAGCAAACCCTCATTGAAGTGTCATGAATCAAATGGCCTAACAAATATCTACAGAACATTTCACCCAAACACAAAGGAGTATACTTTCTTCACAGCACCTCAAGGAACATTCTCCAAAATTTATCATCTATTCAGTAGCTGTATTTATAACACCAGTATATAAAGTATTCATGGAAACTTAACTACTCTGTATTCAAGGACTACTGGGTCAAGACAGAGAGAGAAAGAAGGAAAGAAAAGAAGGAAGGAAGGAAGGAAGGAAAGAAGGAAGGAAGGAAGAAAAAAGAAAGAAAGAAAAGACTTCCTACAATTCAATGAAAATGAATACACAATATGCACAAACTATGGAAAACTATTAAAGTAGTGGTAAAAGGAAAGTTCATACCACTAGGTGTCTTGTTAAAGAAAATGAAGAGATCTCATATTAACAATTTAATAGCATACCTGAAAGCTACAGAATAAAAAGAAACAAATACATCAAAGAGGAAAATAATGCAGGAGTTGAGGGCTGAAATCAATAAAATAGATAAAAAGAGAATAATACAAAGAATCAATCAAACAAGGATGTGGTTCTCTGAGAAAATCAACAAGATAGACAAACCCGTAGCCAAACTAACTAAAAGTCAGATAAAACCTTCCAAATTAACAAAATCAGGAATGAAAAGGGAGGCATAACAGCAGACACCAAGGATATCCAAAGGATCATTAGGTCATACCTTAAAAACTGGTACTGCACCAAACTGGAAAACCTAAAAGATGTGGACAGTTCTTTCCCCAGATACCACTTACCAAAGTTAAAACAATATCAGTTTAAATAGACCTAACTCCTAAGGAAATGGAAGCAGTTATTAAGTCTCCCAACCAAAAACAGCTTAGTACCAGACAGTTTTAGCACAGAATTCTATCAAACATTCAAAGAGGAGCTAATTCCAATATTCTTCAAACTATTCCACAAAATATAAACTGAAGGAACATTGCCCAATTCATTTTATGAGGCCAAAGTCACCCTGATTCCTAGCTTACACAAAGACTCAACAAAGAATGAGAATTTCAGACCACTTTTCCTAATGAACATTGATGTAAAGGTACTCAAAAAAACACTTGTAACATGAACCCAAGAACACATCAAAAGGATCATCTACAATGATCAAGTAGTCATCTCAGAAATACAGGGATGATTCAACATGTGAAAATCCAACAATGTAATGCACCATATAAACAAACTTAAAGAAAAAACACACAATCACCATACTAGATGCTGGTAAAGTCTTTGACAAAATCCAAGACCCCATTTTGAAAAAAGTCTTAGAGATGTTAGAGATAAAATATACATACATAAATATAACAAAAGCAATATGCAGCAAGCCAATAGCCAACATCAAATTAAATGGAGAGAAACTTAAAGCAGTTCCACTAAAATCATGGACAAGACCAGGCTGTCTATTCTCTCCTTACCTATTCAACATAGAACTTGAAATTCTAGCTAGAGCTATAGGAAAACTGAGCGGGATCATGGGGATACGGATTGGAAAGGAATAAGTCAAAGTATCATTATTCGCAAATGATAGGATGGTATACTAAGTTCTACCATCCCTAAAATTCTGTCAAAGAAGTCCGAGTGCTGATAAATGCCGTCAGTGAAGAATTTGGATACAAAATTAACTTTTAAAAATGAGTATCCCTCCTATATACAGCAGTATCTTATATTCAAATGATAAATGAGCTGGAAAAAAAACTAGGGAAAAAACAGCCTTCATGATGCTACAAATAATATAAAATCTCTTGGTATAAGTCCAACCAAGCAAATGAAATATCTATATGGCAAGAACTTCAAGTCTTTGAAGACAGAAATTAAAGAAGATATCAGAAGATGGAAAGATCTCCCATGCTTGTGGGTCAATCAGTAGGATTAACATAGTAAAAATGGCCATCTTACAAAAAGCAATCTATAGATTTAATTCAGTTTCCATCAAAATTTCAACATGTTTCTTTATAAATCTTGAAGCAATAATATTCAAATTTATATGGAAAAACAAAAATCCAGGATAGCTAAAACAATCCTGTACAATTTTTTTAAAAGAGAAAAAAAGAAAACCCTCTGGTGGTATCAAAATCCCTGATTTCAAGCTGTACTACAGATCTTTGACAAAGATGCTGAAATTATACAATGGAAAAAATAAAGCATCTCCAACAAATGGTGCTGGTCTAACTGGATGTCTGCATGTAGAAGAATTCAAATAGATCCATCTCTATCACCCTAGACAAAAGTCAAGTCCAAGTGGATCAAAGACCTCAACATAAAACCAGATATGCTAAACCTGATAGAAGAGAAAGGGGGAATATCTTTGAAAGCATTGATACAGGAGACACTAATCAGCATTTAATTAATAAATGGGACCTCATAACATTGAAAAGCATTATAAGGAAAAGGACATTGTCAAAGGGACAAAACAGCAGCATACAGAATGGGAAAAGATATTTCCCAACCCTGCTTTCAACAGAGGGCTGATATCCAAATTATATAAAGAACTAAAAAAAAAAAAAAACTAGACATTGCCAAACCAAACAACCCAATTAAAATGTGGTACAAATCTAAACAGAGAATTCTCGAAAGAGGAATCTCTACTGCCCAAAAAGGATTTAAAGAAATGTTCAACATTCTTAGCCATGGGGGGAATGCAAGACAAAAGGACCTTGTCAGAATGGTTAAGATAAAAACCCAACTGACAGCTTATACTGGCAAGAATGTGGAGCAAGGGGAACACTCCTCAATTGCTGGTGGGAGTACAAAATTGTACTGTCACTTTGGAAGTCAATTTGGCAGTTTATCAGAAAATTGGTAACAGATCTACCCCAAGACCTAGCTACACCACTACTGCACATATACCCAAAGGGCACTCCTTTCTACCACAAGAATGCTACCTCAACTATGTCCATAGAAGCTTTATTCATAATTGCCAGAAACTGGAGACAACCTATATGTCACTCAATTGAAGACTGGATAGAGGAAACATGGTACATTTACACAATGAAGTATTACTCAGTTATTAAAAACAATGGCATCTTGACATTTTCAGGCAAATGGATGGAATTAGAAAATAGCCTGAGCAAAGTAACCCAGACCCAGAAAGACAAAACATGGCATATATTCAGGTATAAGTTAATATTAGGCATAAAATACAGGATAGCCACACTACAATCCACAGACCCAAAGATATTAACAAGGAGGGCTCAAGGTGGGATATGTGAATCTCACTGAGAATGGAAAATAGAATAGACATTGTGGGTGAATGAGTGGAGGGGACTAAATGGGGTGGAAGTGGATATTGAAACAGGATGGATCTGGTGGGAGAGTACTGAAAAGACAATGGAAATTGGGAGAGGGCATCTCTGGGATAAGCTAGAAACCTAGGGTAACTCCCAGGAATCTCTGAGGGTTACCCTTGCTAAGACACTTAGCGATAAAGGATATAGATCCTGAACTGGCTATCTCCTGTAACTATGCAAGACTTCCAGTGGAGGTATTGGGACACCAATGCAGCCATGAAACATACAAATTTTACTGCCTACAAGATATGCATAAATAAAGATAAAGCAGAAATTAAGCAATTTTCCAACCAATGACTGGTCCAACTTGAAACCCATGCCATGAGAGGTAATCCACCTCTGATACCATTAATGATATTCTGTTATACTTGCAGACAGCAGCCTAGCCTAAGCAGCATCAGAAAGGGTTCATCAATCAACTGATGGAAACAGGTCCACAGACCTACATCCAAACATTAGGCAGAGCTTTGAAGAGAGGAAGGGATAAGTACAGGAGCCAGGGGTCAAGGACTCCACAAGAAAACTTACAGAATCAACTAACCTGGGCCCATAGGGACCCATAGAGACTGAACCACCCACCAGGGGCCATTCATGGGACTGACATAGGCCCTCTGAGTATATGTAACAGTTGTGCAACTTGTTCTCTATGTGGGACTCCTACTAGTGAGAGCAGGAGCTATCTCTGACTCTGCTGCCTGTCTTTGGGACCCTTTGCCCTTACTGGGCTGCCTCTTCTGGCCGCAATAGGAGAAGATAAGCCTAGTCTTACTGAAACTTGATATGCCAAGGCAAGTTGATATCCATGAGAGGCCTCCCTTTTTCTGAAGAGTAAGGTAGGAGGAGTGGATGGAAGGATTCTAGAGGGGGGAGGACTTGGAAAAGGAGGAAGGGGAAACTGTGGTTGGGATAGAAAGTAAATGAATTAACTAATTTAAAAAATGTGAAGAAGAATGCCTTATTTTGACTCATGATTTTAGACAGGTTATTCCAAAGTTGCCTTGCTCCTTTGTTTCTGGGCCACTGAAGAGTCAAACACTGTGGAGGGTAAAGCAGGATATGTCAAACTGCTAGCTCAGAGCTTGTGTATATTGCTCTGAGACTTAGAGAACGCAAAATGGATGTTTTTATTCAATACTGGTCAGCCATGCAAGAGGAGTGACTATCATATCAAATCTCCCCATCCCCAACACACATTGAACTTAAGGCTTATGAGAACTCCAGCATATCCTATGATAAGGATCACCAGTCTATCACAGGCTGTCAAGATTCCTTATGGTTGAGACTTTGTTCTTATGTCTCCCTCCATTATCTAGCATGGAACTGCAGGCTGTTTCATGCTTCTCTGTGTATAGTTGTCCTACTTCTATGCCTTTAAGCTGCCTTGTCATCACTTTCATGCTTTTTAATGTTTTCCTCTATCTGTGTATTTAGAATATGACCTTCCCCTTGTTACTTTGACTCCTCTTATCCACAAAGACACATACAGAAAAATCCAATTTTCTTTTTACCCCAGAAGTTATCCATGCTGTTTTCCAAATGAGACAAAATAACAGTTTGAAATGAAAAATAATATTCAAGGGTCCAAATCTAGAAATAGTTTATGTGGAAGTCATATAACTCTTGAATCCTTAACTTGCAATACAGATTGAGAGCTTATTGCCCAATTATTTCAATACCTTCTTTAAGATTTACTTTCTATGTATGTGTACATGTGTGAAGGTGATTGTCTGTGAGTGTATGTGAGCACATACATGCAGGACCATGTGGAGTCCAGAAAAGGACATTGGATTCCCTAGAGTTGAAGTTACAGATAGTTGTGAGCCATCTAGTGTGGGTGCTAGGAACCAAACTTGTCATCAAAGAGCACAAATGTTCTTAACTTCTGAGCCTTCTCTCCAGCCCCAATGCCTTTCTTTAAAATATTCTCCATAGCATCCAGTTTTTTTCTGATTTTCAGCAACTCAAATAGTACAACTTTATAGCAATTTGTAGCATGTAACATAACTTTACATTTATTATTTCACTCAGTTCTCTCCTTAAATTGACTCATTGACTAAATCAATTGATATCTGATAGATCCAAGACAAAAAAAGCTTACCTGGTAGGACAATACTTCTCTTTTTCTCCTCCTTAGTAGTTACATTGTAAATCGAGCAAGTAATAGGACCTTGGGCTCTGTTCTTCAGAAGAATGCTGCTCTTCAAATACAATAACCCAGCTCTATCCTGAGAGTCAATTGTGGTTGAATGTGGAATTATATTCCCCTTGCTGTCTCTCCATGTCATCTCAGCAGGTGGGATCAAATTTCCTGAAGTACACTCCACCAGTATCCCTTCTGTATCTGGAACCTGAATGTTAATCTGTATATCCAAGCTCATAGCTAGGAAGAAGAGAAAGATGGCATTATGATTCAGTGTGCATTCAAGAGTTGAGAAGTTTGTGAAAGTGCTCATTCCCAATGGTCTGCTGCTTGTGTCCCACTGGGAATGTGGATAGCCACAATTGGGGCAAAAGCAATACTTCAAGTCAAACACAGACTGGGAAGACACAAACATATAATCAGAGAAAAACTATAAATTAGACTTCATAAAATTTAGTAATTTCTGTACATCATATGAGCACAAAGAGAAAGCCATAGAATAGAAAATATCTATATTATATCTGAGAAAGGAACTGTGATCAAACTAGATGATAGGCACTATAAATAAAGTTTATTTTCTAAAATGTGAAAGCACTAGAAGATGTATTTATTTAAAGAGATATCATAATGATATCAATAAGAATATGCAAGGATGTTCAACATCATCACCGACCAGGGAAATGCAAAACAATACCTCATTGAGACATACATGTCTTCCATTACAATGTTGAAGAAACAGGACTGACATTGCCACAGATCAAAAGACAGAGAACTCTTTATATGGGAAAGTATATATATATTCACAAGCCACAAATTTTTAGTAGATGTTTACATATTTTAAAAATATTAATGGCAGCATTAATCATAATAGCCCCCAAACTCAAAGTAATAAAAATAACACAAATAAATCTAAATACTAATACTGAAAACAAATGCAAAAGAATAAACAAACTGTCATTTATTAATACATACATTTAGAGATTTTGTTACCAAAACTCTAATTGATGTAGTAATGAACAATTATGTGAAAACTGCCACAACTTCCTGGCTGGAGACAAAATCAAAATGTGGATAAATTATAAAGCCACTTCCCAAAATTAATTAAGACTCAAACAAAATAAGCAGCTGGAGGATCAAAACAGAAAAAACAAAAAACAAAAAAAACAAAGTGCAGAGTGGTGCTCAATATATCTGCTTCTGTAAATTTTACTTACTGTGGGAAGGAACTAATTATTTTCTTTCCTTTAAAGAATTTAAAATAATGACTGATAATCAGAATTCTCAGAACAAGGGGGTAAAGATAATGTTGGATCAATCCCATCTCATATTTAGCTTAATACAATTACAGAGAAAAAGAACTAGTGAGCATTTGGAGGTCTGTAAGAGCTCAGGGATCTCTTCACTGAGGGAGTTTAGCACCTACCAGTGCAGAAACCTCACTAAAGGAGGTGCTCCTTTGAGGGCCACATCAAACTAGAGGGAACTATTCTAAATACAGACAGAGGTGTCAATATTCTCTAGAAATCTCAATCAATTCAGTAAAATATAATTAAATTACAAGGGATCCTTGCAGAAGTGCATGTGACCTGATAGATCAATACTAAAATTTTCATATATGCATTTATACATATGTGAAATTTCATATGCAATAATTCACACTACTAGCATTGAGTTAGCATGTGATAACTTTAAATAATAATAAATATTTCATTTTTAAAATATATAATTTTTAATTATATATTTTATCATGTCTATCATTATTATGTAATGGTATAACATAATAGTTCAGAATATTTACATACTTGGACAGAGATAAATTGATTTTGAGTGATCACATAATGTTATTACCCACAACTATAAAAACAATAGCAAAATATTCTTTTAAAATTCATTATTTTAACAGCAATTTGTAAAATATGTACATAGTATATTTGTATTTATTGAAAAGTATACATAGATATATAAGTGCTTTCATAAATACATATGTGCATGCATTTCTGTATATATATGATATAATCTCAGATATTGATCTATAAGAAGCAAATTATATTAGCTTCTTTGGAGATTAATTTATGATTTCATAGCTATGGGAATGACTACATTTCACAATGAATCCATTGTACTATTATTTTTTATTTATATCCTCAGATGGAAATGAAGCTATTACCCTCCTTGTAAAAGAAATATCTTCTTTCCAGCAAATGGAAGCCATCCTGGAAACTATAGCTAGACATAATGTAGAGATCAAAGGACCATGGGAGTCCAACCCAGTAGGTACAACTACATTACAGCTTCTGCATCTATGGCTTGGGGAACATAGCAAAGAGGCAGTGGAAAATGTAAGAGCTAGAATGTAGGAGGTCTGCACTGAGACAATCTCTGCTAGAAATGGCTGCATTTGTATTGTTTGGTTGGTGAAATGCTAGAGAGGGAAGGGGGGGTGGGTGGAGAGCACCCTCATAGAGGCAGGGGGAGGGGGAATGGAATAGGGATTTTCCAAAGGGGAAAACATTTGAAATGTATATAAAGCAAATATTCAAAAAAGAAAGAAAGAAAGAAGGGAGGGAGGGAGGGAAGGAGGGAGGGAGGAAGAGAGAGAGAGAGAGAGAGAGAGAGAGAGAGAGAGAGAGAAAGAAAGAAAGAAAGAAAGAAAGAGCTGCATAACAGCAACAGGCATATTAACATAGATGGAGAAAATTTTTGCAAGGTCTCACATGAGACAAAGAACTACAAGCAACAAATGATTGCTGGCAGAAGGAGCCTCTTTTATTAGTTGTCCAATGCAGAATTGTCAGCCCTGAGACCATATATATATGCACAACACAAGCTCAAGAGATTACATTTATATATTTGTGCATGCATATATATGATTGTATGATGTCTGATTGCATGATTGTATGACTATAATAATTTAAGAAAAAGAATATATCAACTTGAAATTGGGAGGGCATAAGGGAAATTGGAACTAGGATACCTGGGAGGAGCTGAAGCAGAGAAAGCAATATAATTCTGTTGTAATTAAGAATATATTACAGATATATTGAAATTGAAATTATGTCATTCCCTCCTTTCCTTTTGTCCCTTAAACCCCTTCCATGCACCCCTTGCTCTCTTTCAAATTTGTAGCCACTTTTTAAAAATTACTGTGGCAAATACACTTTTTGTTGTTTTGTTTTAGTTGGTTTGTTTCTGAAAAAGGATCTCATTATATAGCCCTAATTGGCCTGAAACTTCTGATCTACACCAAGCAGGCTTTTAACTCACAAAGATTCAACTGTCTTTGCCTCCCAAGTATTAGGATTAAAGGTTGCCTCTGCACTTGACAATATTCTTTGCTGTACATAAACATTTAACTTGATAAAGTCCCATTTGTCTATCATTAGCCTTATTTCATGTGCCACTGGGTGGTAAAGGCTACAAAATTCAGCTTTGCTTCTACTTAGAAGGAAAAATCTTCAAAAATGGCAAAGCTATTGCAAACACAATCTCACAGCAGCTGCAGTAACCTACACTGGTCATGCTTAAGACCGAGCCTGCCACTTCTGGCTTCCATCTGCACCCAGAAGCAGACTCTGTGCTACAGCCCTCTACACCCCAATCTCACCCAGAGAAATCTTGACACCCCCTCCAGGAGTACTGGCACACCCAGTCTCAGAGGTGAGACCAACAGTACTGCCTCAATACCTAGCCCAAATGGGACCCTCTCCTGACAAGGACCCAGGGAATGCAGGAACCACCTTGGAGCCAGGAACAGGATGCTTCCAGTTCCCATCTGCACCCAGGAGCAGACCCTATACTACAGCCCTCCACACCCCAAACCTACCCAGAGAAAGCTTGACCCCCAGGAGTGCTGACACACCTGAGCTCACAGGCTTACAGGCTGAAAAGCTGGGCAGGCTCCAGTCATAGACAGCAAGGCCAGCTAACACTAGAGAAAACCAGATGGCAAGAGGAAAGCACAAGAACATAACCAACAGAAACCAATACTATGTGACATCATCAGAACCAAGTTCACCCACCATAGCAAGCCCTGGTTACACCAAAACCCCCAAGGAAAGAAAGATTCTGATCTAAAATTCCTTCTCAAGTTGACAAGAGAGGACTTTAAGGACAAAAATAACTCCCTTAAAGAAATACAGAATGCAAGAAAACAGATAGAAGCCCTTAAAGAGGAAATACATAAATCCCTTAAATATAGGAAACACAAACAAACAGGTGAAGGAATTGAACCAAACAATCCAGGATCTAAAAATGGAACTAGAAAGATTAAAGAAAACTAAAAGGGAGACAACCCTGGAGATGGAAACCCTAGAAAAGAGATCAGGAGTCGTAGATGCTAGCATCACCAACAGAATACGATAGAAGAGAGAATTTCAGGTGTAGAAGATACCAGGGAAAACATTGACACAGCAGTCAAAGAAAAGGCAAAATGCAAAAATCTCTTAACCCAAAACATCCAGGAAATCCAGAACACAAAGAAAAGGCCAAATCTAAGAATGATAGGTATAGAAGAGAGTGAAGATTCCCAACTCAAAAGGCCAGTAAACATCTTCAACAAAATCTTAGAAGAAAACTTCCCTAAAGAAAGAGATGCCCATAAACATACAAGAAGCCTACAGAACACCAAATAGATTGGACCAGAAAATAAACTCCACCTATCACATAATAATCAAAACACCAAATGCACAGAACAAAGAAAGAATATTAAAAGCAGTAAGGGGAGAAGGTCAAGTAACATATAAAGGCAGAGCTATCAGAATTATACCAGACTTCTCAACAGAGACTCTAAAAGCCAGACGATCCTGGGCAGATGTCATATAGACCCAAAGAGAACACAAATGCCAGCCCAGGCTACTATACGCAGCAAAACTCTCAATTATCATAGATTGAGAAACCAAGACATTCCATCATCGAACCAAATTTAAACAGAATTTTTCCACAAATCCAGCTCTACAAATGATAATAGATGAAAAACTCCACCACAAGAAGAAGAACGATACCCAAGAAAAAGCAAGAAATTGATCTTCTCACAACAAACCCAAAAGAAGAGAGCCATACAAACATAATTCCACCTCTAATAACAAAAATAACAGGAAGAAACTATCATTTGTTTTTAATATCTCTTAACATCAATAGACTCAATTCCCAAATTAAAAAGCAAAGACTAACAGCCAGGATGCTTAAAAGGACCCAGAATTTCACTACATACAGAAAACATACCTCAATAACCAAAAAAAAAAAAAAAACACTTACCTCGGAGTAAAAGGCTGGAAAAATTTTTTCCAAGCAAATGGTACCAATAAACAAGCTGCAGTAGCCATTCTAATATCAAATAAAGTCGACTTTCAACCATAAGTTATCAAAAAAAGATAAGGAAGAACACTTCATACTTGTTAAAGGAAAAATCTTCCAAGATTTTCAATTCTAAACATGTATGCTCCAAATGCGAGGGCACCCACATTCATAAAAGAAACTTTACTAAAGCTCAAAGCACACATTGCACCTCACACAATAATAGTGGGACACTTCAACACCCCACTCTCACCAATGGACACATCATGGAAACAGAAACTAAACAGAGACACAGTGAAACTAACAGAAATTATGAACCAAATGGATTTAACAGACATCTATAGAACATTTCATCCTAAAACAAAAGAATATACCTTCTTCTCAGCACCTCATGGTACCGTCTCCAATACTGGCCATATATTTGGTCACAAAACACTCCTTGGCAGATACAAGAAGATAGAATTAATCGCAAACATCCTGTCAGATCACCATAGACTAAGGCTGGTCTTCAAGGCTGGTTTTCAAAAACAACAAAACAACAGAAAGCCCATATACACCTGGAAGTTGAATGACTCTCTACTTAATGATAACTTGGTCAGGGAAGAAATAAAAAAAGAAAAGAAATGAAAGATTTTTTAGAATTTAACAAAAATGAAAGCACATCATATCCAAAGTGAAGGGAAACAATGAAAGCAGTGCTAAGAGGAAAACTCATAGCTGTGAGTGCCTCAATAAAGAAATTGGAAAGAGCATACACTCGCAGCTTAACAGCACATCTGAAAGCTCTAGAACAAAAAGAAGCAAATATGCCCAATAGGAGTACATGGCAGGAAATAATCAAACTCAGGCTGAAATTAACCAAGTAGAAACAAAGAGTACTATACAAAGAATAATCAAAAGCAGGAGCTGGTTCTTTGAGAAAATCAACAAGATAGATAAACCCTAAGCCAGACTAACTGGACAGCACAGAGAAAGTATCCAAATTTACAAAATCAGAAATGAAAAGGGAGATATAACAACAGACACTGCACAAATTCAAAGAACCACCAGATCCTACTACAAAAGCCTATACTCAACAAAAATGGGAAATCTAGATTAAAAAGGACAATTTTCTAGACAAATACCATGTACCAAAGTTAAATCAGAATCAGATAAAAAATAAACAGTCCAATAACCCCTAAAGGAGGAGAAGCAGTCAATAAAAGTCTCTCAACCAAAAAAGGCACAGGGCCAGATGGTTTTAGAGAAGAATTCTATCAGACCTTCAAAGAAAACCTAATACCAATATTTTTCAAAGAATTCCACAAAAGAGAAACAGAAGGAGCACAACCTAATTCAATCTATGAAGCTACAGTTATACTGATACCTAAACCACACAAAGAGTCCACAGAGAAAGAGAACTTTAGACCAATTTCCCTTATAAATATTAATGAAAAAATACTCAATAAAATTGTGGCAAACCAAATCCAAGAATACAACAAAAGGATCATTCACCATGATCAAGTAGACTTCATCCCAGGGATGCAGGGATGGTGCAATATACAGAAATCCATCAACATAATCCACTATATAAAAAAACTTAGTGAAAAAACAAATGATCATCTCATTAGATGCTGAAAATGCCTTTGAGAAAATACAACACCCCTTCATATTAAGTGTCTTGGAAAAATCAGGAATTCAAGGCCCATACCTAAACATAGTAAAAGCAAAATACAGAAAACAAATAGCATACATGGAACTAACTAGAGAGAAACTTGAAGCAATCCCACTAAAATCAGAGATTAGACAAGGCTGCGCACTCTTTCCCTATCTACTCAATATAGCAATTGAAGTTCTAGGCAGGGCAACAAATTGGAAAGAAAGAAGTCATGATATCACTATTTACAGATGATATGATAGTATACTTAAGTGACCCCAAAAATCTCTACCAGAGAACTTCTAAAGTTCAGAAACAACTTAAGCAAAGTGATCGGATATAGAATTAACTCAAGCAAATCTGTAGCCTTCCTCTATTCAAAGGATAAATGAGCTGAGAAAGAATTTAGGGAAATGACACCCTATACAATAGTCACAAATAATATAAAATATCTTGGTGTGACTCTAACCAAACAAGTAAAAGATGTATATAACAAGAACTTCAGACCCATGGCTCTAGCTGCATATGTAACAGAGGATAGCCTTATCTGGCAACAATGGGAGGGGAGCCCCTTAGCTCTGTGGAGGCTCAATGACCCAGAATAAGGGAATGCTAGGGTGATGAGGCAGGAGTGGGTGAGTGGGGAAGGAGCACCTTCATAGAATAAGGGGTGAGAGGGGATGGAATAGAGAGTTTGTGGAGGGGAAATTGGGATGGGCAAAAACATTTGAAAAGTAAATAAATAAAATAACCAATAAAAAAACTGAGTCTGCCTTTATCATTCAGGGAATTACACATGGCTCCCTAACCTTCATGTTGAACTGGTGGATTTTAAGGCAGATATAATCATTGTCTTCAGTTTTGTGAGTCCACCATGCCACAGCAGATAATCATGTGGCCACATGATTATATGAAACATGTGGCCACACAGACAATCCTGGTTAAAAAGCAATGGATTACAAAACAAAGCAAAAAGTATAAATGTGAGAAAGGAACATGTCAGGAGGTAAGGGGATGACAAGTGTGAAAGGAAATAAGAATATTCGAGTCAAGTAAGCAGATTGACTTGTAACCATGTGTGAAATTGTCCAAGAATTAATTTCATCAATAAAAGTGGGAGGAAGTCTCTACCTTGGGTGAGTACTGTGATCTGTAAGAGAAAGAAGGCCATGAAGAATCCAGGTAAACAGGAAGATGAAGGTTCCATCACACCTGAAAAATTAAATTGGAAATGTGGCATCAAAACTGAGTCAGTAAGAACCATGACAACACTGAGAAAAGAAACAAGAGGCCATTCTAAAATCTTACATTTTAAGAAAATTCCCCTTGAAAGGAAAAGTGTTAATGACTGGTGCCACTCCTCTGAGGTTATCTCTACTAGAATCCTGTCTTGTTTTGTACTTGACTCTGTGCCTTCAGATTAACTTCACTGTAGGAAGTATTATTCATCCATAAAAAAGAATGAAATCCTGTCATTTTCAGTAAAACAAATAGAACTGGAGGACCTTATATTGAGTAAAACAAGTCAGACACAGAAAAACTAATTTCATTCTGCATTTGTGGAACCAAACAATATAAACAAGGACTTCAGAAGAAGTCAACTTAAATGATTCCTTTAGAAGATCAGAGACAGAATCACCACTTCACACCATCCATATATACAACTAGTGTAAATTAGTACCCATGAATGGGGTACTGTCTTGATGCAAAATTTAAATTATAATTTTTTACATTGGTACAGAATTTATATATTGATACAGGTTTAAAATTTTCATTGGTATAAATCTTTGTATATTGATCAAAATTTGAAATTAATATTGTTACTTTTAGGTAGGCATTGTGCCTATGTAACTCATTTAAGAATGCAAGGCTTTGTCCCAATCCTTCTATAGCTGCTATTACAAACTGTTTAAGATGATTAAGTAAAGCATGTTAAGAGCCATATAGTAAACTTATGATTATATTAGATTCTGATTTAATTATAATGAAGTTTTTTAAATATTATTCCATTAGAAATAAGAGTAGATATGCTTCAGATATGCTTTATATAGATAAAAAGCATCAGAAATCCACAGAATAAGGCATTTATAATCATTTTGTTATTATTAGATTTGACTAAAAGACATGTCTGCTCCTGACAGTACTCCCTTCAAAGTATAAAGAAAATATTGAACATCATAACCTCCATATAGAGTTTCTCCAGTTGTGGCAAGATAGTCACTGGGGGAAAATTGCCCTAATTCATCTACAGATAAAAAATACTGTCCAGGAAAGGACACGAGATGCAGATAGTTGACAACTGAGCTCAGCCAAAGCAAAGGAAGCTAGTTCTTCATAATTCTTGCTTCACTTAGGGTCTGTCAGATGGTTTGGGGCTAGAAGTCTGAAGACAGATGTTCCGATGATTTGAGGAATAAGAGACTGTCCAGGTAGTCAGTGGTCTCTGCAATTTGTTTTAAGTTTTGCAACCTATGTTTGTGTGCTTTATATGTATTCAGGTTATATTAATTTGTTCTCAGATCTCTGATGGAGTTGAAGACTAGCTATAGTCTTATAATCATACTTAAGTTGTTTAGCAATTAAGGAAAATGTAGATGTGAAATGATGGTTTTCAGATATTAATGCAAGTTAAAATCATAGCATAACTCAGGTATAGAATGTAAACTCTTTAAGTTAGAATAGATGTCAGAGTAGTATTCCTAAATTGACAAAATAGATGGACTGAATGTTATTAGTGTACATCAGACCTTATGATTTACATAACTGTTATAACAATATTCAAGTATATCTGAGAGAAAATGCCTTTTATTGGATGGAAAGGGGTGTATGTTGTGTATTTGGTTTAATGCTTACATTATGGGTTTCCAAAATCACAGGAGAATTCTGCTTGTGAGATGCTGAGGGTCCCTATCCCCAGATGGTTCTGATTGGTAGATAAAGTTGCTGGCAGCTAATGGCTGGTAAACAGCGGCAGGACTTTAGGATTTGTGGGCAAGGGGACCAAGGAAGAAGCAGAATAGCCATGCCATGAAAGGATTAATATCCAGACATGAGAGTGGCAGGAAGAGAGGCATACTAATCATGTAAGATCCACATCCCCTGCCCTGGTTGGGTCTAGGGTCACAAAGATAGAATATAAATTTTAGTAAGTAGTAACTCAGGAGTATTGGAGGTAAGATGTTAGCAACATTGAAGCTTAGGAGAGACCCATTCGTTGAGCTGTTTAAGGCATATTAAATGTAAGGCTGCATGTGTGTGGCTTTCATTTGAGAATCCAGAGCATTGGAGCTGATAGTGAGGAACTTGTGCCATCACTGCCAGGGAGATTAAAGCAGATTAATCACTACAGTAACAGAAAGACATATAGACAGGCAGATTGAGAGACAGAGAGATATTTAGTTGTATCTGTTGAGAGAGCCTAGGAGTAACAATATTTCAGTATCCCTGAGTGTGTGTAGCACCTGACAGGTTCATTAAATATCATTAGTTTGGACAAATAACTAATGCCAGTGCCAGAGTATGAAAAGAAAAGCTTGATCATGGAATTAGAATAAAATGAACACATGGGGATTTGAGGCTCACTCTGGCTAAAATAAGGATAACTTAGTCTTGAAATAAATATCATAACAATGGACTATATCAGTCCAATAAAATACCCATAAGTTAAAATTGATATAAACAAACAGATTTAAATAAATAAAAGAAAAAATAAATGAAAAAGGGCAAAATAATTTCCTTAGAATAGAATATCAAGTTATAAAATAATAAAATGTTGAAATTAGTTTGCAGGATCATCTTCTTAACCAAAATCCACTCAGTTTTGTAAACCTCCTACAATTATCCAATTTCCTATAAAAGTTTTAGGAAAAACAATCTTCCAAGCCAATTTAACAGGATTTAAATCCTGTGGTCCCTCTTATGTCATCCAGTATGTAATCTAATAGCACAAAATAATTCTGTCAGTACAGTTTAGTCAGAATTCTCCTCATGCCTTGTTCACTTCTAGAAATTCTTTATCCACTAACATTAGTATGTCTTTGGTTATAAACTCCCATTTGTTCATGCTGTATTCAATTTGAGTCTCATCTCTCTCAAAATTCCATTGTATTTGTCATCTTTTTTTATCATAAGGGTCCTGAGTAAAGTCTGCCCTAACATGGTTTAACAAATATGATTGAATTAGTTTTCTATAATATTAGAAATCTCCATTTGCTCCTATGATGCTAATAATTAATTTAGCAAGAAACACAGACACAAAAACTAGTAGATAAAACTAAAAAGAGAAGTGAGATTTTTGTTATAGTAACAATGGAGTGCTCCCACTGTGGTTTGCTTTAGCCAAAATGTCTAATGGTAGGAACATGTTACCCGAACAGGCCACCTCCTGTAGCCAGGCAGGACCTCCAGTGGAAGGATAGGATCCCCAACCACCTACAAAGTTTTTTACCCAAAATTTGTCCTATTTAAGAAATGCAGAAATGGGACAGAGACTGAAGGAAAGGCCAATCAATAACCAGCCAAATTCAAAACCCACCCCATAGGCAGGCACCAAACCCTAACATTGCCAATGATACTCTGTTATGCTTGCAGAAAGGTGCCTAGCATAACTATCCTCTGAGAGGCTCCACCCAGCACCAGAGTGAAGTAGAAGCAGATATCCACAGCCAAACATTAGACAGAGGTCATAGATACTTATGGAGGAATTGGGTTGAAGGCCCAGAAGTAGATGGAGACCCCATAGGCAGACAAACATAGTTAACAAACCTGGACCCCTGGGAGCTCTCAGAATCTGAGTCGCTAAGAACAAAGAACATATATGGATTAGAACAACCTACTCCAAAACCCCTGCCCTTGCTCACACATATGTAGCAGACAGGCAGCTCGGTCTTCATGGTTGCCCTTTCTGACTTCAGTGGGAGAGGATGCACCTAATCTGGGAGAGACTTGATATGCCAGGGTGAGAAGATACCCTGTGGGTGTCCCACCCTTTCAAAGAAGGGGAGGAGAGGGTGGAAAGTACTTGGTGAGGGAAAGACCAGGAGGGGGAGCAGATTTTGAAATCTAAATTAATTAACTAATTATTTACTTAATTTAAAATGGAGTAGCCCACAAAATAGTTACAAATAAAAGTAGTAGAGAGTAGGTAATTTTATAATAGAGAAATATGGTAGACACCTTTTCAATCAATCAAAATTTCTAACCAAAAATTGTATATACCAGTCATATTTGATGGTCCAGGGTAAATGAATATTGTACAGCTAATAAAAAAAGAAACTATACAAATATAAACTGGTAGAAATCATATAATATGTTTGTTCTATAATCTTCAAAAAAGAACTTAGAAAATTTCCCAGATTTAAAAAGACTTGAAAGATCTACCTCATTATTGCCTTGCATAATCCTTGATGAGATTATTTTTCTATGAGGAACATAGTGTGAACAAAGTGTAAGACTGGAATTAATTCTCTGTGTAGACTGAAGTTTTTGTACTGTTTTTGCATGAACTGAAATTCTCAAGGAAAAAATCTTCTCCTGTTTTAAATGTCTACAAAGTTTTGTAGATGTTTAAAATTGATGATTAAAATTTCTGTGATTTATGAAGCTGGAATGTTGCAGATCCAGAATCAATTATCTTGGGCTTCCTTTACCCATCTAAAAAGGCATATATTACCCAGTCTGTGTTTGATTTAGCACTCTAGAGGCTATCAGTGAATTTCTTTTTAACAACGTATAGACAGTGAGATTAGAAAGATGGTTCAGTGGCTAAGAGCACGTACTCTTTTCCAAGTTCAATTCATGCAAGTTAAATTCCCAGTACCCACGTCAGACTTCTCACAACCACGGTAATTCCAGCTTCACCTCTGCAGGCCCCAGCACTCACATGCACATACCTACATAGAGATAAAATAAAATAAAAATGTAAGAATATATAAACAGACCCATAGCATCCACCAACCCAAAGGCTTCATCAGATAGTATCTAAGGGCTATAGAACTTTTCCCATGTTGCTTGTAACCCACTTACCTGATGTTCCCACTAATACATAAGTATCTTGATTTATGGTTTTCTTTGTCCTGTTACTTCATGAAACTGTTACCAGAAGTTGCATCTAAATTTATATCCCAGGCCATGACTATTAATATTTGGCTGCAAAATATTCTCTAAAATGACATGGTTTTACATTGATACTTAAAGCAATGATGAATGTCTAAAAGTTCCCAGGGAGTTTAAAGGTCTGGTGGTATGGGGGTGAGGGTTGGGGACATCCTCATGGAGACATGGAGACAGTGGGGCAGGGAAGAGGTATGGGATGTGGAACAGTTGGAGGGTGGACCAGGAGGGGAATAAAATATGGAGTGGGAAGAAAGAAAGAAAGAAAGAAAGAAAGAAAGAAAGAAAGAAATTACTTTTTTAAAAAAGAAAATTATTTCAAAGTTTAACTTTTGAGAGACAGTTGCTCCTATACTAAAAATAAGAGTGTAGTAAACCAGAAGTTTGTAGACTGGCAATACCCATGAGACAACTAAAGACATCAATAACTAATGAACGAGATTCTGGAGAGTGAGGTAATATTTTGAGAAGGAAAGTCCTGCAGCTGGTTTCACTTCTGATAAAATTGTGGGAGGAGGAAAAACCTATCATAAACAACAATGAGAACAAAAAGGATAACAGTCATATGTAGGCTGGGATATTCTAATAGAGGAGCCTTCACAATAGAGTGGTCTGTGCACATGCCCAGAATGCAAATGAAAGTGGAGCGTGGGGACATAAACCTGTAATCTCAGTGTTAGGTGTAGGAGTAAAACTAGGTGGATCCCAGAGGCTTGGTGGCCAGCCAGTCTAGCCAAACCAATGAACTTGAGGTTCAGTGAGAAACCCTGTCTCCAAAGTAAAATGTAAAGTTATTGAGGTAAATTCCTAATGTTGGCCTCTAACCACATACACACAAGCACACACACATAAACACATACAAACACATGCACACATATAAACACACATACACACAGACAAACATACACACACATACTCCCTCCCACACACACACACATGAAATAAAATAAATTTAGCATTGAGTACTCTAATGAGAACATTAAATTTAAAATAGAATTATTAAACATTATGTCAAAACATAATTTATAAATATAACATTAAAAATAAGTTTATAGATAAAAGTCTAATGAAATGAGTATAGGATTCACACAATGAAAACTATAAAATATTGTTTAGAGAAGTTAAAGAGTTACATGAATGCAAAGCTATAGCAATTCATAGATTGACAAAGTATTATTTATAAATTTACTATTAGTTTTTAATCTATACAATAAATTTAATCCCAAAATCTAAACAGATTTTTATAAGGATGTTGGTATAGTGCATATATAATTTTGTGGGAAAGCTCAGGATATTGACTATCCATAAATATCTATTTTCTCAAAGATTTAATATTCATTTATTTTCCTGAGGCACAGTCATTCTATGTTGCTAAGGATAGCCTTGAGCTTCTTGGCTCAAGCTAACATTTAATATCAGAGTTGATTAAATCATTTTCAAAAATTCATATTTACAGTATATGCTAACTGACTCCATAATGGAAGTACCACTCAGACTATAAAACTCAGCACATAAACTACACTACCTGCCAAAACTAAAACAAAAGCCTAATATATTAAACCCATAGTTCTAGGAAACTATACTAACATACTGTGCTAACCTTGCTTTTGGTTTCTGTAGTTCCACTTCTAGCTAACTGTTCCCATTAACTGAACAATGTCAACCCAGAGCACAGTTTTTGTGCTTAAAACTTACCCCGAGAAAGGCTCAGTGCTATACTGGGATCCCAATATAGTCATCAGCCATCTAATAAAGACTTTCTGTTGGATAAACTCATGTCCAAACAATCTTGTCTGGAAAATATACCAGAACTTTACTGAAGCATATATTAATATGTATAGTACAGATTTTTGTTTGGTGTTGTAACTTCATTATAGACCTTTATAGCAGAAACACTTGTAATATGTAAGTGACAGTGATTCTGTAAGTTTGTGGCATTTAAAAAAGGAACCACTCTAAGACTTAAAACAAATCAGACCCAAGTTTACCTAATGCTTTGACAGACTCCTCTAGGGTGTCCAAGAGACCACACCCAACAGTAACAGAGCAGCCCCAGATATGCCCATGATAGACACTTTGTATGATTCCCAATCCCAATATGTCCTGGGCATCAGGCAATTGCAATAGCCACTGTCCCTTGCCTTGCACATTGCCTACAGAACCTTCCTGAGCCTCTGAAGGATCCTACATACGCACAGAAACTTCCACCCAATCCTTCCCCTCAGGCTCCATGGAACTATCAGTACCATAGTCTCGCCTCTATGACCAGGTGCAATATAACCATGACTGCCCTTGAGCAGCCTACCAGCAAGTCATACACCCTGCTCAGCCTGGGCAAGCCCTTTGTGGAGCAAAGATGAGTGACACATACCCTGTGCAGAAGTTCATCTTGATTACCCCAGCCCCCAAGATCCAGAAAAGAGGCTTGCACAGAGGTTGTTCTTTCCTCAGGCTTCCAAGGGACCAGCTCTATCACCTACTACCACTTAATAGAGCTGGAGCTCTCCAAGAGTCCTCAGATCATCTTGCTGAGTTGAGACCACAGGGTCTCCAGGCTCCATCTCCAGCTGTTCTGCCTAGACCCCCTTGCAATCACCTAGGAACTTCCTAACCAAATGAACTCTAACTGCTAGTAATTTGCCAAAGGAATTATGGAAAGTTTTTACCACTTATTCTATAGACACAGCCATGAGGTGGTGAAATTCATGAATTTTGTGTTGGTGAATGGCTTTCAAGCTATAACTGACATATCTGAAGTACAGATTTTATTAAGTAGGTGGAGTACTGTCTTTAAAAAAACAGTAATGATAATCATAAGAATTAGTTGCAAATGCAAACTGACTGTAGAAGGTACTTAGTCACAACTGGATGAGCATGAGCATGGTTTACATTCATGGAATGATGCAAGTTGGGTTCATAAAACAAGGAATCATGAACTTCAGATTCATTTCTATGCTCTTTCCAAATGCCAAGAAGAAACATGTGTCCACCTGGCTTCAGAACACTCCTGGACTAATTTCTAGCTTCTCTAAGAATTAAAAAAGAAAAAATATACTGCTGTTTCTGTTCCAAGGGGAAGAGTATGTGGCTTCTTCCTGAAGCCCTCTACCCACACTTCAGATGATACCTTTGTGGCATTAGTAATCTCTAGATCAGCAGGACACCATTTTTACCATGTTCTTCTAGCTCAGGCTGGGTGATAGCACTCAAGGTTGTTTCTTAATGACTCCTTGGGATGGGGGCACTCAGGGCCCAGAACACCTCTTCAGCAGAGTTCCCTGTCTCCTAACACTTTGGAGCTCTGCATTTCCTGCCTTTGAAGTGTACATAAGGTGCCCATGTCCTCCTAAGTCTGGGTTGTCCACTCTGGGCTTCCAGTATTTAGTGTGTGGATACTACAGGGGTTGGCAGCAAGTACACATGACCACAAACAGTCTCTCATCACTTCAGCTACTTTGATGTATTGGCCAGATGTTTGTGTGTCCCCAGACCAAACTGACTCATGTTCAAATAATTAAATGAAAATAAAATTTTATTTAAAGCAATTGAATTTCTGCTACAGACATGAAGTGACCATGAGAACTTACACTGACTTATGAGAACTTTCATATAGACTACCTCGTTACTTAAACTCTGAAATGAGTAGAGTTAGACTAGGGTAATAGATGGTCCAGGAAATATGTGACTGTATCTACCAACGTTTACAAATGTTGTATTATTAGCATGGTTGTTCAAGGTTTGCTACTGGGCAGGAGCCCTCAACAATCAAGTGAACTAAGTGCTTCATCCTATGGATGTCAATCGGCCTTTATTTGCAACAACACTAGTGTTTGTTCCATGAAGGAGAGGTTTCTGATCTCAAAATTAAAAAAAAAAAAAAAGAGGAATTTTTCCCTCCCTCTTCTCTTCCTGTGCAGCCATTGATTGCACAGCTTCCATTAGTAAGGACTAACCATCTATGGATCTTCCTCTGTTACTTATATTGGATCACTTCTTCCACACAGAAAAAAGCAGTTCATCTTCACTGAGTTAGATAATTAACATAAAAACATCATGTTGAGGATGTAGTACAAACATGTTTCTCATCATCTCTTCTTGGGGCACCAGATTACAAATCTGTAGTTAAACAACCACTGCTGATCGAAACGTATGCTATTCTAAGAATCATGTACCTGTTTATAATACAGATGTGCATCTACAAGTAGGGTTTGAATGTGTCCTTTCTATAACTGTCAGATTGGTCCACCACTGGCATCTAGCATCTTAGGTTTCTAACAAGGTAACATGTTGAACCTGAAGGAGTCTGGTTTAAACAGTTTGGACCATGTGGGAAAGGATAAATCCTTGTCTTGAAGAGGAATAAGCATCTGACTATTCCTTTTTCATTAGTGCTTTAACAAGCTAAAGAAGAGAAGGCAGCATGTGTTCTGAAACTACCTTTATCAATTTACCTCTGAACTAACTGTGAAGTACTAAGCATTGATCCTTGAGAGCTTTCTTCACACTGTCCATTAGAAAACTTCTCTTGTTGAACAATACACAGTAGAAGCCAATATAGTAGGAAAATTAGAATTAAAAAATAATTTACAGTCTATACCCTACAAATAGCAACCATCACATTGTAAGCAAAGAATTAGATTACTCACCCAAATGTGGTTTAATCAAAATGCAAAAATGTCAGCATGACCTTGCTCCCTCCGTGTTCTCAAAAACAATACTGTGGAAGCCAATGTTACTCTGTGAACAGAGAAGAGAAGGACAGAGCTAAGCTAGCAGCCAGCTCACTCACACTGCATAATTCAAATTAGCAAACCTGAGCCACGCCAAGGTAAGTCAGCACCAGAAACAGAAAGCCTTTATGAAAGTCAGTCTAACAGCTCTGTTCCTCAATGAAGGAAATCCCCTCACTTAACATTGCACAAAACTGTTTTGTTTTTCCTTTCAGATTTATTGAAGTATAATTAGTAAACTAAAACTGTCTATTTATGGTGTGCAAATACAAGTTAGTATTTTGACATATAAAATCTGAATTGCCACAATCAAACTAATTTGCATATGCCTTACCTTGTATATGACCTTTTTGTGGTAGGTACTCATGAGAACTACCTACTGGGCACAAATTTAAGTATGTGAACTACAACCACCTTGCATAAAACTTACTCATCTTGCACAGCTACCATTTTGATTAGTTATCACCTCATTTCTTCCTTTTCCTAGTTCCTTGCAAATATGGCAAATACTGATGATCTACTCTCTATTTTATATATTTGAATGTGTTACTTGGCTGCGTGAGTGAAATTAAGTATTCGTCTTTCTATGTCTGGTGGTCATATCACATCAGAAACACTAGATATCAGCTATGGAACTATAGGATTTAATTTTTTTTCCCTGTGTTTTGTCTTTCTTCAGTCCCTTCGTGCCTTGTTTTCTGGAATTTCTCTCAGAATGAGAATGTTTATTCTTTTCTGTATTACACAATCATAGCTAAAAGTGACTCTGAGCCTTAGAAAAGATTTTGAACCCAGAATTTTTTAAAGAATATTAGTACAGGTAAGAACTTGGAGACTCTAGAGATGGACTAAATGCACTCTTCATTACAGGATGATCCTGAATCTTTTGGGAGTCCAGGTTTGAATATAAAATGTCTCTCACATATTCATATGTTGAACACATGAAAACAAAGTGATAGCTCTTTCTTGGAAGCCTCTGGAAATTTTAAGAGCTGAAAGAAATATGCCCCAGGAGCTTTTAATCCACATTCCTTCCTGTTCCACCCAGAAACCAAAGACTGGAAACCATGATCAGACTCCTCAGAAACCCTAAGATAAAATAAACATTTTTATCCTTTAGGGTATTCAGTTAAGTATTTTGGTCATAGCAATAAAATGTAACTAGTAATAATTAAAGACAATATGTGGAAAATACTCCCCAAAATGATGAAAAATTAAAACCAAGTTATTATCTTGAAAGATTCAAGAATAAGTAATTGACAAAACTTAGCCATTTATTAATTATTAAGAATATTACCAGAAATATTATACTACGAACTTATCATGAAAATGCCATATGTAAAGTTATTGCTTTGTTTTGTTTTTCACAAAACAGAAAGATTACCTCTGGAGTAGGAAATTTATAGACCCAGTTATCACTGTTTTCTTAAATTCATTCATGCTTTAATTTCCATACAGTATTAGTCCTAGGACCCTCATGTCATCTCATAGACAACCAAATTCATTTTATAAAATAATGCATTATTTGTGTCTAACCTATGAAAATCTTCCCAGTGCTTTAACTTATCGTTTGAGTAGTTATAGTAGCCAAAATAATGTAAATCTATAAAACAGTTGCTATACTATATTTTGAGAATTAATATAGTTCCTAATTAATTAAAACTTCATAATTATGAAAATGTAATATATATTATGTAAATAAAATATTATGTTTTATATTTTATATAAAATATAATATATGTTATATATAAAACATATACAATATACATGAATATTTTTATAAATATACCTTATAAAATATATGTTATATGATATATAGTATATGATAAATGACATGTGACAAATGACATTTGAAATATGATATGTAATGTGATTATATATTATATATGACCTATAATATATTACATGATATATCATATATAATACATATATAATATATTATGTTATATATAATATAACACATAATTATATAATTTATAATATTTGATATGCAATATATAAAATGTAAAGTGTGATACATAATATGTGCTGTATGATACATCATATATTAAATAAAATATATAATATATAACATATGGCATATGACATGTGATGTGTAACATATATAAAACATATGACATCATAAATTATATATAGTACATTATATATATTCTATAGTATATGATATAACACAATATATAATGAAAATATCATATAAATATATGTGATATAAAATTTACAATATATGATATGTGCTATGTGATATTTGATATGTGATATTTCCTATATGATATATGATATATAAGTTGTAAAATGTAAAATATAAAATAGTATGCAATATGTACTATGTGTTATGTGATATGTTATATATAATATATGATACATGATATGTAATATCTATTATATGATATGTGATATATGGTATATATTATGTGATGTATGGTATATGATGTATAGTATATGATATAATAATGATATATGATATGTGATATGTAATAAGTGCTATGTGATAGGTAATGTGTAATGTGTAATGTGTAATATATAATATTTAATGCATGAAACATAATGTATGATTTATGATATATGGTATATAATGTATGATACATACTATATATGATGTATAATATATGATACATAATGCATGATATATAATATGTGATATATTTTATAGTATGCATTATCTAGTGTACAGTATATAATATATAATATATAAAATATAGTAGATAATAGATAATACATGGCATGTTATATATTATATATGATATGTGATTTGTGATGTATGGTATATGATACAGAATGTATGATACATGATATATATACTACATGATATATGATATATAATATATGTTATATTATATATAGTACATGATATGTAATATATTGTATATAATATATTATAAAATTTATCATGTACAATGTATAACATGTAACCTATAATGTATACTCTATCATGAATAACATATAGCATATAACATAATATATATGTACTATGTAATATATAATTTAAAATATATAGTATATAAATATACAATATATAATATGTAATAGGTAACATATTATATGAAACATGATATATGATGTGTAATTTGTACTCTGTAGTATATAATATATAATATTTAGAGGCTGAAGGACTAAATATTTTACAAACATATATATTAGTAGTTGAAAGAATAAATTTTAATTCATATAACATATATACTATATTATATTGAAATATATGTAAATATAATAATAGTTATATAAATAATTAATTAAATACAGCTCGTAATATGTTACCTTCCATTAGGTGTAGATTGTTACATAAAGTAGAAGATTGGCTCCATTTTAACCTATCCTGCCACATTCTGTTTTCTACCAACAACAAAGTAAGATTGGTACATTTTCAGTGCAGGCACCACAGTTTTATAATAACTTTTAGCTAAATGCTCTTTTCATCCACAGATGTACAAGTATACAATCCATGGATTTAAAGAGCTGCTCTTATTTATGGGGTTGACACAATCCTCGTAGCTTAGATAAAGAGGATATGCTTAGAAAATAGGCAGACTCCGACTCCCCAGACATTATAGTGAAAAGGAGGGAAGAGATTATGAATGTTACAAATTAGATTCCAGGGTGAGGATGCAATTTCTCATCAACTATTGAGAATGGGTACTGTATCAGCAGGTACTCACAGGACTCATGCTTAGATAGTATCTCAGTTCATAATGCAGGTACACCCAAACTGAGAACTTACTCATTTATCTGTTTTTAGTGTGGATAAATACCTTGTGCATGCTCCTCAAGGACTTCCCATACTAACCAGTACTTAGGAGACTTCTAACATACACCTTGAAACTCTAAGCCACAGTCCTCATTAGTCCTAGCCCCAAATGACCAGGACCCTGGAGGGCATGAGACCCAATTCAGCTTTGGCATTATTTGAAAAATCACAAGAATAGTAAAATTTTTAAAGTCTTGTAAAATGAAGAGTAGCAATAACAAAAACTATAGACTAAAGGTATACCTTCAAGTATAAAATTATGATCAAATATTGATATTTTGCTTAAGATTTCAGAATGGCAATAGTTTCTACTGATGACAACTGAGGGTAAGTTATAGCTTGTTAGCAGTTTGCTTTGCTGTACATCTAAATATTGATCAATTGTAAGAGCAAAATGGAATTCTTCATTCTCTCTTCTCATCCATCCTACTTGACTAATCACCCTGTGTCCATATCAAAGTTCATTTATGTTAGGATAAATATGCAAGCCATCTGGAATCTTAAACAGATTTTCAGTCATTTGAATAAGTATAGAATATCCATAGCAGCTGACTTTTGATAAATTATTCCCATACAATTTGAGAAATATACCTAGTGGTTTCAACACACCTCAGTGCCTCTTTCCCTTTGGATGCTGCTATGGTTTGGTTACAGTATAAGTGTGTCCTTTAAAAGTCTGTGTGCTGGAGGCGGCTAAGGCCGTAGAATCTGAGTTGGCATGGTAGAAGATAATTAGATCATTCAGTAAGCCTACCTGAGGAAGGTTTGATTCCTGTGGAAGTAAGTTGTTGTGAAAAGCAAACTGACCTCACCCCAATCTCAGTACTAGATCTCTCACAAGTCCTTCCTTTATGGTGATGACATGCCCCATGGAGTCCTTGCCAGAACAGAATAGATAGAGATACAGATTGCTGATTTATAATTACCAGCTTCCAAAACTATGAATTATATAAGTCCCCTTACGAAATATCTAGACACATACACATATTCTGCTCTATCAACAGAAAATAGACTAGGAAAGACAGGAAAAGCACAGTGGTATATATCAAGATGCAAGTAGTTTTGGGGAAAACTTTCCTCTCCTGGCAACAACAAGGGTTTTCTTAAGTAAGCCATTTATTTCTTTACCTGAAATATACAAAGTCATTTACTGGTAAGTATTGTTTTAAAAAGTGTACACCAATCTTAAAGTAAAAACTTGAAAACTATTGCTGTATCAATGGATGGCCAAAGAGGAGTTCACATGAGCATTTTGGGGTTTGGGTGTGTTCTTCAGTCATTAAAGTCTCGTAGAATTAAACAGTAACTCTATTGAATAGAACCATAGTGATCACAATAACTCCTGTGTACTGAGTGTCTGATTACCCATCATGTAACAGTGCTACACACCGTATACACATTGGCTCTAATTCTGATGACTGTCCCTGGGTATATTACACTGTCCTGACAGTGTAAGCTAAGGCCATTGTTATAGGGGGAACAAACAGGAGCATCAGGAACATTCGTAGATAACAAAAGCAACAACTATAAAAATAATGTTGTGCTGGCTGAAGAATGTCAATAACAAAGAAAGATGAGGTTTTTCCTAGTCTGACTTCTGAAAAGGTATATGAGTTGCAAAGTGCTGACCCTGTGTCCTGACTTTTTGTTCTAGCGCAAGGAAGGAAAAGTAGTAGCAATTAGTGACGCCCACAGAGGAGGTGATTTCCAACTGCATCAATTCTCCTTGAGGGAGTGTATCAGAGAAAGGTTCCCAGAGAAATTAAATCACAATTGTGGCCCACGGTGCCCAAGATAAGGCATGCGGAGGAATAATTAGAACCAAATAGCCCAGCTCAGAGAAAATGGAATTCTATTCAAAAGGTAGAAATTTATACTGAAAAGAAGGTACAGAGGACCTAGGAAAGAATCTGGACCAGACTTGAATTGTGCTCTGGTGACTGGGAGGAAAACAGAAGGAATTGTTGATAGTAGTTTTCTTATGATTTAGGTCTTAAATTTCACTCCAAAGACATCTGGTAAACATTTGATCACTAACCTGTGATGCTATTGAGAAGTGGTGAAACCCATAAGGCTGGTGTCAAGTTGATGAAAGTTAGATATGAGATCACGCCCTTAGAGAGGATGGTGTGATAACAGCTCCCCTTTCTCTCCCTTCTTCCCCTGCAGGTCTCCCCCAGTCTTCTCTTTCTCTCCCTCTCTTTATCCCCTTCATTCAATCTTCTTCCCAATGGTTTTACTCGGTATATACACCCTATCCACAAATCCCACGCACTGCCATCCCCTGCCTCAACACAGGAACAAAATCAACAGAACTAACGAATAACAAACTGAAACTTCTGAAAGTTTGAGCCAAAATAAACCTTACTGTCTTGTGAGTTGATTTAGTCAAGTCTTGATTGTTTTTATAAACAGAAAGCTATCACGTGACTTCATGCATTGTTTACAGATCCAACCTGACTCTTTCCATTTGCACCCCAGCTCACCCTGTCGCTTTTCATGGACTGGTCACTGCCTACTTCTAATTGGTCCTGATGAGACCTGGAGGGCAAGAAGGGAACATGACTGGATAGAATGGAGGCTATAGCACAAAATTCCAGAGAGTTCCTTCATCCCAGAGACTGGGATGATCCATAGAATAAGACAGAGTTCTGAGATCTCACTAACTGGTAAACAGACAGATCCTGTCATGATTCTGTTTCACAAATTGATGAATAGACTTATGTTAATTACTTTTCATATTTCTGTAGCAAAAACCTTACAAGAGGCAACTTCAGGGGGAAAAAGGAATTTACTCATGGTTACATACAATCCATCATGGTTGGAAGACATGTCAGTGGGAGTGAGCATGTGTCTGGTTCTCCTCACCTTCACACATCTTGCAAGAGGTGGAGGCAGAGATGAGGTGGGTTATAAAGCAACTACACTCGGCAAACTTACTTCCTCTAAATTCAGCTGTCACCAGCTGAGAACTAAGTCAAGAGCCTATGTGGGATGGTTTACATAATACTGCTGAAGCCTGAATTCATCAATTTTTAAAAATTGGAGCAATCTCAACTGAAACAGGAAAATTTATCCTTTGATTTTAAAAAAAAAAAATGTAATACTTCAGTAAAGAAAAGTTATCCAAAGAGAACATGCTCACATATCACTTGGACAGGTGACATGACAATAAGACATGACAATAAAGATGGGCAGTATTGTTGATGGAAAGGAAGCTAAATGCTATTCTACATGTTTCTAGTGAGCATCCTAGCTTGCAAAGACTTGAGAACCTGGAACCAATTTTATGAATAATATGCATCCAGACATCAACTGAGAGACCAGACAGAGGAGAGCCTCATAATGAGAGTTATAGTCAGGACCAATTACAGCCAGGCAGGAATCTAAGCTTGGTCACAGAAGACATTAAAACTAATGACATCTGGACAGCAAGATGGCTCCGTAAGTAAAGGTGCCTGCCACCAAACCTGAAAACCTGAGTTCAATCCCAGGGACTCACAGTCTAGAAGAATAAATCCAACTTCTGCAGGTTTTCCTCTTGCCTCCACATGCATGGCCACATGTGTACAAATATACATGCTCACACAAGTAAATAATTAAGTAAATGTAAAATTCAGAATTATTAGAACTAAAGAAGCAAATGATTTTTAGAAAAAATATAGATAACTACATGGAAAAGTAGACGGAATTGCCAGCTTTTCCTTTCACTGAAGTGGCTTTATTCCTAAAATCATAGAACTCATCAGCAAACACATAAATCAATCTTAAACTTGGGAAAAATAAACCCCAGGAAGGAGTAATGATGTGCAAAGTGACATGGTAAGGTTTCTCAAGTCATACCTAAATACTGAGGAATTTGCTAGATTTGATGTCATACTGGGGTTATGAAGTAAGGTGAACAAATTGTACACTCTCTTAAAGTACTAGAAAGTATTTGCCTTCCACCTCCTCTGTTCTTTGATCCCCTTTACATGTCTGCAATGCCACCAGCCAAAAGCAATATCTCAAGAGATAGCAGGTATGGAGACTGGAGGGATGACTCAGTGGTTAAACACACTGGCTACTTTTGGAGAGAAGCAAAGGTCAGTTCCAAGTACCCCAGTTTACAGCCACTTCTAACTTCAGCTCCAGGGAATTCAGTACACACACACACACACACACACACACACACACACACATACACACACACACACCCCAAAAACAACTACTGTTTTTAAGTAAGTTAAAGAGACATCAGGTACGATGGGGAAAGTTTATACTTTGATACTTTGAATTGAATCTAAACTATGAACCAAAAGTAAAAGATAATCTTTTCCCCAAGAATTGTGGGGAACCTGGTTTATTGTTGAACACAAAGCAGGGTACAAGAGATCATCTTCCAAGGTAACCCTAGATTATAGAGCACTACTAGTTTGAGAGCTCTTGAAAGCTTGTAAATTGGAAACATGTAACATAAAATAAAAATAAAATTTACAACAGCTTTCAATATGAAAGCCAAGTATTACAAAATGGCACATGAAACTGAACACTGATATGTCTGTCTGTGCTGTAGCTGTTTCCTCTCCCACAGTGTCTTTCACGAATGTTCTGAACCCTATCTGTATTTGAAGATGTATAAAAACCTTCTTTAAATTTCTCTGCAGGCTACAGAAAGAGAAACGTGGACACTACCCCAACTACAAAACCCTTGACCTACAATCTGTCCTGTCTGCAAGATGTGGTGGTAAGGTAGGGATGCAGATCTTGTAGGCATAAGTCTGCATGCCACTAGAGGAGACCCATGCTCTACCTACACTGCCTGGATATTCAAGAAATGGAGACTGAATAGTCTAGAGACCTAAGGTAAAACCACACATGGCTGGCCAAAAAATAAAATGATGATGATGATGATAATGATGATGATGATTGTAAGACCTCGAAAGGCAGCCTGGTTCCTTCCTCCCAACCCCCACCCTCCCATCCCCACCCCAACCCCCACCATCCCCACCCCCCTGCCTTTTGACTCTTAGCTACAGTCTCCAAATCTTAGTTTGGACTTAACTTGCTCTGCTAGGTGGCGACTAGCCGCCACTCTCTGCCTCTCCCCCAGCCCCACAGTGAGGGCTGCTACACAACTAACAGATCTTCATTTCAGCAGCTGTCCCAAGCTTTGTGCTTCTCCTGCCTGCCAGCCAGAGCCTAACCTGAGGTCCCCTGCAGGCCGAAAAGCTAGATCCTCCCTTGCCCTCTTGCACTGGCCAGTGGCCTGCTGCTGCTGGGGCTAGAAACACAGACAGAGCACAACTATGGGTGCTGCCTCTCACTCCCTCTGGCCCTAGTATTAAGCTTCTATGCTTCTTCTTTTGAGCTTCTCTTCAAAGTTGGCCTTTCATCTCCTTCCATTCTACATTTAGGATATACCAGCCAAGAAAATACAAACAGGGAAAATAAAGAGGACCTATCTGCTAGAGCATACAGCTTCAGTGTGGCAGAGCAAACCCCCCCCCCCAGCACCTAGCACTGCCAAAGACAATGGGAAAACACACCTGATACCCTTAACCCCAAAGTTTTCAGGCTTTGTTTAAATGCTCATTCTCCCTAACAGGGACACCTGAAACAACATTCATGCTTCTCAACCCAAAAGTTTTCATGTTTCCTTATTTAAATGTTTATTTTTTTTCCCTAGCATTCATGACATATGTCCAAAAAATTTTCAGTTTGTTTAAGATTTCTTTTAAGGATCAAAAGTCATCTAATCTACTCCCACAGGTCAAGCCAACTATGCTGATAATCATTATTTAACCCTTTATTAACAACTGTTTTCTTTAACAGACAAACTGTGGCTGATTATCTCAGATACATAATTAACATATTTTCTTCCTCAGCCATCCAAAGCAGACCTAAAGGATCCTTCCAGGACTGAATTCCTCAAACACCCTTGCTTTTCTAGGATCATAACAACAGACCATGATGTGCTCCCAAGCAAACCATTACAGGCTTAACACATGTCACCCACCCTATGCAGACATCCCCCTGCTGGGGTTCTGCTCTTCTGTTGTGATTACCCTACAGGTTTATCTACAGTGCTGCTCCCACAGATCCAGCAGAGACTGAAAGCCATCTCCTCAGACCTGCCTGGGACAACAAAGCTGCCTTCCTCCAGATACCTCATCTGACTGAAGACTCCCAAGACACACGGTGAGATCCACAGATGACAGCTGAGACCCACAGAGGACAGACTCGGGACCTTCCAGCTACAGATGAACTCTTTTGCCAGAGTCAAATGGCTATTGAACTGGGGGAAAGTTACATGTAAGAAAAACATGTCTGTCTAGATTGAGCAAATGTCATTTAAAACTAATGTTAATACCCTCAAACTGTACAACCCAAGGAACAATTAACTGATTCAATAATCCCTTGTCTTCTCAACCCCCACCCCTCCTTATATCTCTGGTTTAATTGTGCTACCCCTCCGGCCAGTGTACTTCCACCCCACCCAAAATTTTCACTACAAATGACAGTCACTCCAGTGACGCCTCTGTTTTTTTAAAAAAAAAACTAAAAAAGTAAAAGGGGAAGATGTCAGACCATGAAAGGCGGCCTGGTTCCTGGTTGAGCTAAGGTTGGAAACCCCAGTGACCCTGAGGGACAGCAGTCATTTTGCCTGGTTCCCGGGCACCAGGCTCCTGTCACTAGCCTCAGCTCTCCATAGATTTGTAGCCATAAGTCATGTAAGGGCAACCCTCCAAACCCCTCCACAGGTAGAGGATGCGACCTGTGGTCACATAGACTCAAGACAGATCTCCATTTTAATGAAGTACCTAAAGACTTACAGGACTTAGCCAATAAACTCTCCTTCCCAGACCCTCCTCCCAGCAAAAGGTATTTAACCTCAGGCCCACCTTGAGAAGTGGGGTACAATTTTACTCATCTACTTTCTGCCATGCTAAGGCCAAGACCACAGCCATCAAGCCAAGGACTCTACCCCCATGGAATCCAGCTAGAGCTCACCCCTTTTTCCCCCTCGACCCAACTTAGATCTAGCCCGTGGGCCCCTACTCTGTTCTCAGCTCTTCTGCAGTTCCCAGAAGTGCCTGGGTGTCCAAGAGCCTGAGAACCAGATGGCCCTGACTTTGTGGGCTGGAGACACCCAAGCCAGCTCCGGTGTCTCCTGGACCTCAGATTACACTTCCCCACCTCCAGAGCGAGCAGAGTCCTGCAGCTTCCCCACAGCCCAGCACCTGCCTGACTACAGTGTGGGGTAAGCACAGTCAAACTTCCCACGTCCTGCCTCCCTGAGCAGCCAAGTCCTGTGACAGAATGGACACAGGATCCAATAACCCTACAGATGATGATCATCATCATTATCATAAATGATTCCCAATGATATTCTGCTATAGTCATAGGTCAGCACCTTGTCCAGTCATCATCAGAGAGGCTTTTTCCAGCAGCAGATAGAAGTCAGTGCAAAGATTCTTAGCCAGATGTTAAACAGAAAGAGAGTCTAAATTGGAGGTCTTCATCAGGTCCCTCCCCCTTGGAGCTCTGGGAACACCCAGAAAGAACTGAAAGAACTGTAGAAGTCAGAAAGAATGGAGGACACCAGGAGAACATTGTCTGCCAAATCAACTAAGTAGGATTCATGTGGCCTCACAGAGACTAAAGCTGTGAGCATGGAGCAGGCATAGATCTGCACCAGGTTCTTTGCTTGTATGTCATGGTTGGTAGGTTGGTGACTCCTAACAGCTGGAGCAGAAGTGTCTATGACTCTTTTGCCTTCTCTTGGGACTCTTTTCTTCCTTTTGGCTTACCTTTTCCAGACAGAAGGGCTTTGACTTACTGTATTGTATCTTGTTTTTTAATGTTTGGTTGTTCTTTTCTGAAGGGAAGTAGAGGGGGAAGTGAATCTGAGAGAGAAGCGAGGTAAGGAGTTTGGAAGACTGGAGGAAGGAAAACCAGTGGTTGGGATATATTGTGTGTAAGAATAATCTATTTTCAATTTAAAAATACCCAAGTTACACCTATCTTCAGCTCTGTACATGGGCATTCCAACTGTTTAGTTTCCATACCAGCCCAAAGGCATACCACAGGGGTATTAAATTTTCCATATATATTAAGCATTCTGTGTACCTTACTAATGATTTGGAGTGCATCCAAAAGAGTCATGTGATCCAAGCTTGATGACACATGTCTGTTAAGTGGCTCTAAAACACAAAATGATACAATTTGAGAATTAATAAGGCATATTTATATCAAAAAGACCCCGTTCTCTGTCCGCCTACTCCTGCACTATTACCCCAAAACCATTGTTTCTTTCCAACTTCATGTGTTCTTTAAAAAATAAAAACATACTGAATCCCCTTAATGCTGCCTATATGTACATGAGCATAGGGCTGTCTACTGAAGCATGGGCAGCCTCTTAGGGACACACAGTCCTGAAAAAAATTAAATATAATGATCTCCTTTCTCTACTGTTTTTTGACTCTGTCCCATACAATGAAAACTATCTCCATTTTATTTTTCCCACTATTCTCAGAAGTCTTAACACATACTGAATCAAAGCTCTTTCATACTTGCCTAGTTCTAGATCACTCAGACAAGCAGTTTCCAACACTAATACCATGTAAGACAGGGGAGTGTAATTGCTCACCACCAGCAAAAGAGAAAAATACTTTAGTTACAATTTTCTTTTCTTAAAATATACCATATAAGCTACACACAATTTGAGGTGATTTTGACTAGACTGTGTCCTGCAAGAAGCCTGGAAACTGATAAGGAGAACCAATCCCTGGGTGAAAGGCAGCTTTAACAGAGATGATGAATCACATAACCTTGCCCAAATAGATCTTAATCTGCAAAATACATGACAGTAACATTCAAAATTATTTCTGGATAAAGATGACTCCTCCCATCTTAGGAATGCATTTGCATTATTGTAATCATAATAATGAGCACAGTTACAGGCACAAAAATGGTCAGCTTCAGATGGCTCCTAACAAGGACAGGGAGGGGTGCAAAAGCCCAACCATGGACTTCAGAAAAGCTTGAGGAAACATGGCTAGGCCTCATGAAAGAAGAATAAAAATTGTAGAGAGAAGAAACAGAGACACTGAAGAAAAAAGAAAAAAAAAAAAAAAAACCATGTGACTTGATCTAGGTTGTGTCCCTGATGCACCTAGCAGGCTGTGGGCTACAAAATTGCTGTATATGCTGTAAATGTGACATCTCTGTGATCAATATATATTCTTACCATGATACATCACTCTGAAGTCTTTCTTTCATCCATAATAACACTTTTGCTTTGCAATCTCTTTTGTCTGATGTTAAAATTGTGGTTTTGTTTTTCTTTTGTTTATGCATAGACTGTATGTGTATGTGTGTGTATCTGTCTGTGTCTATCTCTGTCTGTATCTGTATCTGACTGCATCTGTGTTGCTGTCTGTATCTGTGTGCAGTGTTAGGACAAAATCACAAGCATTTTTCATGTCAGGCAAATGTTCTTTCATTTGGCTATACCCCCAGCACTAACATTCTTTTTTTTTGGGGGGGGGTGTTCCGAGACAGGGTTTCTCTGTGTAGCCCTGGCTGCCCTGGAACTCACTCTGTAGATCAGGCTGGCCTTGAACTCAGAAATCTACCTGCCTCTGCCTCCCAAGTGCTGGGATTAAAGCAGTGCGCCACCACTGCCCAGCTTTGATATAAGGTCTTACTCTGTAACTCAAGCTGGTCTAGAACTCAAGATATTACTGCTTTGGCTAACTGAATGCTAAGAATATATGGGTGCATCTCTACATGCTCCAGGGGCTATGTTTATACATCATTTTACTTCTAACTAAATTTGTAAATTACAATGAGAGTGTGTCTTGTGTCTTGCCTTTAACTAGTATTCAGACATAGGGAATAGCTTTGCCTTAATAACTGCTAGTTTCCAGACCTGGGAAAGCAGGTGCAGAAAGTAGGCAGGTAGGAACATTCATTCTAATTGAGGAGCAGAAAAAAGAAGTTGATACAAGACAGTACACATAATATATGCTGGATATGCATTAAGTATTAAGAACAAAATCAGAGAGTGGAGAAGTAAGAAATTAACAATCATGGGTATATCTACTAAAAACAAATTTAACAGAATGGATTGAAAAAACAGGTGTTAAAAGAAGAGAGTCTTTAACTATGTATGATATGCCCTAACATATTCAACTAAGTTCTTTTTATAGGACAACTTCATTGTTTCAGGTTTGGGAATTATAAGCAATGCCATTATGAAAAATCTACACACTAATCACTTTGTCCATGGCAAATAATTTTATTTGACAAAATTCTGGAGCTTTAAATCTCTGACAGCCCTCAACTGTCTTAACTGAGGAAGCATACTCTGGGAGCTAGTGATGTAGACACAGGATAGGACAAAGACATTTCTAAGTGAAACTGCAGCAGCAACAGCTCTGCCACATAAATGTGAGAAAGCGAATTTCCAAAACTGTATTAGTAAAACTCCTATTGAGCATTTCTCTTATTTTTACTGTTGTCCTTTAATGTCAAATGATGGTACAAAAGTAATGTGGAAAATGGGTACTTAACAGGCTGTTGCTATCTGATAATCCACTAAATAAACAAAACAAAAGAGTATATTGAAAATGGCAATAGAGAATCAATAGCATATAAAAGGGAAGATCTATGACAGTACTACCCAGATGCCCAAGCCAGGTAAAGACATCACAAAAAATTAGATAATTATAGGCCAATCTTCCTGACGAGCATACACTCCAGAAATTCTCAATAAAATATTTGTAAACTGAATGGAAAGCAGTCTTAAGGGGAAATTAATTCCACAAATTCTTGGCTAAACCAACCAAATGAAAAAGAGAGAATATCAAAATACATAAATTAGAGATTAAAAAGTGATGCATTACAATAGCTATTAAAAATTCAGACATACCTTAAAAACATCTATTCTAATAAACCAAAAAAAAAAAATCTAAAAGAAATGTATAGACTTCTAGGTACATACAACCCACAAAAGTTAAACCATCATGAGACAAAAATATTAACAGGCAACTAATGAGCAATAAGCTTGAGAAATTTATTTTTATTTTTAAGTTTCAGCTTAAAATAGTTCAGGACCAGATGAATTCCACAAGGAATTTTGCCATTCCTTTAAGGAAGAACTAACTTCAATGCTTCTCAAATAACTGTGTAGAATAGAACAGAGAAGAATATTATCAAATTCTTCTTAATGAAGCTAGTGTTATCTTGATAACAAACCCAGAAAAAGACACAGTGAAAAAAGGAATAATTAACCAATCTTCCTGGTATAGATACAAACATTTCCAATAAAACACTCAAAAAAAAATGGTTATCAAAAAATAAAAACATCAAAAAAATCATTTACCATGATAAATTTGGCTTCATTCGAGAGATGAAAGGATAGTTTAACTCACATAAATCAATAACTGTAGTCCACTACACAAATGGATTTATGGACAGATATCATAATTATCCCAATTACTGCATAAAAGGCATTTGACAAAATCCAACATCCCTCCATGATAAAACCCAAGAGGAGATTATAAGGAAAATATTCTTACATAATTGATGCTTTTGTGACAAACCAGTACCCAATGTTTCATTAAATGAGAGAGGGAAAAAACAAACAAACACTCAAAGAAATCTCACTAAAATCAAGAACAAGAAAAGCCTGTCCACTTCTTCCACTCTTATTCAATGTGATGTTTAACGTCCTCACTAGAGAAATAAGGAAAGGAAAGGAAATAAAGGGGTTATGAATAAAAAGGAAAAATTCAGAGCATCTTATTTACAGATATGATTTTTATATATAACAGGCACTAGAGACCACACAAAGAAACTATTAGATCTGAGAAACACATTCTGAAAACTGAAAGAACACAAAAGTAAAATCTAAAATCAGTTGCCCTATGTTCTAGCAAAACACACACACACACACACATATATATGATAATATATAATATATTATATATATACTATCATATAAACATAGAAACATATATATCATAGAAACATAGTAAGTCACAAAAACCCCATTCACAACCATCTAAAAGAAAAATACCCTGAAAAAATAACTATGAAAGTGAAAACCAATGATTCTTTGTATTTCATTGAAATCTGTGGTAACCTCTATTTTTCAATCTATAATTTTATTAATTTGGGTAGGCTTTCTCTGTCTTTCACTTAGTTAGTTTGGCTTTCAATGAATCAATTTTTTATGATTGATTCCTTTCCTGGTGTTGATCTCATCACGGGGATTCTGCACAGCCACTATGTGAGACCCATACAGTCCTTAAAAGGCTGTTAAGCCTAAAGACACCAAGGAAACACCTGCTCCATTAGCTTTCCCAGAGGATAAAATTGCATCCAATTGCTATCAGGAGGTAGTCACAAGACTACCTGATCCTGTCCCTCCAAAGGCATCTGCCTGATGCAATGCTCCCAAACCTTGACTAATGGCCAGTTCTGCCAGATTCTGGTTGAGTGCATTCCAAGGATCAGCCCATTCCAAAATATCCACTAAAAGAAATGACAAGCCCTTCCCCCTCATCCATAGATGGTATCTATTTATATGACTATATTCTTGCCTAATGAGAAGGGGAAGCCCCTCATGACTGCAGAAAAATCACAGAAGGTTTTGTTGTTATTGTTGTTGTTCTCCTCATATTCAGACTTAAGGGATGAGCCACTCCTCAATTTAGATATAGAATCTTTTACTAATGGAAGCTGGATCCTACAACAGGGGAAATAGCCCTTCACATAAAGAGACTTAAAGCTGCAATATATTGAAAAAAAAGGACTGATTGCCTGCACAAAAATTTAAGAACAGAACCCAAAGCTAATAGCTCTTAGAAGCTGTTGGAGCCCCAGGGCTATAGCAATGGTGCAGTGTCAGGCTCAAAGAGAGTCCAAGATCAAGTCCATGACAACAGACCCACAGTCACCACCTACTAACTCCCAAGAAGGTACACTCTCTGTGCCCTCAGAGCTCCCCTCATATATGCCAAAAAAAAAAAAAATCAAAACCCTAAGTGGTATTAAGGGGTTATTGAAAATCAGGTGAACTGTCTGTTTAACACAGCTAGAAATGAATAAATAATTTCAGAGATGATAGCTCCCAGCCTAGTCTGAAAAGCTCGAGAAGCAACACATCTGGAGGACACTGCTCTGCGAAAATTGTTGCAAAAAATTTGGTTGGGTAAAGCTACCAACACTGACACAACAAGCTACCAAAGTTAGTCTGCAATGTATTGGAAGAATCTCAAGCAGGGACCCAAGGCCCCACTGTAGACTTATATTTTTCAAAACTTACTTTAATAAGGGCACTTAAATGCTTTAACCTCCCTTGTAGCCCACCACCCACAAGAGGTAATAGAAAGGAACGGTTAATAGGGACCAAGGAGGATCTGGATCCATTTAGAAATAGTTCTTTGAGGCAAATCCAATCTATGTTGTCAGGATATCAGCAGTTCAATTCACATAAATCAGCAGTGGTAGCTAGATCCAATTGCAAACATCACTGGTGACTCAGCAATGGCACTTCAATCCAGAAGAAACTGCAAGGCATTGCCAATCAGCCCAAGTCCACAGAAGCAGCAAGAATCCACCAGAACACCACCAAAAGTTCTTTGGTGTATTTCTCTCTATGAAGTCACTACAAATAATCAACCAAGAAGGCAAGGTGAACCAATGCCACAGAATCATCAGCGAAGACCAGCATCAGCAAAGCCCAATGAAGACTAGCAAAGATTGCAAGGCAAATCAATGCCACAGCATCATCCACTGTTGGCTCATATTTATACCCTTTCCAAACATCACATGTTCTCTCAAGCATTCACTCTAGCAAAACATCAAATGCCATTTTTCCAGGAAGCTTCCAGAAAACACCACTCTTCTCCATAAAACATCTTCCCACGTGTCTGCTTCAACAAAACATCCTCTCATAAGATAGTTTCCAGAAAAAACATCACATGACACAACTGAGGCTCCAAAGAAACCAGAAATTTCTACTTCACCCGACACCAAAAACAAGAGTCCTGCATATCTAAATATGTATAAGTGGAATTTACTCACATGCAACTCTGCTGAATGAGTACCCTCAGCTGAAAGGGTACCAATACTTGCTGTTTATGGTGTGCACATTTCAGGTTGGATAGAAGCTTTCCTTACCTGTACAGAGAATTAACTTGGAGCTTGCATATACCCACAGTCTTCAGGCCTTGTTGAAAAATAAATAGGACTTTTAAAGTGGCACTAACTAGTACCAGGAATGGGTTTCACATTGAGTTGCTGGACTTGGGTCTTCATGGAAACCCCCAAGCAACCCAGATCATTGCTATGATTATTGATTGCTCTACACAGACTGATGATAGGGACATTTTGGTGAAAACAACTACATAACTCATTGAATGGGAATAAGTAGAACCAGTGTCTACCTAGATCCTTCACCCATACTGACTAGTGTTCATGGAACTAAAATACTCTGTGCACTACCAGAGAAAAGAGATAAACATCAACCCAGCTATAAATCTGTAGTCTACAATGGTGACTTGACCGCATGATATACTAGTGCAATAGTGGCACAAATATTCTGGAAGTAACCAACCACTATCTGATTGGATTTAAGGCCCACTCTATGAGATGGGACCTATGCCTGACTGACACTGATCCAGTGGCCAAGAACTTGAGACTAGATAAGCCATAGATGTATGGGAAAACAAAATACCATTCTGCTAAAGGAGCATAGCAATATAATGACTCCTAATGGCATTCTGTTATACCCATACATTAGAGTCTTCCTCAGTCATTATCGGAGAGGTTTCTTCCTGCAGCAGATAGGAACAAATACAGAAGCCCACAGCAGAACAATGTGCAGACAGTGTGAGAACTTGGAACACTCAGTCCTAAATAGGATGTCTCCATCAAATCCCTCCTCTTAGGGCTCAGGGAACTTCATGGAAGAGGAGACAGAAATATTTTGCAAGAGCCAGTGGGGATGGAAGACACCAGGGAAACAAGGCCTTCTAGACACAACAGGACTGCCACACATATGAACTCACGGAGACAATGCATGGGACCTGCACAGAACAAGCAGCTCTCCTTTTCAGATTGGGTCTGGCTGCCCACTTCCACTTCTCCCAAAGGACTCCAGGATCTCAGAGAGTATAAACACACCCATCTCAGCAGTTCTTTAAAGACTGCACTGATACTGCACAGAGAATTTCCCAACCCTCATAACTCCTTCATCTCTTAAAGTGGAAGGTATCAAACCACGGATACAGCACACACTCACACACACACACACAGAAAGAGAGAGAGAGAGAGAGAGAGAGAGAGAGAGAGAGAGAGAGAGATGCATACACACGTGTGCATGCACACACACATAAATAAATGAATAAATAAATACATAAATAACGTTTAAAAGAAACTTCTATTTTTTTAGGCCATTTCACCAAGATAAATACTGGTTAAAGGCCTTTTTGTGCATAACAGTAGGCATGCCAGTCAACTTAATGCCTGTACAAAGCCTCACCTCTTCTCCCTTTTTTCCCTCCCACTTCTAATTCTCATGGTTTATTATGCATGGAGTCTCAAATCTTTCTAAAAATTTATCAGAGGAGTTGATTGTTGCTATCTATTGTTCCCTCAGAATTAAGAATGCTAATAAAGGATCAGTTACTTCTTGTCATGGTAGTTTGAAATCCACTATAACTATGGAAAATTCATTTGTGTCTATTCTATCTAAATAAACCATATCCCGATCAGTCTCTGACAAAGTTTCCTCTATGGTCATCCTCATCGTGCTTATTGTTGTCTGGAATGGTTTTGTTATTGAGTTTCTCATGAAACAAACTCATGACGTCTGGAGAGGAGAGATGCTTCAGATCCTGTTCAAAACACAGCTCTCCCAGGCTCAGCTCCATCCTCATAACTTGTCCTAATTCACCTCAGATTCAGTCATCTTTTCTAAGACTAGAAAACCTAGAAAGATGTGCTTTCTCTTCCTCCAACCTTCTCCCATATCTCATCCCTATGCCCCTAGTTTCTGATCATCACTTTTCTGGGGCATATTTCAGACTTGGTGTTTCCATGATCTTCACAAACTCAATGATTGTGAAGTTCACATTGTGTTTTTAAAATCATGTTTGCATGTGTTCTGAATTTCAGAAGACTAGAATAAGAAACAAGAGAAATAAATGTGTAACTGAAGAAAACAAACTTCCTCTACTTTTCATAGAAGACAAACCTGGTGCTTTACCCTACACAGGACTATGCCAAGAGATTGTCAAGTCCGGAGCCTGACCTGCTGTGCAAAGATTCACTAAGGAGAATTGTTCACTCATTAAATGAGTGTCTCAAGGGCAACTCTGCTACCTATTTCATATGTCAGGCTGATATGGTATATTCAAAGGTTATTTAGACTGAGAGAAGGGAGGGAGGATGGATGGATGGCTGCATGGATGGATGGCTGCATGGATGGATGGATGCATGGACAAATGAACATATGAATGATAAAATATAAAGGTTGTTCTCAGCCATTTTGTGTAACTGTAAGTGGATACCCTGACTTAAAGACACATAATGAAGATTTGGGCAAGGTTGGACAAAGCTGTGTTACTTTGAACAGATGCTGCAGGCTATAGAGGTGTTTGAGTGCCCTCTAGAGGTCAAACTTCAGTACTGTAGGATTTTTAAAGGCTACCGATTCAGGAGAAAAGTTGTCAACACAGCATGATGTCTCCTGATTGTGACCAATGGTCACAGAAATCAAGTTTTACACAGCCACAGTCAACAATCTACCTCAATTTTCCCGATCATCACAGAGCACACTAACTTCCAACTCCCTGACATACCCTGATGTATTTCCTTTAGAACTTTATTGGTTTAATGCAATTTCTTTCTTCAACAGATACTATTGATGTATTCTTAGTCTATGGTTATCAATGTGACTTGGCCAATTCAGATTCACAGGTCACTTCCTGGACTGAAAGGGTCATCATCCTTTTTCTCCTTCCCATCAGAGGAGCACCCTGGACATCTCTTAAATGTGCTCAGAACCAGACTCCCACTTCTAGAAGATCACACTCTACCACTGCTGGGACACTTGAACATTTGCAGGCTTGTACCTTTGTATGGTGGGAATCACTGAAAAGCAGCAAGACATGCTGCTGATGTCCCAGCTCTGACACCTGTGAAATGTACAAACTACTGACACACAGGCAAATTATTTAACCATTTAGGGACCAGATTTCCCAGTTTGTTAAATGCAATATTTAAAAAAACCTACATTATGGTCATATGGTAAGAATTAGCCATTGTTTTTATTATTTATATAGAACCTAGCAAAATTCCTGAGGCAAAGTACTAAGAAAATGCTAGCTCAGGCTATTATGACAACAATTATCTCACCTATTTTCAAAATATTAAAATATGTACACATGTATAAGTGGTCTAGACAGATGTTTACAATTTTGCATCCAGAGACCCTTCCTGTGACTTCAATCTGAGAGTTGGCAGATAGTCTCTTACCTTGATTCAGTCCTTTGATTTTGCTCCTAACACTTTGGCTGCATCGTTCAGTTATTGCAAACAACCAAAGGATCACACTGAAAAGTGAAATGACCAAAACAGGATTCTTTTAGGACAACAAAGAGTTCCCTTTGCACACTATCCTACTCCTGAGAAGCTAAACTGGTGTCAGATCCTGTGTCTTGCTCTCTGACAATAATCAAGATCAGACCCTGACAGGCTGAGTTCATTTGGGAGCATTGCAAATTCTTCCTGCCAAGCAATATTGTTGGAAAAGTCAGAGAGGGGAGCTATTACAGGCAGGTAGGCCTTGAGCAATAACAAGAAAAAGTCATGCAACCTGTTTTCATGTACAGGTGTCTGCAGCAAGGCATCTGGTGTTGGGTAGCACTCAATCAGGTGTGGTTCTTACTGCTGACATTGTTTCGTGTGGTTTCTTGTTAATCTGATCCAGAGCTGCTGTCATATGGGTGTAGCCCCATCTGGACCCAGTTAGACATCTCTTGTGAATTCTTACTCAATGACCAGAGAGTGCAGGAGGACGTGGGCAGGAGTCTAAAATGTGCTTCACACATTTCCTCTTTCAGCACATGGTTTTTCCCAAGCACCTCAGAACAATGTCTGCCCTCTGAATGATGCTAATAGGAACGGCTAACTCAAAAAAATCCCTCTGCTATTTCAAGCATAGATACCCACCCTGTAGCTTGTCTTTCCTTTGTCTTTTCCCATCGATGTTAAATTTCACACAAGGACACAGGGAAGAGCAAAGGAGAAGCAGTAATAGTGCTTGAGGGAGTGACAAAGTCCAGAGGCCTGGGAACATGCCCCGAGGAGGTCTCTGTCTCTCCTCTCTCTCTCTCTCTCTCTCTCTCTCTCTCTCTCTCTCTCTCTCTCCCACATTTGCTCCATACATGACGAATTCTGAGTTAATACAAGGGCAACCTTAGCAAAACGGCCATTGGGAAGCAAAGTGCCACTGCTACTCTCTACATCCAGAGTGCAGGTTTCCTTATAATGAAATCGCCTGGGTTTATTGATGAGATCTCTTGGCGGATGCAAACATCCACATCTATGTCTAGGTTTATGGATGACGAATGTCATCCTGTTGTCCTGAGGGTAAATGACACCATTGGCTATAGAACACGGGTTACTCAAAAACAATCTCTGAATTAGAGACAATAACAGTCAGACTGGTCTCCCCTGAAATATGTAGGTGTTTGTAAGCCTCTCTGACACCCTGGGATCACCAAAGGAGCCTTTTAAAAGAAACTTTGTTACATTTTAACTTATTTCATTTTATACCCACATGTTGGGGAAGGGGTTTTGCATATCATGGTGTTCATATGAAGGTCAAAGGGCGATTCACAGGAGTCAATTCTCTCTTTCCACCATGTGGGTTCTCAGGATGGAATGAATATCATCAGTGTTGGCATCAGGCACCCTTAGCAACTGAGCCATCTCACCCCCAGGCCCTAAGGTTGTTGTTGTTGTTGTTGTTGTTGTTGTTGTTGTTGTTGTTGTTTTGTTGTTGTTGTTGTGTTTCAGTACACACTTCCACTTCAGACATGTTAAGACAGCATCCCTTGAGTCGGGATCTAGTTGTCAGTACTTTTTATCCTCTCAGATGATAGATAACTGCAGCCTGAAGGGAACACAACCCTAACCTATGACTACACAGGCAGAGAGGCTTGGAGGCCCCTCAGCTAACAGTGTCTTGTGCACCTCAGATGGGTTGTGGGATTCTGAATCTAGATCACACCTATCCTTTGGTTCCAGCTAGCTTCCAGGTCTCTATTTTGTCCACTAAGTCATTAGAGTTATGCAGATTACCTATAGCATTCCAGAAACCCCATTCCTGAAATAACCTGCTACCTCTTGGATCCACCACACCATTTCCATAGAGTGATTTTTTCTTCCATTGCTGAAAGTCATTGCAGACAGTGTAGATGAACAATTGCTGTTTACTCAACTACTGACAAAAGGGTTACAGCATTTAATGGTGATGAGTTGTACATTCCAATACAGCTAGATAGGAGGGTTTTTAATGCCCCCATCCTCTGAACAATTCTAATTGAAATAAAATCATGAGGGAGTAGACACACAAATTCCTCAGATATGATCATGAACTATTCATGCATGCATCACAGCGTCACACTACAGTCATGAATATGCACAATTACTGTTGAACTTTTTAAATTTGAAAAAGACTCTTATGACCACCAGAGGGAGCCACAGGTTGGAAGAATCTAGCAGGGAATAAGGAGGAAACCAGCCTACCAGCTTAGACATAGCCTCCAAGTCACCTTTCATGCTTGAGGCACTCCTAGTCACCTGGATGATCTTCAAATAGAGCTGACACTGCAGAAAGGTGTATCTGTGCCTTACTAGGCTGGGCTTATCTCCAGCCATCAGTAAATCCTGAGAAGGTGTTATGTCTGAGGATTGGGGGCAGCCATTTACATACTGCCCCAGCAGCCCTCTGCTCAGTCAAAGAGTTGAGGCAGGAAACTCATCCCACAAAATAGACCGTGGCCTGGTCTTTCTGCAACTATTGCTGATGGTCCAGCCTTGCTAATGAGCCACCCCAGCCTCTGATAAACACTCCCAAGTCTGAAATTCACCATCTTCCAGGAGCATCTTCTGTCAAGAACTCTGTCCACATCTGAAGGTAAGAATCTGCCTCTGTGACCTTCCACTCTTGACTTATCAGAGACATGTTTCTCTACTTTTGACTTTAACAATCCTCAGCCTGGTAAGATAACCTGTTTGTGGTCCCAACTCCTAAAGATGATTGGTTCAGTGTGGCATCCAGGGCTGAAGCAAAAGAATGCTCAGATATGTCTGTGCTCTCACACAGACAGCCTGTCCTTTGCTGTCTGCCTACTGGTGCTGCCTCGGGGTACCTGATTGGTTTCTTGTGAATAAAGAAAGCATTGAACTCCTCATAACTAGATATTTAAAGGTGACTTGGGCCCAAAGCCAGACCACCTACATCACCCTTCCTCAGTTCCCTTTTCTTCTTCTCTATCTCATTCCCCACAGGCAGGTTGGAGTATCTCTATTGTCTAACTATCACCAAATTCAGCTCTCTACCTCACAAAACTATTTAGACTTCAGCTCAATTTTCTCCAAGGAAGTGCAAAGCTATCACGATCCCATTCTCAGCTCCTTTCTACCAGGGTTGCCATTGGCCATAGTAGAAGCTGATACCTCTCAAAGCTAAGAGTGAGAACTGAGAGCCTTTCATACTAATGCATCCACGCTGCCCTCCCATGTCCTTTCCAACACATAAAGATGTGACGATATTCACACAGACACATACACAAGCGTACATGGAGACATATACATGAAAGCACAAACACACAGACATCACAGAAATACAGAAAAAGATGTAAATATATAAACACTTGAAGATACACACTCAGCTACAAAATAAGCAAAAGACACATACACACACACTGAGAGAGAAAGAGATAGGGAGAGAGAGAGAGAGAGAGAGAGAGAGAGAGAGAGAGAGAGAGACCCATCAACACACGAACACACACTCTCTATCAAAGACCTAATGACTCCCCTGGGTATGGAAAATGAATCCAAAGCAAGATGTCTACCACCCAGTGTGCGTGCTCAATAAATGTTTGCTGAACTGATCTGAGCCACAGGGGATTCAACCCAGGCAGTTGCTTCAAGCAGAAATGGGAAAAAAGGAGTCCTGTCTGGATTTCCTGCTGATTAAGTTCTGCATATAAAGTTCTAACAGGAAGACTTCACACAGTGCCAACATCTCTGTGACCCTCCTTTCCTTTCCCACAAGGCCTAGACTGCATCTAGACTCTCCATACCATGGCCATGTCTCTTGGTGCTACAGATTTGAGGGGGTGAGCAAATCTTCATTAGCTTTCTGGCACTTTCCCTAGCTCTTCTTAAGAAGTCTTACATGCCCTGTTATCAGTCTACATGGGCAGTTCTGGAACCCAGATGTGCCTGGCTCTGGGGCTCATGCTAGAAACCTCTGTGGTGTAGGATCTCCAGCACAATGGCTAAAGGAGGGGGCCCAAGCATTAGAAAGTGCAGCCCAGCAAGTAGCAGGGGAGAAGTGGCTGGGAGCTCAGGCAGTTCCAGAGGAGGCAATCATGAACCAGAGGCTGGCTCCCTATACGTAGGGTTTTTCTTTCACTTGGTCATTAAACCTTATGGCAGAGACACTCCAGTCAAACGTGGGCTCCAGCATCACACTGGCCTGGGCTTCTTGCTGGATTCTGCCAGGAAGGAAACTAGGTTGTCCTGACAAGTCATCTGAAAACATCACTCTCACTCAGCCACCAGTCTGAGAATAACAGGATCCCTATTTCAAAGGTTTCTATCAAGGTTACATGTAGTTACTGGACCTTCCTTAAAGCTCCTCTAGCTAGATATTGTCATCCCATCATACATAGGAACATGCTGAGGTGTTAGAGCAGAATTTTGTCCAGCTTGTTACTGGCAAAGTTGGAACACAGTACACAAGTTTGTCTGACACATTCACTTTCACTGTGTCTCAGAGCACTCAGTGTCCGCTGCCATCTGCCTGCACATTCTTACAACTCTGTCCCTGTGGGGAAAACAAACTGATCTTAGAATCTGTGGTTGCCACCTTTCCCAGAGTTCTTTACACCACTGAAGTCCAACTCTCCTGGCCACCAGTTCCCTGTATGATTATGGGGCGAGGGAAACTCAACATCCTGCCAGTGGCAGCAAAGTCATTTTGTTCTTTGTTTCCAGTGGGCAGGAGGAGCTGTCTATATTCCGCATCTCTCTCCTACTTCATGGAGCAATCCTCCCAGCTGCCCACTGCTGCAGAAGCCTATTGATTCTAAGGACAGGAGGAGTCCTGCTCTCCAACCTAGCTGCTCACTCTGCCTTGCCAGCCAGCCCCTCTGTCCAGTGCCACCTTGACCCTCTGTCCATGGTAAGCTCTTCAGGGTCGTTCCAAAAAGAGGCTCAGCTCCAGATGTGGCCTCTTGATTTCATTACCTCCTTCCCCTATCTAGAGGACAAGAGGAGAGGATTTAAGTAAGAATCAGCCTAACTAGTTTTAAAAGTATCTCTCTGCAAGAGGTCTTGATTTGGAAGAGCCATTGTGAACTCTGACCCTGGGGCCTGTATGGCTTTAATGCCTTGATTGAGGATCTTGGGGCAGGACTCCAGCCTTTAAATCTCAGCCTATCTCTGAGATGAAGCTCACAAAACACAGCCTTCCTTCAGCATCCATTGCAAGAACCGGGTTACCATCCCAGGTGTAGCACCTTTTAGCCATGAAGTTGAAGTCGAATGACTTACCATCTGTGAACTTCCAATTATTCTGCCCTGGTCCTCCTCCTTCATGCCTATTTTTAGAGTTATCATGAGGATTAGGGGAAGTATCACTAAAGTATCCACTGAAAAGTCCAGAGCTCAGCTAATCAGACTCCCTACAGTCTCTAAATTGCACCTCTACTAGGGAGTCTCACCCTGGCTCTCCATGCTTTGTAACACACTGAGAATAACTAGATCTGTCAAGGTCTATCTATCTGTCACTTATCTATCTCAACCCTTCAGTTTCTCCCTCCTTTGCTCTATCTTTCCCATTAGGCATGTACTCTGTGAGGACAAGAGTCATGGTTAATCAACATGTCTGTATACTTCCAGGGCACAGGCAAGCTTGACATACAATAGAGTCCCTGAGAATTGTGGATCTAAGGAAATTAAGAGAACAGACTCCTACCCTGGGACTCTCAGTCAGATCATACAAAACTCACAAGAATTGCCAGCATTTAGGGAAGTGAAGGACCCTGCACTAGGAGCATGGCACACATCAACTTCTAAAGCCTATGTCATCCCTGCAGGTTAGTGTATAACCCTGACCCTGCGCCATGGCTTTTTATTTGTCTGGGTATTGTTCATTCATTTTTTAAACTTGGAGCGTGACTGTTAAAGAATGTCATGCCCAAGATCACACAATTAGAAGATGTCAGAATCAGGACTGAAACACATATCCATAATCCCAAAGCAATAACCTCCTCCACAACAATAAAACCTGCCTTTCTCTCCAGGGTTTCTTTCCCTATGCACAGAACTCCTGAAAGACAAGGTGAAAGACATAAAAACCTCAAGCACAACTTGGGATCCACATGCTTTCAAGCCCCTCTGATTCATTCTCATCCAAACTTCTCTAGACAGATCCCATAAAACCACAGCTCTATTCCGTGTCCCTCCCATCCCAGCCGAGAGGCAGCTCCACTATTCTTGGCTAGGAATATTATTTCAAATAATTCATGTGGACAGCTGTGTGGCTACAGAAGAAATAGATGGGTCCTGGAATGCCCCCTTGCTATAGATCACAACCCCCAACTCCCTGCCCTCCTCCAGGCTGCCTGGACAGAAAGAGGTCAATGATTAATTATGCCAAGATAAACAGAGTTAATTTTCTTCCTGGATAAAACTAATTACGACTGTGTTTGTTTTGGTAGGACACAGAATTACTGTCCCTAGTGACAAATATTCCTAATTGAAAGAGTGTTTATTTCAAAGGGGTGGATGCCAGGGTTGCTAAACAACATTTAGGTAGTATTTTCTCCATTTTTTCATTTGAATAAGAACAGCAATTAGATACTGGCTTCAATGAAATATGGGAAATCTCTTTTTCTGGGTCACCCTCCCCCAGATCTATTGAGGAGTCTGGGAAACCCATGAGATGCATCTAGAATTTTATTGTGCCCTGTAGCTGATGATTTCAGATCAACATCCTCTCTGGCACCATAGTGAGAAGGCAGGAAGGAGCATTTTGAATCTCACAACTCATGAGCAAACTCAAGTTCTTCCTGCCTCATAGGTCAGCTTCAGTGCTAAATGCTGAAGGTTGAGAAGAGAAGCAGGTCATGACTAAATTGGAAACATATAACATGTGTTCACACGAAGATTCTATAGAAACAGAACAAAGAAATAGGGAGAAGAGTCAGGCAGATTCAAAAAGCAGAGGAGCCAGTGTGCACAGGGCTGTGTAGATCTATGTGAGCTCAGAGAGTTATACTGGACCCAGAACAATTAGTCTGAGATAACAGGGGAAACTGAGGCATTTGGTAACAGATGAGGAGCATAACGGATCATATTACTGAGGCTACTATGCAGATTACCACAAACCCGCATAACCAATTCCACAAAAATGTAATCAATTCCTTGGCTTCTAGAAGCTAAATATTCAAAAATCTAAGTATTGTCAGGATCATGCCCTGGAACCAAAGCCTTTCTTTCTTCTTTCAGATCCTGTAGGAGCCCCAGGCATAGTTTGACTTTTCTCAGTCTACCTCTACTTTACAAAGTTTTCCTCCTTTCATCCCTTGTCTGTTTCCAGTTTACCTCTTCTGCCAGTCGTGCAGGATCAGCCATCCCTATCCCAATGAGCCTCGTCCTAACTAGTCACATCTCAGTACCCTGTTCCTAAGCAAAACTACTCTCTGAGGTACCAAGGTTTAGGACTGCTGCATGCCTTTGGAGTGATACAAGTCTCTCCATGACATGAATTCTAGAGGCCACCATCAGAAGTACGAAGCTCATTCTGTGAGCAGAGGGAACACAATGAAGGCTGTGTACTTAGTACATGTGGTTGTGGTCTAATCTAATTGAGGGTCTAATATGGAAGACTCACTGGTTGCCATGAACAACAGTAGGAGATTAGTTAGGTGAAAAGTTGCTGTGGTAACACAGGTGAGCCTTAATCACACCTCAAGTCTGACTGTAAAAGAGATGAGTTGAGGGAAAGGGAATTCAAGTTTAGGACATTCACAGTTTCATGATTCTAAAATTCTACAGTTCAAAGACCATGGTGGTTACTGGGATGTTGGAGGAGCAAGAAGCATAGAATGAAGCTTCTGGTTAGGGAACTGAACTCAAAAAGAGGAAGCCGATTGGAGGGAACTTCGGTTTGAAACAAAAGCTGTGAGAACTATCCACAGAGACATTCAGAGGGAGACTAGGCACATGGACACCCAAGTTTAAAGTAAATCCCTCTGGAATACTGGCCTAAGGTCTCTCTTTCTCTCTCTTTCTCTCTCTCTCTCTCTCTCTCTCTCTCTCTCTCTCTCTCACACACACACACACACACACACACACACACACACACACACCACAGAAGTAGGAAAAATGACAATACAGAATGAAATGAGAAAGTCTGAGATAGGGGCCTGAGAGGTCTGTCACATTAGGAATCCAAGAATCAAGGGATTGAAGTGGAAAAGGATTTTCATGGAAGTTGACAGAAAACCAAAATCAGAAGTCAAGGTCTGGAGGTCTGATTGCACCCAAACCAGCCTCCTACCACGGTGGTGCATGAAGCAGTGCTGAGCAATACGCCTTGCTGCTGGTTATCTACCATGGTGTGTGTGTGTGTGTGTGTGTGTGTGTCTGTGTGTCTGGCTGGCTGTGTCAATCTCTATGTTTGTGTATATGTGTGTGAGCACATATACAGGCTCTCCACACACCCCCACCCTCTGACCCAAACTCTGTCAATTTCTTGGAGCCACTATGGGTCATGTCACTTCTTTTGGTTTTCTTGCAGATTCACTGAAATGGTTTAACACAAAATAGTTGTTTGTACCTAACATGTGAATAATTGTGATTGTGTAAACTACCATTATATTAATTACTAATAAAAGTTCTCTAGCAGACACTTAGCAATCTCCAAGAGCAAGACCAGTAATACCAAATGCTGGTGTAACAAGTGGAGAAAAACAGAAGACAGGCAGCTGGCAGCCAGAGGTGTTTAGAAAGATGCCAGAAAGAGGTTTCATGGCAGAGGCTCACACTGTGTGGGTATAAGATGGAGAGAAAGGCAGAGGCCACACAAGTCAACTGGATGATACGCCTTCCCCAGTGACTCTCAGTGACAATCACAAGGCAGACAACCCTGGAGATAGAAAACCTAGGAAGGAGATCAGGAGTCATAGATGCAAGCATCACCAACAGAATACAAGAGATAGAAGAGAGAATCTCAGGTGCAGAAGATACCATAGAACTGCATTTGACTGTTGCATTGATGCAACAGTCAAAGAAAATGCAAAATGCAAAATGCAAAAAGCTTCTAACCCAAAACATCCAGGAAATCGAGTGTACAATGAAAAGACCAAACCTAAGGATGATACATATAGAAGAGAGTAAAGATTCCCAACTTAAAGAGCCAGTAAATATCTTTTTCCATGACTTTCAACCAAGTAGAAACAAAAAGAACTATACAAAGAAATCAACAAAACCAGAAGCTGCTTCTGTGAAAAAATCAACAAGATAGATAAACCCTTAGCCAGACTAACCAGAGGGCACAGAGACAGTATCCAAATCAACAAAATCAGAAATAAAAAGAGAAATATAACAACAAAAACTGATGAAATTCAAAAAATCATAAGATCCTACTACAAAAGCCTATACTCAACAAAACTGGAAAACCTGGATGAAATGGACAATTTTCTAAACAGATACAAAATACCAAAGTTAAATCAGGATTACATTAAGCCATCTAAATAGTCCCTTAAACCCTAAAGAAACAGAAGCAGTCATTAAAATAATCCCAACCAAATAGCCCAGGACCAGATATGTTTATTGCATAATTATATCAGACCTTCAAAGCAGACCTAATACCAATACACTTCAAACTATTCCACAAAATAGAAACAGAAGGAACACTACCCAGTTCATTCTATGAAGCCAGTTACACCAATACCAAAACCACACAAAGACCTAACAAAGAAAGAGAACTTCAGAACAATTTCCCTTATGAATATCGATGCAAAAATACTCGATAAAATTCTCTCAAAATGAATCCAAGAACATATTTAAAATATTATTCACCACAATCAGGTAGGTTTCAACCCAGGGTTGCAGGGATGGTTCTATATATGGAAATCCATCAATGTAATCCACTACATAAACAAACTCAAAGAAAAAGACCACATGATCATTTCATTAGATGCTGAAGAAGCATTTGACAAAATTCAACATCCCTTCATGTAAAAAGTCTTGGAAAGATCAGGAATTCAAGGCCCATACCTAAACGTAGTAAAAGCAATATACAGCAAACCAGTAGCCAACATCAAACTAAATGGAGAGAAACTTGAAGCAATCCCACTAAAATCAGGGACTAGACAAGGCTGCCCACTCTCTCCTTTCTATTCAATATAGTACTTGAAGTTCTAGCTAAAGCAATTAGACAACAAAAGGAGGTCAAAGGGATACAAATTGGAAAGGAAGAAGTCAAAATATCACTATTTGCAGATGATATGATAGTATACTTAAGTGACCCCAAAAATGCCACCAGAGAACTCCTATAGCCGATAAAAACTTCAGCAAAATGGCTGGATATAAAATTAAATCAAACAAATCAATAGCCTTCCTATACTCAAAGGATAAACAGGCTGAGAAAGAAATTAGGGAAATGGCATCCTTCACAGTAGTCCCAAACAATATAAAATATCTTGGTGTGACTCTAACCAAATAAGTGAAAGATCTGTATGACAAGAACTTCAAGTCTCTGAAGAAAGAAATCGAAGAAGACCTCAGAAAATGTAAAGATCTCCCATGCTGATGGACTGGCAGGATTAATATAGTTAAAATGGTCATCCTGCCGAAAGCAGTCTATAGATTCAATGCAATCCACATCAAAATTCCAACTCAATTCTTCATAGACCTAGAAAGAGCAATTCTCAAATTCATTTGGAATAACAAAAAATCCAGGATAGCAAAAACTATTCTCAACAATAAAAGGACTTCTGGGGGAATCAGCCTCCCTGACCTCAAGTTGTATTACAGAGCAATAGTGATTAAAAAAACTGGATGTTGTTAGTACAGTGACAGGCAGGTAGATCAATGGAATAGAATTGAAGACCCAGAAATGAACCCACATATATATGGTCACTTGATTTTTGACAAAGGAGCTAAAACCATCCAGTGGAAAAAGACAGCATTTTCAACAAATTGTGCTGGTTCAACTGGAAGCCAGCATGTAGAAGAATGCAAATCGATTCATTCTTATCTCCTTGTGCAAAGATCAAGTTCAAATGGATCAAGGACCACCACATAAAACTAGATACACTGAATCTAAATGAAGAGAAAGTGGAGAAAAGCCTCAAACACATGGGCACAGGGGAATAGTTCCCAAACAGATCACCAATGGCTTATGTTTTAAGACTGAGAATTGACAAATAAGAACTAATAGATTTGCAAAGCTTCTGTAAAGCAAAGGACACTGTCAATAGGACAAAACAGCAACCAACAGAATGGGAAAAGGTCTTTACCAATCCTACATCCAATAGATGGCTAATATCCAATATATACAAAGAACTCAAAAAGTTAGACTACAGAAATGCAAATGACCCTATTAAAAATGGGGAACAGAGCTAAACAGAAAATTCTTAATGGAAGAAACTCAAATGGCTGAGAGGCACCTAAGTAGATGTTCAACATCCTTAGTCATCAGGGAAATTCAAATAAAAAAAGACCCTGAGATTCCACCTCACATCTGTCAGAATGGCTATTATCAAAAACTCAGGTGACAGCAGATGCTGGTGAGGATGTGGAGAAAGAGGAACACTCCTCCACTGCTGGCTGGTACAACTACTCTGAAAATCAGTCTGGCAGTTCCTCAGAAAATTGGACATAGTACTACCTGAGGACCCAGCTATTCCACTCCTGGGCATATACCCAGGAGATGCTCCAACATCTAATAAGGACACATGCTCCAGTATGTTCATAGCAACCATATTTATAATAGCCAGAAGCTGGAAACAACCCAGATGTCCCTCAACAGAGGAATGGATACAGAAAATGTGGTACTTTTACACAATGGAATACCACTCAGCTATTAAAAATAATGACTTCATGAAATTCGCAGGCAAATGGATTTGAAATATTATCCTGAGTGAGGTAACTCAATCACAAAAGAACACATGCAATATATACTCACTGGTTAGTGGATATTCACCCAAAATTTCAGAATATCCAAGATTCAATTCACAGACCATTTGAAGTCTAAGAGGAAGGAAGACCAAAATGTGGATGCTTCAGTGCTCCTTAGAAGGGGGAATAAAATACTCTCAGGAGAACATATAGAGACAAAGTGTGGAGCAGAGACTGAAGGAAAGGCCATCCAGAGACTGCCCCATCTGAGCATCCATCCCATATACAGCCACCAAATCTTGACACTATTGTGGATGCTTGGAAGTGCATGCTGACAGGAGTCTGACATGGCTGTCTCCTGAGAGGTTCTACCAGAGCCTGACAAGTACAGAGGTGGATGCTCACAGCCAACCATTGGACTGAGCGTGGGGTCCCAGATGGAGGAGTTGGAGAAGGGATGGAAGGATCTGAGGGGTTTGCAGCCCCATGGGGGGAAGCAACAGTGTCATCCAGTCAGACCCCCAGAACTCCCAGGGACTGGACCACTAACCAGAGAGTACACATGGAGGGATCCATGCCTCCGGCAGCATATGAGGCAGAGGATGGCCTTGTTGGACATCAGTGGGAGATGAGGCCCTTGGGCCCGAGGGGATTCAATGCCCCAGTGTAGGGGAATGCCAGGACAGGGAGACAGGAGTGGGTAGGTGGGTGGGGGAGCACCCTCATAGAGGAAAGGGGAGGGAAGATGGGATAGGAGGTTTCTGAAGGGGAGACCAGGAAAGAGGAAAACATTTTAAATGTAAATTTTAAAATATCCAATAAAAAGAAAAGAAAAAAGAAGTCAGAAAGAGAAGATACACTCTCTTGCCATTTCATATAGAATTACTGAAACTGTTACCTCAGTTTGATGACTTTCTCTGCTTGGCTAAATTTTAGTCAGACTTCTGAACCTTCTTCTAGGCCCATGTATAAAGTGCCTTGTAAAATCCAATTTTAGTTCATAATGCTACCAAAGCAGTTCAGTAAGAATCTTTCACCTTTATTCCCTAATCGCCATCAATGTCTGATCGATATTCTCATTCCTCACCCAAGTTTGTGTATATGATCACCTCAGATGATTCTTCCAAAGAATGCTAGTAGCCAAGCTCAGCCAGAATTCCATACACAGAAGAAACACACAGACACACACACACACAGACACACACACACACACACACACACACACACGGGAGGAAGGGAGAGAGAGATCCCTTTTGCTTCTTCATAACATTTTCTATACACCAATGCCCTGTTCATTGGATCTGCATCCCCACTTATCCCTGATGCATTCACAATGGAGCCGGAGTCTGTTCTGGGATCTTCCTTAACTTTGGCAACAAAATATTTTCAACATTTTGTATAACTCTGGTTTTCTTTGACTTCTTAGAAGATTAGCAGAGAGGTTTTGATTTGCCCAAGGACCATGAGAAAGTGGAGCAGAGGGCACAGAAATGCATCAGAGCTGGAATTCAGAGGGAAGTATCCAGATTATGTGACAGCAGGAGGTACACTGAGGACCATTGAAGCACGGCTTCTGGAGACAGGCTGCCTAACTGTGAATCCTGAGTCAAACAAAACCATGTTTCACACAGTTTATAGTTATTTGGGAGCTCATCATGTTGAGAAATCCCCTTGCCCCCAGTTCCAGGAAACCATCATGGTGAGCTGTGCTGCAGCTCCAGGCTTCACACTTGCAGGTGGCTACTGTTGTCTGGAATGTTCAAACAAAGCTACGAGTACCTGAGACAAGCTCACTCAGAGTTAACCTGCATACTTAAAAATGTATATGCCTGGGCTCCAAACTTGACCCATGGAGTCAGAATCCCAAGACAGACCTGAGCATCTGTGTTATAGTTCTTCTAGGTGAGCTGGGTTCAGACCCATACATAGGTAGAGTTATGTAATTGCTTCTTCCCATTTCAGAAACAGTACCCGCCCCTGGTGCACACAAAAGGTACTGCACAGTGTACTAAAGTTAAGCAGCTCCAAGAAGAGTGAATGGTTTCTGGTATCTCCTCTGGAGAACTTGTTCTCAGATTAAGATGAACTTAAATCTTCACTCTGACACCCTCCAGCAATGGATCCAAAAATAATGTGTTTGGAAAAGCATGATAGATGTCCATGTCAAGTGTGGGCTTTCTCTCAGTTGAGAAAGAAAACAAGGCTTTCCTTTCTTTCTCCTCTGAATGGGAAAAGTAGACCTTGCTCTGCAAAGATGTACTTCTTGAGGTGATAAACAGATGCCTAGTGAAAGAATTGCAGTAAAGATGCAGTGGAGGATGCAACTACATTCTGATTTGCTTGGGTGAAAAAACACTCATAATAATAAGGAGTAGCTGATGATAGCAGTAGCTCTTAAAGCAGTGAGAAGTAAGATGTGCTTAGCATAAGACGTCCTTGGCCTGCAGCAGCTGTTGGTAGCAGATCAGATGAGACCAGCTTATGAGCCTTAATTCATTGGCGTCTAAAGATGACTAGCTCAGGTGTTGTTGCTTTCCCTCTAGCTTCTGCAATTAACCCTGATCTGTCCAATCTGCCAGCCTCATCTCCTAAGATCTCCAGACAGGCTCTATTGCTTTGCATCAATTACCACAAATCCACTCTAGCTCAGTTCACAATTCCACTCTCACATCTAATTTCCCCAGCATCTCCTTTCCTGTTTGCCCAACTCCAGTGGAAAGAATGATAAGGGAATGTAGTCTAAATGAGAAGGGGTGTGGTTTTAATGAGAGAGTGTAGTGTTAACTAGAAGGGGTGTGGTCTTGTCTTTTTCTTTTCTTAGGTCCAGGTCATTCAGATTGAGGAAGAAAGGAAATAAGAAGCCAAGGTGTTGAAGGTTACACTAGAGGCTGCTTGTGACAGGAGGAAGAGCCCTGTTCCTCCTCTGTTTCTATCTCAGTCCTCTCCTGCTGGTGGCTTCCATATATAGGTCTCCCATTAGAAAAGGTGACATATGGAGTTATATAGACTTGGACACAGATGCTTATCTTTATGCTGCCTCCCTCTAATATTGAAGGCTCCATAGGATGAAGCAACCTTGTTTATTTTTCCCCCATCAAAGTGAATACTATGGGCTTCCTCTCTGGCTAGATGTCACCTTATATGGTCCAGAGTGATCCAAGCATCCACATGCTTCTTTGACTTCTGCTCTTGTGCAATGGAGCCTTGACACTCATTAACACCAGGGGTTGAAGGGAAGTTGGTAAAGTGGGTATGAATAAGAATAATTTCTTCTTTCCTAGAGAACTTCACTGAAGTTCACAATGTCATTTTCACTAGTGGGTTGCTCCACCACCTCCCAGGCTGCAGAAATCTGTGCAAACAAGTGACATTAGGATGTTTTTAAACTTTCATCTGAAATGAAATTTCCAGGGTCAAGTTTACCTTCCTACCAACACACAACAAACAGACAGAGTATCAGAATCAGCAGTTTTCCAGATACTGGTCATCAGCAAACAAAAATTAGTGATTCTGCAGAGAGTATGCACAAATCAGGCAAGAACTAGGATGACCATCCTGCGTGCTGTCTCCAGGAAGATTCCAGGCCAGTGGCAGCATAAGGACAGCTAAGTGGAGCCAGGGGCCCTTAAATTGGGAAGAGCTTGCTAAGAGCTAAGAGTTGGGGAAGTCAAGTAGGTTAGAGGTGGCAGCACTGATTATTAAAGAGCTACATGTAGGGTGGGCCACAGGGGACCCTTATAATGAAGTACTAAAAAACATACATGTGAGGGCACACTGGAGGACAGGAAAAATCTGAGATTAAGGAACATTGATGTTCACACTGGATAGGAATATTGGATCTCTCTCTCTTCCCTCAGTAAATGCAAAAGACTCATAATTCATTGGCACTATATTGAAAAGTCTTGTTTAGTGGTGGGAAATAATTCCCCATAGACTGCTCAGACATGCCAAACAAATCATAAAAGCAAGACACAAAAAGATCAAACTCTTCCTAAGTTGTTTAATATATCCCAGAACAAAGCTAAAAGAGATTTATAGGAATAAAAATATCTACCACCCAATAAGGTAAAAGTCACAGTTTCTGGCATCTAATCAAAGATTACTAGGCATGCAAAGAAGAAAGGGAGAGAACAATTAAATAAAATACTTCAAGGAATGGGGTAGATTTATAATTAGTAAACTAGGCTGTCAAAACAATTGACAGAACTGTATTCTATTTGTTCAAAAGTTAACTACCCAGTGCTACTGAATTTATGAATATTAAGGGAACCTACAGCCATCACTTTCTAAACAAGCATAATCCCTAACTATACTATAAATACTTGTCGTTATGCTCACATAAATAAGTGTTATCTTCACCCTACATCATGGAAGCCTGTCTATGCAACAGACTGAGACCATTACAGAAAAACACAACAAATCAAAATGCAGAGCTGTAGAGCTAAGTCTCAATGCATACATCTACAAAACACTTCCACATGGAAGGCTCAAGGAACCTTGGAGAAGAGATAACAGAAAGGTTTTAAGAATCAGATCCTTCAGATCTGAGTTTGCTGTGAGATCATGTCTCTTAGTAATATTAGAAGCCAAACCTATAAAGAATCACCAACATGACTGCCCAAATGTAAGCTAAGCAGGGATGACACCAATAGACATGACAAGGTGGACCAGAAAAATCCCAAGAGGCCTCAACCCTATACAAAGAACTAAATGCAACTGAAGAAATATGGGACCAGGAGATGTGGCCTTTCCCAGAGAAGAGAACACCAATTGGTTGCCCAGTACCAAATGGTCAGCTCTGAAACACACATACAAGTAACACAATATGAAATGAACAGGTTATATTTAAGAGAATGTGTGTGTGTGTGTGTGTGTGTGTGTATGTGTGTGTGAGAGAGAGAGATTTAAGGAGCTGGCCCATTTTAGTTATACAACTAATAGAATATTTGAACAATATTACTTGTCTCACTCCAAGAAAAAGATATTAAGATGAAGATAACTTTAATATCTCTATATCTATTTGGTGACATGGTATTTATAGCTTAAAATTTTTCCACAGAGAAAACTCAACTGTCTTCACCGCTGAACTCCATCATGAATTAAAGAAAGTAGCAATACTACTCCTACACAGAAAATTGAAGGAGAAATGCTTCCCAACTTATTATCTAATGCCAGCATTTCCCTGATGCTGAAACCAGATAATGATATTACCAGAAAACTACAAACCAATGTCCTCCAAAAACAGATGCAAAGTCAGAAAAATAGCAAATCAAATCCATATTAAAATTTAACAAATAAAATCCAAAATATTAAGAGTATACTATATCAGGGCCAAGTGGAGATTTTCCAAAGAATGCAGAGTAAGTATCACATTCAAATCTCAATGCATGTTGAAGAGATCTGCTGCTTAGCAATGTGAATACACTTTAAACTATTGAGCTGTATACTTAAAAGTGGTTCAAACTGCAAATGATAGTTTGACATTTTTTCCATATTTTACCTCTTTAATTTTCTTCTCTTACCTATTTCCTTGGTTATCCTTCAGAACTTAATGGAAGAACCTATTGCTGTAAATACCACATACTTGCGTAGGAGGATGTGGTGAAATCAAACTGTACCAACCTGGCAGCTATGTCCCTATGGCTAACTTTCACAGTGCTGAAAGATTCTATGCATCATTTTCAGAGAAGAAAAGTTATTAACAGTTTTACCCAGTGGAGAACCCTTTGAACTACAATGACAATGAACAGGCAAAGTCTGTTCCTGACAAGATATGCCCCCCTGGTATAATATTGGCATGAATGGTATGAAAGTAAACAACCAGTTTATGATTGTATTTGGAACTCATGTCTCATGCTATCAACTGGGCCAAAACTCTGTGGCTGGCTAGGTCATAGGTTCTAAGGAATACCTTTATACTATTGTTACATGCACTTATACTATGTTAACTGACACACTACTAAACTTCTCCCTAAGTTATTATCTTTATAGTCATAAATTATTGCATCTCTCAATCTTCATTAGAGAATCGTTTTTGTAGTAGTAGCAATAGATGGTAATTAATAGAGAGACTAACTGGTCAATATGTAAAGAGTAAGAGACTGTGGAGTACCCAGCTCTAAATGGGGTATCTATATCCCACCCCTATCCCTAATGCCCATGGATTGTCTTGGAAGAGGAGGTAAAATGATTATGAGAACCAGAGGTAGTGGACAACTACAAGAAACAGTGTTTGACAGATACAACAATGTCATTATATACATGAACTACAGTATTATACGTGTATCTTATACATGTATAAGATTTTCATGAAATCAGGCCAGGCAAATTCACATTATGAGTTGAGGACAGACTCATGAAGTCCCATTCCCTAGCTCAGGAGATATAGGCAATTGTTGGATACTGGTAGAAAGTCAGTTTTCTTCACTGATGTGGCTCCTGATAGTCTACCCATGCTCTAGGAGATGAACAGACACCTATGTCCATACAGTCAGTACCAAGCGGATTCAGTGGATTTAGAAGAATATCATATAAAGCCTGAATGAAAGGGTTATAGGTAATAGGGGAGGAATTAGATAGAAGACTATGTTGGATAAATTTGGTCAGAATGCATTATATTCATGTATGAAGTTCTCAAACGATAAAAAATGGGGAACACATTTGAACAGACATTTTATGAAAATTGTATATGGATAGTCAATATGTATATAAAAGCATGTATATCATCATTAGTGATTTCAAACATATGATGGGAAAACATTAAACATATACTAAGATGGCTATAATTAAAATATTAATTATTAGCAAGAATGTGGAGAACCGGAATTCCTATACACTACTGAAGAGAACATGAAACAGTACAATGACTTCAAAGAACAGTTTGGTAACTAGTCCATTGAGGATATATAAATGACCGTACAGTAGCTTAGGTATGAATAGTCATATGTAATAATTTTAATCCAGATATAACACAAAGGACCACCAATGAGTAAGCAGATACATTGTTGTACAAATGTATTGTAGAGCCTTATTACAGAAAAAATGAATTAGTAGCACAGCAACAGCATGACTGAATCTCTGCATCTTCCTACTGGATCAAAGAAGCTAGACAAACATGATTTTGATAATACATGTATAGGGATTAATCATAGGCAATTTTTACAAAAGAAGGGAATGTGGGAGGAGAAGATGGAGAGCTCGAGATGACAGAAATACAGTTCTCATGTATGAAAGTCTCACGAAAATAAAAAAAGTTTCATTAAAAACAATCTCACAAAAGAATTCCAGAGGTAATGGATCTGTTCATTATCTCCATAAAGGAAACAGCTTCATGACTGTAGACAATGTTAGCACTGGACACTATAGATGTGTCTAATAAATCAATTCTATTCCATAAGGTTGATTTCTTTTTAAACTACCAGTCCAAGTTCATGCACACCCTCTGATCCCAATGAACAGAAGGTGAGCTCTTTCTAGGAGTCCTCTGAATTTCGTGACACTGTAATCTAAGTCTAGGATGGCCATGCAGGCTCAGCATATCAGAAGTTTCTGATGTGGGAGTGAACTTCTCTCTGATCCTCATTTTCTAGGTTCCCCCTTCTTTTAGGTGTCTCTTTTCTTGTCCCTCTTTCTCTCCCTCCTCTTCGCCCTCTTTTTTCCTCTCAGAGATCAAGGTTGGAAAGATCAGGAAAGAAGAATGGCTCTCTCCTGGAAAGTCTGTATTTCCCACAAAGACTATGACATATTTCCCTACTCTTCCGACTTGTCTATTAGCACAGATGTTGAGCTGGGATGCTTGAATGTTGTGAAGAAGGTTATATGTGGCTGCAATTTTTACTTCCTTCCTAAGGAAATCTCAGGTCCTACTTGCTGACAGTTGCAGGGCAACCTCAAGCTCAGTTAGACAAAAGACCAGCAGAGGAGAGGGAACTTATTGATGGCCTAATGCTTTGAAGCAGCTTCACAAGTGGAGAGTGGGTAAAGGTGGCCATGGGCCCAAAAAGCTTCAAGCTGTATCTTCAGCTAAGTTAACAAATCTTTAATGACTTCTCCCTTGAGGGAATTAAGAGTTGGGTCAGCCAGATCTTGAAGTCAGCAGTTTTGTCTTTGGCTCTTCCCCCACATCCTTCCTCCCTTTTTTCTTCTTCCTTTCAACATCCACTGTTGCTAACCAGAGAGATACAGACAGTTCTCTTATGTGTAATGTTTTTCTAGGATGAACATAATTTTTTACACACAATTATTTAGCTTTGACCAAAACCAAGTTAAATATTCAACTCCTGTGTGGTTCGTGACAGTTAAAGCAGATTTTCACAATGCCTTGAGTAGGCTGAGTCCACTCTTAGATGTTCTGACAAAAAAAGAAGGAAAGAGAAAGTGAGCCTTGTAAAAATTCCACTGAATGTTCTGGTAGTTTCTCTCTCTACCATTATCCAGAGCCTATTCTCCACTGTGCATCCACACAGACCAGCCTCTCACTTCTCACCTGGCCAAAAAAAAAAAAAAAATTCTCTCTCCTCTTAGACACTCCAGAGCAAGCCTTGCAAGGATGACCAAGACCCTGGCTCCCAGCCAGGCTGGGGTTTATGTGAATCTTTACAAGCACATCTGCCAGTGAGCATTCTTCCGGGATCCCATTGCTGCCCAAATGGGCCACATCAATCACAGCCCAGGCTTCTTCCTGACAGAGTGAGAACAAGGACCTATTTATTTATGACAAACTCCTGAGTGCTTCCCTCTGCCAACTGGGCTCCCCAGGAGAGGAGATGGTCATTAAACCAACCACCTCCACTGTGCCCTTCCTTTGCTAAAAAGACCCCATTCTTTAAAGGGATGCTGATGCCAAGAAAAGGAGGTTAACTCATAGGTGGAAAGAGATGGAGAAAGAAAAGTAAGCAGCAGGTAAGCCTCTGTCAACTCAGGGTTAACAAGAAAGTCACCTTGCCCACTTTATAACAAGGACCCTATGATCCTGAGAGGGATTGCTTCCAAGGTGCACATAACCACTGCAAAGTAGGCCTCAGATTTGAAGTCGAGTGCTTTTCCTCTTAATCAAAAGTCCCTTTCTGCAACCATTTTCTTGGGGTTGGAGGAGGATTTCTGAGTAACCAAGAAGTTCTCAAAACCCTACTTGCACCTATCTAGGAGTTAAAACTCCTTTCAAATTTTTTCTTTTCCTCTCTTGGAGAACTGAGTTCCATGATGACTATGAAATTTCCTTTTCTGGAGCTGGGTATCTGAGAACCTCATTCATGTTTAAAAGGGTTCCAAAAATGGGTTCAGAATGTAGATTCAAAACAGAACAAAAGGGACCCACATAGTGACCCTTGTAAGGTCAAGTTTATTAATCCTGTTATAGGATAGCACATGGAGAAGCAAAGAGCTAAATCTTTGGTTTATCCAGTGCTAGAGTCCATAGCTAATAAAATCTGAGTTGTCTGAGAAGTGAAAGAGACTACAGAGGCAGGCCAAAATAGTACCTTTATGGACTAGAGTTAGAGACACGTAGCCTTACGGCAGAGCCTGGATAGATGTTCAGCAAGCCTCTCCTCACCAGCTACAATGCTTTGCCCAACCTGGCGTACTCCAGTGGAAGGGCTGTATTCTACATTTTGTGAAGACCTATAAAGTCCTCTATCTTAGCAAGGCTTTCTATCACTGTAATAAAACACCATGACTAAAAGTGACTTGTGGAGGAAAGGGTTTATTTCATCCTATATTATTGGAAGTCTATTATTTAGGGAAATCAGGGCAGAAAGTCAACCTAGATTCAGGAACTAATGCAGAGGTCATGAAGGAGGGCTGCTTACAGGCTTGCTTCTCATTACTTGTGCAGCCTTTCTTATAGCTCCTAGAACCACCAGTCCAAGCAGACCCTTACTACAAAGAGCTGGGTCCTGCAAATCGATTATTAATCAAGAAAATATATCATAGGCTCACTCACAGTCTGATGGAGGCTTTACTTAGCTGAGGTTCCTTCTTCACAAATTATTCAACTTTGTGTTGAGTTGATGTAAAACTAGGCTACATATCCTGCCAGATACAATTCTCTAGTTGTCTCTTTTCTTCATTATTTTACTAAATGATCCCAGAAGATCATACCTCAGGACTTTTCAACCTCAGCACCACTGACTTTGGGAATCCTTGGAGGATGTCCAGTGCACTATAGGATGTCAGGCAGCACCCTTGGTCTCTACATACTAGATGCCAATAGTGTCTCCACTCTTGGTAGAAGTAACATGAAAATGCCTCTCGATGTTTCCGTATGACTCCTGGTTAGGACAGGCAGTGAATAGGCATCCTGGCTGAAAACCATTACTGTAGAAGATTTCAGAGCCACATAATGGAAGGAGCTTGGGTTCTGAAGGGCTGTGTAGAGGATAGCACATTCCACGTTTGTCAATGGCATAAGGAAGAAATTAACTTTACTGCAATTTGTGAGCTGTTTGTTCAAAAGTTAGTCTGTGTTGACTGATATAGTGTGACCATTATCCCCACAGGTAAACATTTATGCAGCCAGGCAGACAGGATTTGGAACAGAGGCCTCCTTTGCCAACAAAGAGTCACAGAAAAAAGTGGGTTTGGGATTTCCTGTGAGGAGATAGTCCTTAAGATAAGAAGAAGGAGAAGGAGAAGGAGAAGGAGAAGGAGAAGGAGAAGGAGAAGGAGAAGGAGAAGGAGAAGGAGAAGGAGAAGGAGAAGGAGAAGGAGAAGGAGAAGAAGAAGAAGAAGAAGAAGAAGAAGAAGAAGAAGAAGAAGAAG
>JADRCH010000114.1:5345017-5368986 GCA_019843965.1 Rhynchomys soricoides
AGAAGAAGAAGAAGAAGAAGAAGAAGAAGAAGAAGAAGAAGAAGAAGAAGGTGCTCTATATGACCTAAAACTATACCTAAAAGTTATCAGTCACCTAAGTCACTTCTCATCTACCATGGCAGAGAAATCTTAAATGCAGTTTTTCTTGCAAACTTTCTCCTCATGAAACCAGGATTCTCTGTTGTGAGGCACACCAGTGTCTACTGTCCTTTTCTCACACTACAAGGTTTGGCTCAGTACAGAAAATGACTATAGACTACTCAGTACCAAATATGTCCAGTGTTGCCCTCATTAATTATTTCAGCTTATTTTGTTATTGAAGCTAAGGCTCAGTCTGTGGACAGAGTTGAAGGTTAGTCTGCAGCTGTACGGAAGTCTTGCTTTGTGTAAAGGGTCTTTGTGCCAGACCTGTGGAGAATATGTTAAATACAGCTTGTGACAGAAAATCAGAACTGGTTTAGAGAAAAATACACACACACACACACACACACACACACACATGCACACACACACACACACACACATGCCCTGGCCTCACCATGTATTCTGTACAGAGTTCTCTTCACATAATCTATTTCTTTTCTTCATTGTCCCTTGCAGTTACATTAAGTGATGTATTAGCTATTTCCTGTAAAGCTGTCAAGTCTAAGAGATGAAAGTCCTCAGTCCAAGAATGACACTGGGGATGGGAAATAACTGGATGGAAGCTGAGCAATATGGATAGATCCAGGTTGGATCTGTCATGTATTGGTTGCTTCAAACTGAGAAAAGGTCTTTCCTTTTCCAGATCTATGACTCCTCAACATAACATTATGCTAAAGCTTCAATGTGTCTCTCAGAATTTATGTGCTGGAAACTTAATTCCCATTGCAACAGAGCTTGGAGGTGACTCCTAATAAGAGGTAGCCAGATCCTAAGGGTATTGCCTTCCTAGATGGATTGGTATCATTATACAGGAGTGGGTTACTTACTCTGACAGTAACTGGTATGGGAGTGCGCCTGACTTCCTGGATTTCTTGTTATCTCCTTCTCTCATGCTCTCCTGCCCTTCTGCGCTCCTCCATGGAATGATGCAATATAAAACCCTTATCAGATATCAGTGATAAGCTCTTATACTTTTCAACCTTCAGAACCATAAAGTTTATGTTCATTATCAACTATCCAGATAGTCTGTTAGAGATAGAAAATCGGTTATGACAAATAGGAATACCAAGCTGGGTATCTCTTAATATTATGGTAGTTGTAGTGAGAAGCATTTGGTTGAGATGCTTTTGGTATGCTCAATGGTAGCCGTGTGCTGTGGCTTCTCCTTCCCTGTTTCTTGCCACATTCAGCTAGAACTTCAGATACTGCACTGCTCTATAAATGTTGCAGTGGCTGCCAGCAAGCTTTCTGGAAACTAGACTTTCCCCAAACCTTAACCTATTCCACTAGGGGAAAACTCAGCAAGATACAGAGGTCCATTCACTTATTATAGCTTGCAATTTTCAAATTTTATCATTCTGCTAATCTATAACACTCTAGGTTCTTGTCTAAAACTCTGGTAGCCTAAAATTCTAGAAATCTTAAATTCTAAAGCTGGGAGTCCAGAATTGTAATTATAAGTGTCTGTTTATATAATAGCACTAACTCAATTTTTATTGACCCTTGTGCCCAAGAGACTCAAAGACATGACAGGGGACTTGTGAGTATGTGCGGCCAACTAAAACACATCTCTGTCCCTCTCCCTACCCTTCTGCTGGGGGTTCTGACTGCCACTGCTGTTAATCATCACCAGTTAGCAGAATATGCCTGGCCTGGTCTGATTCTCACTGCAGAGACCTCATGCATGCATGCTGAATTCCTCACCATTTCATATTTCTATCATTCAATATCTTGATTCTCCTTGTTGCCAACTTTCAGACAGTGGATAAGTATGAGTTGCTTACAATTTATGATTTTAGACATTAATTGTACAGACTGATTAAGTTTTAGATTCTGAAGCACTGTGATTCCAGGACTAGTGAACAATGCCAGAAAACTGTTATCAGAGGCTCTGGATGAAGCATCCAGGGAAGCTGGATGTGAGCAAGCTGCAGGGGGGAGTGATGGGTCTCAGGTGTGAACACGGCTTTATGGCAAGAGTGTTATACTACTAGTGAAGGGGAGAGAAATCAACCTTTTTTTTTAATAGAACACCAAGAGAAGCCACACCCTACAGGCTTCCTGAGCCCCTGGCAAGCAGTGAGGACAAGTTTAATAGCCTCCAATCAAGTATGTTACTTGCTTCACATTTAACTATAACTAGAAAAATAGAACTGAGACTTTATGTCCAGAGTTATTAAAACTGTTTATAGCTATACATTGGGGCAGTTCTCCCAGGGCTAAGGGTGAGCTCTCTCCCCTCTTGCAGGCAAACCCCACATCTATCAGGGTTGCCATTTGGGATGTTCGATTCTTCCCATCTTAGCTACAGATTCCTCTGGCTGTGGTGAGAGGCAGGAAGGTGTAATAAGCCTTAAATCCATGGAAGTGATTTAGACAAGTGTTGGGAAAGTGGGGCCTGGCCCAAATCTCAGATTTTGTAAGAAGCCCATGAGGGCTTAGAGAAATTCTGAGCTGAATACACCCCAGATCCAGGATCTCCATATGCAGAAATCTTAGCTCGGAAGAAACTGAAGGTGGAAGAGAGTGTTCTCTGTGCAGTAGGGCTGGGCCCTTGATGAAAGGAGCTGCAGTGTTGTAGAGAAAAGTTTGAGCAAGTCCACCATTAGCGAACCATCTGGTTTTGCTGGGCATCCACCCAAATTCAGCAGCCAATGTGGAGGACAAGCAGGTCTTTCTGGGGAAGAGCCTACTCAGGATAAAACCAATTATCAGTTTAGCCTTCTTATCTGTTACAACCTCATTGTGGCTCTTACATAATTAAACACTCTCTTTTCTTTGTAAACCCCGCTGGCTCCATCACTACCCCATATCTCACGAGCCCTTTCAGTCTCCACACCTGTTCCCCAGCTACCATGCCTTCCTGCTTCTCATGTCACTCCCCCTCCACTGGGGTCCTGCTCCAACTACTAGTAAGGCAGAGCATGCTTCCCTTTCATACTTAAACCACCATCCTAGAACATTCCATTCCAGTGTCAGGCCCCACTAGGCTACACTCCTCATCTCAGTATCCCCAGTCTTTTCACAAGACTTGGATCCGAAATTCATTTGGGCTGTCTGAAGACTTGTAGGAGTGAGACACATATCTGTGAATAAACAGATGTATCTGGTCAGATCAGTGAAAGCAAGGTGACATCTAAAGTACCAGGAAAGGGGATAGAACTGAGTAAGCAGTGATGGTGCTGAGCTCTGGCCAAGCAAGATGTCTAGGCTTTGCACTGCTAATTCCTCCCCTCATTCACACATGACTACAGGCCATCTACCAAACCCCATGATCCTTCTCTGTGCAGTGAGAGTCACTGTGAGGGCTGAGTTCTCAAATGGAATACGTAAAAGTCATGAGTATATCATCAAGTGAACTAACTCTGTAGTAGTAGAGATACTAGAAAGAGTATCAGGGGTTATGGTTGCATCACTGTATGCTTTATAAGGACAGCAAAGTCTAGTTATCCAAGCCAAGAAGGCAAACCAAGTTACCTTCCAGAGGAAGTCAAGGTTACCCCCTCCCACCAATGCTACTCTATCATGTGACCGGCATGGAGAGAGGTCAAGTCCACTGCCAAACCATGCAATGGAAGTGGATATTGCATTGTTCTGGAGAAACAGATTGCTAGTCATGTCCATCTCATATTTTGCCTGTAAGTCATTATGAGTTCCAATATAAGCATCTCTGTCTGTCTGTCTGTCTACCTTCTTTCTCTCATACTGGTCTTAAGCACAAATGCTTTCATTCTCTGAGCGTTTGTTTTCCTAAATTGGAAATTCCTAAATTTTGTCAGCTCTTCATTCTCTCTTTTGCCATGGAGACATGAAGTTTACAGAAAGCACATCAGATAGGACACCAAAAGACCTGGTCTGATCCCTGGCTCTGCCTTAACTCCTAGGGTGAGCACAGCCTGTTTCTTTTCCTCCCTGAATTTGTTTTCTTCTCAACAGAGGAGACATTGGGCTGCAATTTGTTCTAAAGCTGTGTCTCATGTTGGATGTCTGTATACCTCTGTGGCAATCTTCTATAATACAGAAACATCTCTGTGCCAAAGAACAAGGCTTCATCTCTCACCTTGTCCTTAAATGAGCACAGACAAGTCAAGCGTAACACTGCTGCTGAGGGTTCAGGGTGAAAGAGCTAGTCTCTGCTAAATCTCCTGTTAGAGACTGTTACAGTGAAGAGGAGGTGACAAATTCTTCAATCATGGATGGTGAAGAGACGGAAACTATGTACCAGATGTGTTATAGAAGAGAGACACACTGGCCTAGAACACTCTGGTTGGGCCTCACCTTGACCTTAGGAGCCAAATGGGCGGGTGGGTGGGGAGCACCCTCATAGAGGAAGGGGAGTAGGAGATGGTATAGGGGTTTTCTAAAGGGGAGACCTGAAAAGGGGGAAATATTTGAAATAAATAAAGTAAATATCAAAAAAAAAGAAAAAATAATAATAAAAAAGAACAGGAAAGTGAAAGTAGGTGTCATTAGCAAGCCTAGTCACTGGCACCCAGACTAATGTGATAGAAATGAGACCCATACCACTCCTTATAGGCTTTTCACATTTTCTTCCTCCTTGGCCTTTCTCAGTTCTGGGCACACCAGGATAGCAAATTCCAGATCCTGTCTTCTGCAGGGCTTCCAAGGTAATTCTCCTAACCCTGCCTCAGGGCTTTCTGCCTCCGACCACTGCAACTCACACCCTCTGTCCCAGGCAGAGGGCGATTTGAGAGATTTGTAGCTGGATCCTGCCCCCCTGACCTACAGCCCTATAAAATAGCAAGCAGGAAAGAAAGGGGGGGCAAAGCTAAGAACTAAGCACTGATGAATATTGGACATGACTGGGGAGTCTAGGGGATTTATGTCTTATGGAGCAAGATGGCCAAAGAGGCCAGACAGAGAGTAGCAGCCCTGACGCCTCTGCCTGGTTGATAATTTATCCCAGAAAGTAGAGACCTCTGTTTGTCACTCGCACAGGCTGGGTGGCTCCCTGGGTCCTCCCAGACTACTGTCTGCAGGGACCCAGGCTGACTCACAAGTTTTGTTTTCCCAGACCAAACCCACATGTTTGATACTTCGTCAATTCTCTCCACATCTAAGATCTTGTCAGAGGTTCATCTTACACTCCCCGTGAGGCTGGCAAGATGGGGACCCTCAACCTCATTGGCCAGAGGAGAAAATTGAAGCTGACAGAGGGTGACTCATGCAGGATCACCCAGGGAATGGAGAGAATGAGCCATTGTTGGCTGATGTTACAGATTCTATAGGTACACATTTCCCTTCTCGTTCCCTCCCTTGGCACCCAACCTACCCTCAAATTAACTTTTCTCAGCCAATGAGTCAATTCAACTAACCTCTACTGCAAAACAATATTTACTAAGAATCGCTGCAAACACAGAGATGAACAGAATAAAGGCACATGCCCAAAACAAATACACCCTTTTAGAATGTGTGTTGTTGGTGATGATAAAGATCTCTATCCAATATAATAATCAGCATGACCAAACAAAGACAGAAAATAAATAAATAAAAGCTTTGGAGAGAAACCTGGGGTAGAGGCAATGCTAAGGTCAAGCACAAAGGAGCACTTCTAGTTGCTAGGTTCTTCGAAAGCAATTCACAGGTCATGAGGAAGGCTCTTGATCTGGACAGTATGCTAGCAAATGAATTCTTGAATAGAAACATGTTCTTTTTTAAAATTTTATTTATTTTTATTCTTTAATGCTTTTCTACATCCAGACTTCATCCCCTACCCGGTCTGCCCCCAAGACTGCTCCCCATCCCATACCTTCTCCCCCACCTCCAGCTCCAAGAGGATGTCCCCATCCCCCACCCCTACCCCACCAAACCTCCCCACTCCCTGGGGCCTCAAGTCTCTCAAGGGTTAGGTGCATCTTCTCTCACTGAGGCCAGACCAGGCAGTCCTCTGCTGTGTATGTATCAGGGTCCTCCTATCAGCTGGTGTATGCTGCCTGGTTGATGGTTCAGTGTCTGAGAGATCTCAGGCATCCAGGTCAGTTGAGACTGCTGGTCTTCCCATGGGGCCACCCTCCTCCTCAGCTTCTTCCAGCTTTCCCCCCATTCAACCACAGAGGTCCCCAGCTTCTGTCAATTGGTTGGGTGCTAGTATCTGCATCCAACTCTTTCAGCAGCTTGTTGGGCCTCTCAGAGGGCAGCCATGTTACACTCCTGTCTGCAAGTACTCCATAGCATCAGTAACCTTGTCAGGACCCCAGGCCTCTACTTGAGCTGGATCCCAATTTGGGCCTATCACTGTACCTTCCTTCTCTCATGCTCTTCTCCATTTTTGTCCCTGCAGCTCCTTCAGACAGGAACAATTCTGGGTCAGAGTTTTGACTGTGGGACAGCAACTCCATCTGTCCATTTGATGTTCTGTCCTTCCACTGCAGGTGGACTTTACAAGTTCCCTCTCCCCACTGTACAGCACTTCATCCAAGGTCCCTCCCTTTGAGTCCTGAGGGTCTTTTACCTCCCAGGTCTCTGGTACATTCTAGAGTGTCCCCCAACTTCCTATCCCCTAAGGTTGCCTGTTTCCATTCTTTCTGCTGGCCTGCAGGGCTTCAGTCCTGTTCCACCCCCAATACCTGATCATGTTCCCCATTCCCATCCCTGTCTCCTCTCCCACCCAATCCCTCCCTCCCTCTGCCCCCATGACTGCTTTCTTCTCCTTCCTGAGTGGGATTGAGGCATCCAATAAGCATCCAATACACAGAGTGAGTATTGATGTCCACAATCAGCTGTGTGCTAAGCCTGTGAATGTTGTCTACCAATTGCAAAGGCAAAGTGTCAGTCTATAAAATAGGATTTTAAAAACCAAAACCAAAAAGAAACCCTGAAGTTTGAGAATCTGATTAGCCAGGTTTTTTAATCCTAACTACAATTTTAACTCATAGAATTTACTTCTTAGCCTCTCTGAACGTGTTTGTCCACCCATTAAATAGAAACAGTAGTACAGGCCTCAATGTTTTTTCCTGAAAAAAAAAAAATCAAAGATAATTTTGAAATTTAACCACATTAGTCTAGATTTCATGCAAGGTCCCAAGATAATGGATAACACATCCCAAGCACAGTGGAAGACCACCATGCAAGGACTGCCAAAGGTGGTGATGAAAACTGCTTTTGTGGTTCTTTGCTGACCACCCACCTCTGGCATATAAAGGTGGCAGAAGAAGCCAACACTAAGTGGAGAGTTAGACAGGGGATTTCTGGAAAGAGCTGTAAGTACTTTGCATAGCTTTGTCCTCTCCCTCCCTTAACTCAAGCCTAAGGAAAGTGGCTATAATGGGATCTTTGGAGGGCTTGATGTTTTCTCTATATTCAGGAGATACGGTGGACAGGAATCTGACTCCCACTGGTAAATATGAGAGGTTAGAGAGCAGCTGGCCAGATGTTCTAACTTCAGAGTAAAGGGAGGTTGCTGCATAGGAGACAACCTGCACTCTCAGAGTTCAACAAAGCAGAAAATGCAGAAGTGTTTTTCTCAAAACTAGATCTGGACCACACAGAGAGGGAGATGGTCTAAAGACCTGCTAGGCCCTGACAAAGGAACATGTGAAGATAATCCTTGGATGAATGGGACTGGTGGTGCTAGGAGATGCCTAGCAGCTGGGAAGAGTCTGCGGCACTCAGCAAGTAGAATAATGTTTGCCCACATCAGGAGAACCCCTGCTTGGGATGGGGACATAGTACTCCAAAATAGCAAAATCTCCCCAAGGAAAGAACAAGTAAGGGCAATGTCTGTCGGGCATAGACAGACCTTGATTCTACAAAGTCTTCATTGATTTATAAGTGCTCTCCTGCCCACCTTCCCTTTCCTTCCTCCACGACCTCTGCCAGTGCAAAGATTGTTTTAAATCCACAGTTTGAAAATATATAAAGAGAACATGAATAAACTGACACACATCCCTTCACCACAGGAGACTGGCCAGTGGCAGTTCTGACTCCAGGCAAGTAGTAAGGAAAACCACTGCATTTAAATGAATTCTGGGCTTTACTATTGTTATTATTGCAGATGGTAATGTTATTTGATTTTATTGTGACCCCCAAATGCACAGGCTAGACACTTCCTTTTGTACCTCAACATTGTTTCATGATAAAGTCTAACCAAAAAATAAACTTTTTGAGGACAGTTAAGGGTCAGATAATAGATAATATCAAAACAGAAACAGAGAAGTAGAATGCTGGGCATGGAAAGACGTAAGCAGGGTGGGACGTGGTAATGGGTGGAGGGGCTGACCCAAAGGAAGGGTATATGAAAATCCGTACGAAAGCTTACAACCTAACTCAAAGTACAAGTGGAGAAATAATAGAATACATGTGCTATTAAAGAAGAGGTGGAATACCGGGGGTTGAGGGATTAAGAAGGGACTGGGTAAAGGGTTCCTGTAGAGGAAGGGATAGTGGGTAGATTAACCAAAACTAAACGGATGAAAAGGTACTGTGGAAACCCACTGGTTAGTAAGCTATTTTCAAAATATAGCATTAAGAAAAGAATTCGAACTGAATTATCCTACATGGGTGGACAATTCTGCTCCCAAAAGACAGGGATTATTAAGTAAAAATCCCAGTGTAAGTCATGGGATACTTCCTGAGTTAGTTAAAAAAAGGCCCTAAAGGTCTCCAAAACAACACAGACTGTTGTTATTGACCTTGGTCACCTACCATAACTACATGGTAAGACCTTATTGCTTAGGACACCACACATCTTTGGCTGCAGGACATAGAAGCATCAATTTCAAACCAACTGGAAAACAATCTCCCCCCATCCCACCTTAGCCTAGCTTTCATAGTGCTGGAAGGTGCTATGCAAGCAGAGAAAGGACATCAATAGTCTTATCGAAAGATGGTTCCTGAATGTCACAATACCTTCCAGCCTCGCAAATATACCCACTGGCACAAAAGCGCCATGCCTGTTATGGGTTAACTCACCACTTTCTAATAGAATTTGAGGCCTGCTCCATAATATGGAATTTTATGCCTAGTCCAAAATCCATGTCCTGGTCCAAAATCCATGACTGGGGATGTCACAGGTCCTAGAGTAAAACCTGCCATTGTTATTTTGCTAAATGGTCATGCTGTAAAAATCCTTTCTAAATATACTCATAGGCCAGCTCTGCTCTCAGCTGTGAACAGAGAATCTTCTGGAAAGCATTCATTGCAGATCTGCACACTGGCCAGAGTACTGAGAGTAAAAGACTGAATGTTCAGTTTACTCCCTGTTAAAACTTAGGGAATATCAATAAAGAGGATATGGATAGAATTTGAGAGCCAAGGGATGGGGGTGAATACTGTGCCTCAGTGTCTTCTGGACATTGCAGGGTCATTGTACTCACAAACTCACAACTGCTGTGGTTATTCGCATGAGACCCATGGAAGATCAAGCCAGCAAAAGTTCTGGCACAGTTAGGGGAAGACAGTCTCCAGGTCCATCCCTTATTGGGTGCTATTGGCAATTGGTAGTGGTTAGGGGAGAGAGAACCTTTCTTTTTAAATTTATTGTTGGGAATTTAATATGTGTATATAATGTGTTTTGATCAAATCTACCCAGCAATCAATTCTCCTTCTCAGTGTTATATGCTCATTTTAAAGCCCACTGAATCTGCTCTGTGCTGCTAATATGTGCATAGGTGTAGAAACTACTTTTTTGAGAGTATTCTCACCAGTAGACTTCCCATGCTCAGATGGATAGACCCACACTCATACACATATGAACAGCTATATGGGTACCTAGTAGGTTATCAAAAACACACTTTTTTAAAAAAATAAAAATAAGTTTGAAAGGGAACATATTGGGGAAACCCTAGGTGGAGTAGATGAAGAAATGAATGTTGATACCATATTGTATTGTGTGTGTGTGTGTGTGTGTGTGTGTGTGTGTATAATTCTCAAAACTAAAGGAGAATTATGATAATTAAATGATTAGATCATGAGGGCTTCCCCTCAAGAATGGATGTGCTAATAAAAAAAGTGTTTTGCCTGGAAATAACTCTTTGGAAGATCACTTGCCTAGCATGTGTAAGCATGTGTGTTCAATCCCAATGCCACAAAAATAAACAAATACAACAGCTCAGAGATATAAATTTAATCTCTTGCCTTCTTTTGCTCTCTCTTTGACTTCTGCTATAGAGGATACAACAGGATAGTCCTCACCAGGTCTCATCCACTGAATATTGGAATTTATAAACTGTAGACTGCAAGGAAGATTTTTTATTTCTTATAAATTATCCAATATTGAGTATTCTGTTACACCAGCAGAAAACAAACTAGGACAAACAGTAATCATAACATGCTAAAGAAAATGTGCTGATCCCACTAAAATCAGGGACTAGACAAGGCTGCCCTCTCTCTCCCTACCTATTCAATATAGTACTTGAAGTTCTAGCTAGAGCAATCAGGCAACAAAAGGAAGTCAAAGGGATACAAATTGGAAAGGAAGAAATCAAAATATCACTATGTGCAGATGATATGATGGTATACTTAAGTGACCCGAAAAACTCCACCAGAGATCTGCTACAGCTAATAAACAACTTCAGCAAACTGGCTGGATACAAAATTAACTCAAGCAAATCAGTAGCCTTCCTATACTCGAAAGATAAACAGACTGAGAAAGAAATTAGGGAAATAACACCCTTCACAATTGTCACAAACAATATAAAATATCTTGGTGTGACAACCAAACAAGTGAAAGATCTGTATGACAAGAACTTCAAGCCTCTGAAGAGAGAAATCGAAGAAGACCTCAGAAGATGGAAAGATGTCCCATGCTCATGGATTGGCAGGATTAACATAGTTAGAATGGCCATCCTGCTGAAAGCAATATACAGATTCAATGCTATCCCCATCAAAATCCCAACTCAATTCTTCATAGACCTAGAAAGAGCAATTCTCAAATTCATATGGAAAAACAAAAAAACCCAGGATAGCAAAAACTATCCTCAACAATAAAAGGTCTTCTGGGGGAATCAGCCTCCCTGACCTCAAGCTGTACTGCAGAGCAGTAGTGATAAAAACTGCATGGTATTAGTACAGTGACAGGCAGGTAGATCAATGGAATAGAATCGAAGACCCAGAAATGAACCCACACATATATGGTCACTTGATCTTCGACAAAGGAGCTAAAACCATACAGTGGAAAAAAGACAGCATCTTCAACAAATGGTGCTGGATCAATTGGCGGTCTACATGTAGAAGATTGAGAATTGATCCATTCCTATCTCCCTGTACAAAGCTCAAGTCCAAGTGGATCAAGGACCTTCACATAAAACCAGATACACTGAATCTAATAGAAGAGAAAGTGGGGAACAGTCTCGAACACTTGGGCACAGGGGAAATGTTCTTGAACAGAACACCAATGGCTTGTGCTCTAAGATCAAGAATTGACAGATGGGACCCCATAAAACTACAAAGCTTCTGTAAGGCAAAGGACACGGTAAATAGGGCAAAACGGCAACCTACAGATTGGGAATAGATCTTTACCAATCCCACGTCCAATAGAGGGCTAATATCCAATGTATACAAAGAACTCAAGAAGCTAGACTCCAGAGATCCAAATAACTCTATCAAAAAATGGGGAAGTGAGCTAAACAGAGAATTTTCAACTGAGGAAACTCAAATGGCCAAGTTTCAACATCCTTAGTCATCAGGGAAATGCAAATCAAAACAACCCTGAGATTTCACCTCACACCAGTCAGAATGGCTAAGATCAAAAACTCAGGTGACAGCAGATGTTGGCGAGGATGTGGAGAAAGAGGAACACTCCTCCATTGCTGGTGGGAATGCAAGTTGATACAACCTCTCTGGAAATCAATTTGGCGGACCCTCAGAAAAATGAACATAATACTACCTGAGGACCCAGCTATTCCATTTCTGGGCATATACCCAGAAGATGCTCCAACATGTAATAAAGACACATGTTTCACTATGTTCATAGCAGCCATATTTATAATAGCCAGAAACTGGAAACAACCCAGATGTCCCTCCACAGAGGAATGGGTACAGAAAATGTGGTACATTTACACAATGGAATACTACTCAGCTATTAAAAACAATGACTTCATGAAATTTGTAGACAAATGGATAGATCTTGAAAATATCATCCTGAGCAAGGTAACGCAGTCACAAAAGAATGAACATGGTATGTACTCACTGTTAAGTGGTTATTAGCCCAAAAGTTTGAAATACCCAAGAGTCACTTCGCAGCAACAGTAGGGCTGAGTGGGAGGTCCCAGATGGAGGGCTTGGAGAAAGGACTGAAGGAGCTGAGGGAGTGTGCAGCCCCAGGGAGGTAGCAACAGTGGCAACTGGCCTGACCCCCGATACTTCTGGGGACTGATCCACCAACTAAAGAATACACATGGAGGGACCCATGGTGCTGGCCACAAATGCGGCAGAGGAGGGTCTTGTTATCGGTCAGGGGGAGGAGAGGCCCTTGGGCTTGAGGGTGTTAGATTCCACAGTAAAGGAGAATGACAAGGAGGGAAGACGAAAGTGGGTGAGTGGGTGGGAGGGTGGGTTGGAGAATATCCCCATAGTGGCAGGGGGAGGGTGGAGGGAATAGGGAGGTTCCAAAGGGGAGATCTGAAAAGGGAGAAACATTTGAAATGTAAATAAAATATGAAAATAAAAAAAAAGAAAGAAAATGTGCTGAATGTTTAATAGAAACGGTATATGATATAAAATGAATAAATAACTTTGTTGCCCAAGAGAAAATGGAAGGGTTGTGGAATAAGTTCCAGTTTTTATGGAAAAGAGAAAGAAGCAACTGAGCAGAAAGCAGGTGGGAAGATGTGTCTTGAATATGCTCCTATGCACCTATTCTGCAGGACAGTTATGTGAAATACCATCATCCTTTGCAGACAGCTGGCTTTGAGGACAGCAAACAAGCCTCCATCATTTTTTCTGGGCCTGGATAACCATCGGTCAGCAAAGCAAAATAGCTAAAGTATCTTGGAATGGCTAATGTGTCTGACCTATGTACCCATCCGCTGGCAAAGATAGAAGTAAATTTGATTTTAAACCTTGGTCCACAAAGTCTTCAGGACTAGAAATACACTTAGATACATCCAGCTGAGTATCAAATACCTATTGAGGGGCAAGAGCTTCCAAAATTTAAAAAAAAAAAAAAAATTAAGTGATGGTTGGAAAATGGCTGGGGTATGGAAGAAGCAAGAGGAAAGGGAGTGGTCAAGGTCTCTTCTTTCTCTCTCCGCATTTATCTCTTTATTCCACATAGCCTCCACCTCTAAACCTGAGACATAGTAGAAACAAGTGGGAGGCTGACTGATATACCTATTATTTATCAATCCTCTACTATGTGGCAGTCCCCTTGTATAGACTAGCTATAGTTCTAATGATAACTAAACTTTCTAAGGTAGAATGAGTTAAAAACTTTGAGGCTATGAAGTTATGTGTCTATAGTCATATGGCAATTTGGGGCAGAGTTGGGATTCAACCCAGACAGTCTGGTTCCAAAGTAAATGGTCTTGTCTCACTAGTTAATATCTTTCAAACCTAGGCTGAAGCCAAGGAATGGGGAAACCAAGCTGGGTCCTCACAATACTAGAGAGATCCCTCAACCTTCCCAAAGCACCATTTTTGTGGAAAAGAACCAATATCTGCTGACCCACATGCCCACCAGCCACCCCAAGGCCACACGTTACCAGCTCCTTCCAAAGCAGCCAAAAGTGATGCATCTTTGAAAACCATAAAGCAGTGCAAATAACGTTTTAATCAGTTGGCAGATTATATGGTCAGAGGGGCCTTATTCTAGTCCCTTAAGTAGATATTAACTTTATCAACTCTCCCTCTGCTAGTTCAGTTGGTTCTTTGTGAAGACGGCTGTGTGCACATGTGGTAAGTTCTCATTTCATTTAGCAACATTCTCGCCCAGCTTTACAAGGAAAAGTTAATTTTAGATTTTCCTTCCGACAGTGAACTTGGCCTCCCTTACTCCCTGTTGAAACCCTACTCTCTGTAGGCCGAAATGGGATAAGAGCAAATAAGATAAAAAACAAACAAACAAACAAACAAACAAGGGAGGAAAAAACTAAAGAATGAATAATGCTCTTAAAATAGTCACTTTGAGAGAGTGAGGAGAATGTAGAAGGGGGGACCTAAACTTCGGTAGACAGCCTAGACTATCCAGGTCTTTGTTCTCTGGGCAGGACATAGAGAAAATAACTAGTGATTACAGATCAAATGGGATATCCTTTAGTAAAGTTATTTGACTTTCACGAAATATTGTCCAAACTTAAGGCTGTAAAGCTAACTCTGCACCTGGCCCAAGGTACTTGGATAATCCTTAGAACTCAAACCTGACCACAAGGGAGTCGTCAAGCCATTCAGGAAAGGACTTCTGTAACTCTAATTTTTTCAAATCCTATTTTTAATGATGGCTCTTAAATGCTTTAACCTCCCTTGTAGCCCACCACCCACCAGAGGTAGTGGAAAAGAAAGGATATGGGGAAATGGACCTGTTTAGAAAGGTTCTTTGGAGCAACTCCCATCTGTGTTGTCTGGAAATCAGCAGTTCAGTTCACAGATTATCAGGCGGCAGCAGCTTAATCACTCGCAAATACTTTACAGATACACCAGCAGTCAGTAGTCCAGTTTAGTAGTCAGGTTAACAACAGCAGTGACAACCAGACCTCAGCCTCTCTGCTCAAGTCAGCAGGAGGGACCTGGATGGACACCAGGAGAAGATCTCCACTGTGCCTGTCTCAGGGAAGTGAAGATCAGCGAAGAAACAAGACCCACAAGCATTGCACAGCTAGCTATACCAGCAAGCCAAGCTCTGTCTTTGTCGCTCTGTGAACCCTTCAAACATCACATGTCCTCAGCATAGGTCTTGCCTCAGCACATGCATCCAATCAGCTCAAGTCCGAGGAAGCAGCAGCAAACTGCAATACACCACCAGAAGTTTTTTGGTGAGTTTCTCTCTATGGAGTCCCAACAGATGCAGCTCAGTCTTGCAAGGTAAGGCGGACCAATACATGCGTGTTGTTAGCAAAGACTCCTTCATCACGTGTCCTTTCACGTGCTTGCTTTAGCAGAACATCTTCTGTGTCTGCTTCAGTGAAATGTTCTTTCAGGAGTCTTCCTTAGCCTTTCACACCTGTGTCCACTTTAACAAAATGTTCCTTCACGTGTTTGCCCCAGCAAAACACCATCCAACCAATTTTCCAAAGAACCCTTAAGTTTCCGCTTCAGACTTCCCTTCAGTCCAATAAGGGACTCTGAGGACATCTGAATGTAATGAGAATGAATGTACTGAGTATGTCTAATGTCTGTCAGCATGAATCAATATTCTGGAGTGTGTACAACTGAGAGTTGCATAGACAGGTATGCACTAACTGTAGGGGAAAGAATGCTCATTTATTCCTCACTCTACAGAAGAGCATTGAGGTTTTCCTTGCTCTAAATGCTGGGATTTCAGTGGAGAGCAAAGCAGACTAGAGTTTTCCTATATATAAGGGTGTTCACGGGGATCCGTAAGTGTACATGGGAAAGTGCTTGTGAAAATGTGTGCCCAGATGTATGAAGAGATATATACATGTGTTTGAGACTGCATGTGAGTCACTCTCAAACACATTCTTCTGCGCACATGTGCATGTGGTAAGAGAGGAGTGAAAGAAGCCCTGATTGCCACGCAGGCTGTCAAATCTGTTAAAATGCCTTTGAGCTAAAGGCTCTGGCTTAGCCATCTGCACTGCTCAAAACAAAATACCACAACTTGGTAACATTTTAAAAGCAGAAATTGTTTTCTTACAGTTCTAGAGGATAACATCTCAGGTCAAGGCACCAACACTGAAGTCTAGTGAGAGCCATTCTCTGCTTCCAAGATGGTACTGCATTGAATTCTCACATAGCAGAAGACAGAAAGGCAGCTGAGAAGTCTTGCTTTAAGGAAGCTAATCTCATTCATGAAGATAGACCCTTACTCCTTAATCACCTTCCAAAGGCCATACCTCTTAATACTGATGCCTTGAAGACTGAGTCCAATGGGAATTTTACAGGGCACATCATCTATAAAACCATAACACTCCCTAGGATATCAGTCTAGTTTATTTCCCAATTTCCCACAGAAGGAAATCATGTTTCAAGGAAAGGTCCATAAGACAAGCCAACAGACAAACAAAAGCCCGAATAATGTATATATACCAGCTATGTCTGAGCTCCAGAATATTCCCTCATGAAGATGAGTTAAGTACAAATTTCAAATAGAGAGCTATAGGGAATCTGAGACTCAGAGTGAAGAGACTGGCCTAATCAGTTGAGTACTGTGTCCAGAAGTATTTGAGTAGGTAAGTAGAATGGTTGGGTTTCTGTTTTATGTGAGTCTTTCTTCTGAAGAGAAAATCAGTTGTGGCAAGAAACACTCCAGGAATCTCTGAGGTAGCAGGTGTAACAGCTCATACCTGAGAGAGGACGAGTCTTCACTTAAGAAAGAGTATAGTAAGGAAGGAGTGGACTATGTGTCTAGCCTATCACCTGAGCCTATTGCACCCACCAGGATGTGGAGACTAAGCTCACAATTTCTTTTAATATTTTACACAGTGATGTAGTTTTTCATAAACCTAGAAATAAATGCAAGCCAAATATTGTTAGAACCATCTAAAAATAACTCACAATAACCCTGCAAAGTAGGTATTATTCTCCCCCTCCCCCCCCCCCCGATTACTAGTGAGATAACTGAGACCTAGTACAGGAGATAACTGCTAAAGTACACACAGCCTGGCTGGTAGATCTAAGGTTTAGATTGTGTTTGCTTCAAATGGACCATTATGGTAATAATCATGTCTAAAGTACCTGCTTTGGGCCCTTTGACTGCTTAGAGCTCTATGCACAGTTTCCATTTAGCCTTTCAGTGGTTATTGTTCCATTTTTCAGAAGAAAATGAGATTTATAAATACTGGCAAATTTTGTCAAGGAACCTTGCTGGTTCAATTCATCTCGTTCTAATGTCCATAATCTTGCAACAATTCAGCATTTTTTCCCAAATCAGGAAAAATGTGTTGTAATAAAACTCAGAATAAAGGAAATTGAAGAACTCCTGTGGGTTGATAGCACAAAAGGCTTAGATTATAATCTGATTCAAAAAAGTTTCATCTTCATAGATCTAGAAAGGGATCAGAGAGTGAACCTTCACTGTCAATTTGACTTCACTTAGAATCACCTAGAAGATATACCATCTCAAGATATGTCTGTGTGGGGATTTCCAAAGAGATTTAACTAAGGAAAAAGGGACCTGCTTTGAATATGAGTTACACTATCACATTGGCTGGGGTCCTAGATTGAATAAAAAGTTTTTTAAAAAGCTAGTATAGTAACAACATTCATGTCTTACTGCTTCCTGTTTGCAGATGCAAAGTGACAAGCTTCCTTAAGATTCTGTCATAATACTCCATAAAGACCCTACTGTCAAACTGAGCCAAAATAAATCCTCTTTCCTGATATAGCTTTGCAGGATGTTTTTCACAGTGTGTGTGTGTGTGTGTGTGTGTGTGTGTGTGTGTGTGTGAACTAGGAGTGGAGTTGTTGCTTGGAAGGAGCTGATTGTGTGTTATCACAGCCTTCTGAAATATTTTGTAGGATGAATGCTGAAGAGCTAGGAGCTTCAGTCTAAGAATCCCTGGGATGTGGTAAGTGGAGCTTAATGGGCTTTTTTAGTGGCAGTTTCAAGAGCAGAAGGCTAACAGAAATACAAACAAAATAGGTTGGGTTGGTGTGGTTTCAGAGAGGGAAGGAACTCTATTAAGAACTAATGATACATTCTGACAAAGAATCTGTTTGTATTCGGTTTATACCCAAAAATTTTGAGTGAGGTTGAATTTTGAAAAACAACAATGAACTAAGTCACTCGGTGGAGTATAGGGTAAGTTTTAAAGGTGGCAGTTTTTTCTAACACAGCTTGCTCCCTAATAATTGAGATGAGACCTACTGATTTATTCAACAAGATTTATGCACAATAACTGGACACATGTTCCTATCCCTTTATGTTATCTAGCTACTTCCCCAGATACATGTTCCAGGTTACTTGTAGTTTGTCTCTTCTTGACTTGCTCTGCTCCATGTCTGTCCTCATGGAGAACTTCCTTGGTGACTCCTCCTCATGCCCAGCCTCATGGCAACCTCCTCTTCCTTCTCCTCCTCCTCCTTCCTCCATCTTCCTTATGGCCAATTTCTTCTCCTAGACCATCACCTGCCTTATTGTGGACTTCTTCTCCTGGCTCTTCTTCCTTGGGAAATCCTTGGCTGAGATTAGAATTCCAGCTTTTCTATCTTCTCTGCCCAGTCATTGGTTGTTCAGCCTTTTATTAACCAATCAAAAGTAATTGAGGAACATTCTTTACACCACATTGATACAGGAGATTCTCCAGTTCATGACAATGCCCGTCTGTGGACTGTAACTTGATCTCAGGGCACAGAAATCAGCATCTGAATACACAGAGCACAAGAACCTCCTCCAACAGTGGAGGAAATCTAAAGACAGCATAATGATCAAGCTTTTCCATAGTTGTTTCTTATCATGCCTTTTATAACAAGAGACATCAGAAATACACAAGAAGGTGCAATTTGGTAAGAAAAGTTATGTGAGCAAGTTTAAAGGTGACCAAACAAGATTAGTACAGAGAAATAAGCTCTACCTGTTAAAGACATTGGCTGATAGAATTAAAGAGAAACCACAAATTCTTCACTGAGACAATAGAAATGATGTCCTGAAGACTAGACATCAAGCAGCAAAGGCTCAAGTTTGTGAAAATACAAATTCTTTTTACAAAGAGAAAGCTTGAGCTGAGAATGAAACTAAAGGGGTTTCCTGCTTGAAAGCATATGGCCTAGAAGAGTGTTCTCAAAGATTCCACAGAGTCCACTATTGCTGTGCCAGAAGGAAGTTCTATGACACCTTCAGTTGGCAGGACAACTTAGCAACACTATCCACATGGTTTTTCAGGCATGCAAAATGCAACATTATAGAATCATAGAGGCTTGCATCAAGCTTCTAGAAAGCTGCTGAGGCCAGAAGGGTCAGACTTCCTGCAGGGCTATTATGTAAATTCATGAAGGAGAAGCCAAAGTTGCAACGAAGACTGCAAGATGTTGGCAAAGTTGGGACATCCCCTGAGGAAACCTGAAGGCACCAAGTAGAGCTACTCCAGGAGAGACGTTCCAATAGGGCTGGAAAGGCAGGTGTCTTAGTCAGGGTTTCTATTCCTGCACAAACTTCATGACCAAGAAGCAAGTTGGGGAGGAAAGGGTTTATTGAGCTTACACTTCCATGCTGCTGTTCATCGCCAAAGGAAGTCAGGACTGGAACTCAAGCAGGTCAGGAAGCAGGAGCTGATGCAGAGGCCATGGAGGGATGGTCCTTACTGGCTTGCTTCCCCTGGCTTGTTCGCTTGCTCTCTTATAAAACCCAAGACTTCCAGTCCACAGATGGTACCACCTACAAGAGGCCCTTCTCCCTTGATCACTAATTGAGAAAATGCCTTACAGCTGGAGCTCATGGAGGCATTTTCTCAACTGAAACTCTTTTCTGTGATAACTCCAGCTTGTGTCAAGTTGACACACAAAACCAGCCAGTACAACAGGGCTACTAAAACCCACCAGAGCCCAGATGATGCAACAAGTCCCAGATGCCAGGCAAAAAACTTGATGATTTACTGTTTGGCTTTATTTTGGTCTTGTTTTGAATTTATCTTTCCCATTCTCTTTTAGAATGGGAGTCTTTACTTTTTGTCATTGTACATTGTAAGTATATGACTTACAGGGTCTCATAGTTAGATTACCTTTAGTTTCAGAAAAGACTTTTGACTTGGGACTTTTGAATAAGGTTGAAACTGTTAAGATTCTTGGGACTCTTACAAATGAACTAAGAGCTTTTCACATTATAAATTGGCCATGGCCTTAGAGGAAATGTCATGGTTTAAAACTGGTGTATTTTGGGCTGGAGAGATGGCTCAGTGGTTAAGGGCATGGATTGCTCTTCCACAGGTCCTAAGTTCAATTCCCAGCAACCACATGGTGGCTCACAGCCATCTGTAATGGGATCTGATGCCCTCTTCTGGTGTGTCTGAAGACTGCTACAGTGTACTCATATAAATAAAAAAAAATAAATCTTTAAAAAAAAAAAACTGGTGTATTTGAATGTCAACATGGCAAGGAGAAGAGTTGCATGGTTAATCTTTGTTGTGAACTTTACTAGAGATATACTCACCTTCAAGACACAGCTCTGGGTATGTATGTGAGGGTGTTTCTGAGAAGTTTAACTGAGAAGGAAGATCCTCCCTAAATGCAGGCAATAGCGTCCCATGAGCTGGGATCCTCAACTAAATAAACAAGTAAAAGTAAGAAAGCCAGTAAAATAATCTCTACTTCCTCATTATGAACACAGTGTGACCCACTGTCTCAATCTCCTTTGGCCATATTATTCCCTCAAACTGAAACACAAAATAAATCCTCAAGATGCTCTTGTCTTATGTTTTGTAAACAATATAAAGAATTAATGCAAATATCATATGTCTACATTCATATGTTAAATGAGAGGGTAAAACACGACAGTAACAAGAATATTACGAGATAAGAAGCAGACCAATGAGAAGTAAGGGCAATTATGGGTAATGGGAGAATAAATCACCCTATGGAAGACCTTTATATACCTGTATCAAAATGTCATAATGAAGCCCACTATATTGTATAACTAATATACACTAATTTTTTGAGTAATACCTGAGTAACAAATCCTTGCTGGAGATTAAAGGATCTCAATCCTATAATCAATAATTGTTTTTTTAAGGTTATATCTGACCTCATTCGTTCCATTCCCCACCTCCTCCAGGGGTGGAACCACTGTGTTCTCTACTGAGCAACCACGTGGGGATGGAGGCAAGACAAAAGAGACACATGGCCCAAATACTCCCATTGTAAGAGTCAGGTAGAACCTGATAAGTACAGGGTCTCTCAGTTCCAAGCATCTAGGATTCTGCATCCTTAAACCCATCAGGGACCTCTGCTTTTTCTTCCTGCTCAGCCTAATACAGGTTCTAAAGAATTTCCAATACATAGTCAGACCTCTGAAGGATCCTGAAACTACAATGCTTGCGACATAGAATTAAGAGCCTTTCTACCAGAAAATCAGACCTAGAATTTGATACCCCGCCCCCAACATTGGCAGGTTCACTTGCACTACCACTCTGGCCCTGGCACTTTTTCTAGACATTCCCTGTTCTCCCCTCCATTTTCATTTCTTTCCACTGTCAGTTGAAGTCCTACTATAAACCAGGCAAGACATCCAGATCTTGACTTCTAGAACTACCATGTATATCCCCAAAAGTCCCACTGCCATCCCCTCAGAAGACTTGGGTAACTCACAAGAGTAGTTACAGCTTGTTGCACCCACTCTCTTATGAACTTACAGCTCCAAAACTGGTCACTCTAAACTCTGAAACCATACTGGATCCAGTACTGTCTTTCCCTTCCCCACTGGCTTATCTGCCAAAACCCCATCATGCCTTTGGTCAGGCTTACCCAATTTACCACATGAGCTGAATTCTGACTTTTTGGTCCCGGAATCTCTAACCTCGCCCCAACCCTAATGCCTGAAACTCATTCTTGGCCCCTCTTGAAAGATCTTTAGGACTGAGTAAAAGCCATCTTCTGCCTCCAAGTGCACAGACATCAAGACCCATGGGTACGTCTTTCCTGACTACAAAGTGCCATCATCAGAATCCAGTAAGAGCTTGGCTCACTGCCCTAATCAAGGTCTCCCCAAAGTCCACTCCAAAAGACACAGTCATCAGAAAACACACCCAAGAAAGTGGTCAGGAAACAACCAATCTGAATTATTTACTGTCCCATGGAAGCCAGCCAGCAGATTCTAGTCATGCAGATACTGAAAAAATATTTATGTGGGTCCTGATGGCTGCTTGGCCAGGAAGACTGCTTGCTGTCATCCTTTCTTCCTGCTGATAAGGCAAAGATACATGTCTGACAGCTCCTAGGAAACCCAGGCAGAAAGCTCTGGCATCTGATCAGAATGGGGCATTGTCCACAGCATTTGGTTCCAAACCCAGTCTTTGCTACTGATAACCCACCCCCAACCCCCAGGGTCTGAGGTCCTGGGTCTGTGCCATCATGGCATAGACCAGACAACCTCAAGGACTTTGTGATACTATGAGATGGTGACTCAGACAGAATCAAATGTATTCTCCAGATCTGCCACCATGGTGCCATTGGTTCATCACAGAGCTATTTTTCTTGGCATCCTGGAAACGTTCCTGGAATTCCAGCATCCTAGGATTTTTCTTTCCACTTATCCAGTTTCTGTAACCAGATGGGAGAACTCGATCTGGGAGAGGGAGATCTGAGCTTAAAATAAAAAGGGTAAAATAGAAGGGAGTGAATTCAAGCAGGGTTAATGTATCCCAGAATAAAGCTGGGTATGGAGCCACAGTGATGTGTCCTGTGGCTTGTCCTCAAAGCCACCCTGAGGTCCACCCTATCCGCTAAGAGGTCAGGCCAGGCAGCTCCAGATAGCCTACAATGCTCCTCTTATTTCCGAGCTGCTTCCTATGTTTCCTACCCATCCCTGGCTACCACTCTCCTCAGCCATAGAATTCTGCCCTTGCTCATATCTTTCTTGAAGGACTTCTGTCCTCCACAGATCTCCATTCCCTGTGAACAACCTTGCCTACAGGTCCTTCCGAAGGTTGAATCACCTGAAGTACCTATCAACGGCAGCTCACAGACACAGGAAAAGATTCAAGAACCTGAGTCACCATTTTCTCAGCCCAAATACTACTAACACCTTCTCAGAGATGCTTCATGCCATCTATCTCTGTCTGGCTTAGTTTTTCTGAGCAGGAAGCATTCCCAGCCTTCCTACCCCTTCAGATCTGTACTCCTCTGGGAAGTTTCCATCTGAAGGTATGATTTGGTAGCCATTGAGGAGTAAAATCTGATAATCTTCTATACTGGATAAGTAAATTAAATTAGTGTTTCCTCGAGAAATTAGGGAGAGCCCTAACCAGTACTGAATACCATCTCAATACATCTTATCTGAAGAGCTATTCTATGCATATTCCTTTGATCCACTCAATGGATGAACAGCTAACACCTTTTCTATGCTAAACATTGTGCAAAGAATCAATACTCAAAGGAGACAAACTCTACCTCCCCCAGGTACCTAAGGTCTTCAAATCATAGCTCAGAATCTGTCAGGCTCTCAGCCTCTTCTACCCTGTCCCTTCCTCATGCTTTCTCCTAGCTTCTATTCATAGAACTGTGGCATTTTGTTGAAGGATATCAGAGCCCAAAGAGCCCTTAAAACTAAACAAGGTATAAAATTTTAAAAAGGATTGAGTTTTACATTATAGGCTCCCAACCGAGGTGTCATGCTCTGTGATATAAAGCCATATAACCCAGGATCACATCCTGAAACATCCTGATACCTGCTATCTTACAGCCAAAGATACAGAGAACTGGAGAAAAGCAGAGCTGAATCCAAACAGCAAGAATAGTTCTGAGCCACCAGACAAGACATTCTACTAGTTAATATAGTTGTCTCTAGAATCCTGTTCAGAATACTAAAAGATCAGCTGTATTAAATTTTCTGTTGTTCCAACAAGGAAATAGACTGAGAAATATAAATAACCTCTAAGGTGACAGCTCTAACAGACACCTTAGCAGGGCATCTTAGTCCAAGATACACATAGGCAACTCCATGCATCATGCTCTGCCCTTGCCAAGATGCCCAGCTAGCTCAATTTGGGGGACATGCCTTCATCTTACAGTCGCATTTGTATTAAGCAATAATAAGATTGCTA
>JADRCH010000114.1:5368996-5402250 GCA_019843965.1 Rhynchomys soricoides
TTTTAGGGAAATAGAAACCCTGAGACACTGGGGATTTTAGATGGGGGGGGGCACTCGACAGCTAGTATGTGTCTGACCTTTGAAGCTTGAATATGTGGCTTTCATTTTGTTTCATAGTCAATTCTGTAATTCCCAGAATCCAGGTTACTAATTATTATTTGAATTTATTACTCCAAAATCCCAAGACTATTTTAACTCAGTGACTCAAAATGCTCATATCTTGAGATCCTAAGATGCTTAGAATTGTCATATGTCCTGAGACATGGTCATCCCTGTGCATTTTTTTAAAAAGAGCTACTGAGCACATTCTGCATGTATTTATTTATATCCTGTACTCCTTCCAGTTATAGATTATGATTACCCCTATTTTCCAGATGAGGAACTGAGGCATAAAGTAGTGAAGTGACTTTCTTGAGATGACACAGTAGTACCTAGTGGCCCATGACCAAACATCTAGGTGGTAAAGGTACTAGTCCCAAGAAGTCAAATTGCCTGGGTGGCCCACAGCTACTCAGTTTTAGAATCACCTTGAGGTTCCCACTCAACCAGATGCCCCTGTCTTTAACTCAAGCTATGTATGGTGATAAGAACCTTCCAGTGACTAGTGTTTTTGGGATGTACCCAGTTTTCACTCTATATCCCAGCCTTGATCACTCCTTTCTTGCCACCTTTCTAAGTCAGGTTCCCTCCCTAGCCTTCAGTTCTAAATCCCCCAGGCAAAACGAGGCATATTCTTTGGGCTACAGTCCAAGTTTACTTAAGAAGAGGAAAATGTTATTATAGAGATTACAATAGCTTTAAGAAATAGAACATCTATGTACCCATGCATGACCACAAAAATGCTCATCAGCTTTGGAGTTTCCTGTTGGGACCTTTCAAGCCTTGCCTGAAGCTGGTTGGCATGGGGTAAGGGATAGGGGATCAAAATGAGGCCAAGTAGCCAGTTGATGTTGCTCTTCTCCTCCTTGTTCTCGAAGAAGCCAGGAAAAAAAGACCAAAGATACCCTTTCCCTGCATCCAGATGCCCTACAGTCCTAATCGTGAATGAATAGCTCAGTTCACATTCTCAGAAGAGAATGTGGGTGGCTAGCTTTTGTGTGTGTGCGCGGGCGTGCGTGTGCGCGCTCAAACCTTCCTTTATGAATGAGTGGGTAGGCGGGTAGGCACGGTGAAGAGTATAGAGGAGGGGCTCCTCCTTCTGCTTATCCATTCTATCCCATTAGCCTAAGCTTGATATGAAGACTGTGCTGCTCAGACTCCACCCAGACCCACCATGGAGCTCTAGATTTGGATGCCTGATTAGGAGAGAGTAGAAGGGGACTGAATAAAAAGACTCCAAGAAGGTCGTAGACTTAACTCTTTCCAAACTTTTCAAAAATTTGGCCATTTATTTATTTTCTAGGAAGGAGAAAAAAGAAAACCATTAAAGTACAATTCCTGGGGCCAGGAGCAGTCAGAAGTATGGCTCACATCTCCTGCTGGGTGATTATCTGGCATTTAGCACCCCTCTTCCCAGCACTTGTAATTAGCAGGGAAATGAAGATGCTGTCATCCTACCTCCCAGCTTCTCTCTGCTGCCCAGAGGCTATGGGAGAGGCTCACTGAGGGAGGGGATCAGTGCAGCAAACTGAATGGTGGCTAGATATCAGAAGGGACTTCCAAGTCAGTAAGAACATCAACAGGATAGTAAATGAGGGTCTTCTGGAAGACTTCCTGCCTCTCCTGCTCACAGCCACCTCTCATCTCTGAATTTCTACAGTGGGTGCAGGATGGGCTGCACCCCTTCCAGCTGGGAGCTAGCCCGGATTTGATTAAACAGTGGTGTGCTAGCAAGATCTCATTGCATTCACCCATATTGTTCCAAGTGCCTCTTTCATGCCTGCCTCTGGACAAAGAAGACTAGAGCCATCTGGAAACGCAGTGACCCCAAGAAAGAGTTAAGAATCTAGTCAAAAGTGACAGGAAGTGAGTGAGGCACGATTATCTGCTTAGCTGGGAGGGGCTTAGTAAAAACAAAAATTGTGTGGAGTAGTGTGGGTTGTAACAATGAAGAAGAATTTCCTAGAGGAAGCTTCCAGCAGTCGGTACTGTTTAACAAGATCTCGGCCTATTTGGCCATTGTTCTCATCTTTCACACTCCATCCGCTCTATATGTCTTCTGAAAAACTTCCGTATCATCCCCAAGCTAGTCTGGCTCTTACAGTCAACTCCTAACTACTTCACCCTTCTTCAGTACACTCCAGGGAGCAACCTCGAACTTAGAGGACTCAGAAACACAACACAGAAGATTTGGAGGTAGGAATTAAATCAGAAAGGCCCATAGAGACAGGATAAGGAAAGACACAACTATTCTGTAGGAGAACATTGAGCTTTTCCAGATCAATTCTGGGGCCACAGAGAGGATGGGTGACAGAGAATGACTGGAAGAAGTCAGGAAAGATAAGCCAGGCAGAAAGATAGAAAGTATAACCCCAATCCCAGCAGAAGGTTAGGATGGTCTGGACCAGAAACCAGACTGATAATAGAAACAGAGGCCATGAGCTTTGAAGCCCCAACCACCCTGGTGGCAGCAGTGCTGGGTCACCAGCCAGCTATTCCAATTATTCATAGAAATCAATTTCGTTCCACAGAGACTCAGATAAAACTCATGTTGCCAGCTGACAGTAATGGATGAGAAGCTTAGGGTGAGGAGATAAGAGGGGACCCAGAGTGGGGTGATCAGGTGGGGCTTTGCAGGCACAGGGCAGTGTGATTAGAGGTTATCAAAACATCCCTTCAAATAGCAAAGATTCTGCGCCAGCCAGCTCAGCTGTGATCTGTGTGTGGAGGGACAAGCCAGCCTCTCCTCAGGCCTGCGCCTTGAGGCCCAGATAAAAAGTCCTTGAGTATTATTCCTACCAACAGGGAGAAACTAATTCAATCTTGACTGAGGTAGAGGCCCAAAAGATAAGGCTACGAAACAAGATACCCTCTAAGGCCCTGGCCCTCTGATTATCAGGAATTGCAGTGTGTGTGTGTGTGTGTGTGTGTGTGTGTGTGTGTGTGTGTGTGTGTAGATTTAGGAAGAGAATGGTTCCTTCAAAGCACTCAGGAAATACCGAGGAAGACAGAGAAATGCTTCCCTTGACTCCTCTATGCATGGACAGAAAGTAGGGTCCCCATCACACCTGCTGGGAAAAGATTCCAGGACAGCCCTCCTCCAGAGACATAAAGCAGAAGAGGCTGTAGAAGAGGAGGTTTGCCAGGGGAAGAGAAAGACAATGAGAGACACTGGCGTTCCCAGAGCAGGGAAACAGAAGGAGGCTGAAGATGTCCAGGTGAGCAATCAGAGGGAGAGCTAGAGAATTACCCCAGTAATGAATTGCTGACTTTTATATCATACTGTTTGCCCTGTTGAGCATCACTTTGTGTATCACACATGAAGTAACCTGTGTCATCCTCATGATCACCTTCACTTTATACCAGAGGAGGCCAAAGCTTTGAAGTGAAGTAAATGTTCCCAAGTCACAACTTAAGCAGATGAAGCTGGCATATGGATCGTGGCAGTGTCTTAGGGTTTTACTGCTGTGAACAGACACCAGGACAAAGGCAACTCTTACAAGGACAATGTTTAACTGGGGCTGGCTTACAGATTCAGAAGTTCAGTCCGTTATCATCAAGGCAGGAGCATGGTAGCGTCCAAGCAGCCATGGTGCAGGAGGAGCTGAGAGTTCTACATCTTCATCTGAAGGCTGCTAGCAGAATACTGACCTCCAGGAAGCTAGGATGAGGGTCTTATAGCTCACACCCACAATGATACACCTACTCCAACAGGGCCACACCTACTCTAACAGGGCCACATCCTCTAACAGTGCCACCCCTGGGCTGAGCATATAAAAACCATCATGGGCAGCCTGACTCCATCACATCACTACGAGATCCACTTGCAAAGGGCTTGCTCTGTGCAAGACTAACACAAGCACCTACAAAAGCATTGCAGTGCTCATGACTCAAGCAGCTTATACCCACTGTGCAAAAGAAGCTGAACCTCAATGAAGTGGTTTGCCCATAACTGCATTTCAGAGAACTGGCAGGGTTGGCAGGCGGACCTATCTATCTCCCAGGTCACCTCTAGATCTTCCCTGCTAAAATGATGAACAGCTGTATTAGGGTATCCCCCAGAGAAAGATGGGGCTGAGGGCCAACCTCATCCCACTCTGCTCAGACAGCTTTTCCTCACAGCTCCAGGTTGGCCTGAGAGGCCACATCTACCAACACTCAAGGCTGGGAGGAGATAACACTTTTTATCTCTGCAGAGGGTTCAATAGTTTATTCCCATCCAGGGCAGTGGGGTGCCTGGTGCCCATTCTTGGAAAGTGTCCAGCAACAGGACCAATGTGAGGTACTTCCTACCCTTCTCTCTAGCATGTGTTTCTCTCCACACCCCACTATCACCAGCAGGAAACATCTTGGATGCAGCACATCTACACAGGTACCGGGTTCAGTGGAAAATAACCACCTTGAGCTCAGAGCTCTGGGCCAGCAAGGCAGCAAGCTGGGAGCAATAGTACAGCTCTGGAGTGGACCTAAACCAATGTGTTTTCCTAGCTCTACTGGCTTCTAATTGTGTCTGGTTAAGCTATTATTAAATCTCATTTTATTATAACTCCATTGGGAAGTTGCTAAGACAAGAACGATCAAGTAGGAACTGGAGAGATGGCTCAGCAGTTGAGAGTATTGCTTCTCTTTCAGAGGACCTGGGTTTAATTTCCAGAACCTACATGAATCTGTAACTATAGTTCCAGGATATCTAACACCCTCTTTTGGCCTCCTGGGGTACCTTGTATGCATGTGGTACACAAAGAGATATGCAGATAAAACATTCATACACGTAAAATAAATTAATAATAAGAGAGAGAGAGTTCAGTAAACCAGTCCTGTGTCAGCCTATATCTGGGGCTAGGAAATTATCTCTCCTTCCTGATTGCACCACTTGAATTTGACTACTGTGAGTGAAACAAACTCTATTGAAGGCCCCAAAGATAGAGCAAGTAAGCCCACTAGCACTCCTAGCATGCTTGAGTGCTCCCCACAACCTACAGAGGGTGGAGAACACCCCCTTGCCCTAGTATTCAAGGATCTCTTGAGTACCCAGCTCTGGTCTCCAGGCCCCAGGTGACTCACTACTCCTGAACAAAGCAGGCCCTATTCTTATCCTCCAGTAGTACATCATTCAAGGCCTAGATCATCTGCCGCCTCCAGATCCCCGAGGGAGAATGAATCACTAGCTCCGCTGTGCTCCCGCAGTTCTGGTTCTGAGCTCATTCTTCTTTCTGTTGTGAACACAAATTTATGTATCTATCTACCCAGAGTAAGTAAGCTTTTGCTAGTCAGCAAGAGACATCTCCATCATCTCATCAAATGCCCTGCACAGATTTATAAATCAGTCCAATAGAATATCTTAAAATGGAAGTAGTTCCTTTAAATGCTTACCTAGTGCAAACACCCTCTTTTGGAGACACAGGAGCCTAGGGCCGGAGACTAGAGAGGGGCTGCCTAGGTGTCAAGATCTATAGGAACAATGCGCAGGTCCAGGGTAGTAGGATTAGTTAGCAGAGGAGGCTCTGGAGTCTAAGCCTCCAGTGCAAGGTGGAAACAAGGATGGTCATGTTTGCTCTATAGTTGTGTAGGCCAAGATGCCCCCATGGCTCTCCACTGCCCTCTGGATGAAGGTCAAGGTACAAGTCAGGAGTTCCTAGTCCCCTGTGGTTCCCACCAGTCTGTAAACCTGATGTCTTGTTAACTACACACTCAGGTCTCTAACACTCTTGAATCCAGAAAAGGCCCATCTTAGCTTCAGGGTCCCGTTTGCTTGTCCCCCCCCCCTTCCTTTCTCCATCCTAGCTGAATCTAAGGATCCTTAGGTGTAATCTGAAGTGTCATTTCCACTGAAAAGTATCCCTTGCCACCTCTCCTTTATTCATTTTCTGTCAACCTAGAGTGTGGCTACCTCTCTCTATGTACAGTGAGGAGGGGTATCAACCACATCAGAGTGTGTTTAGACTGTATCCTCAATAACCAACATGGCCTGGAAAGAAATGAGAAGAAGATATTGAATAAATGAACAGCATATGAATGGATGAATGAAGTATTAGGACAGGAACTCCAGACCATAGGTAGAAATCCTGTTGATCACAGCTCTTGGGGGAAGGCTCAGTGGTTAAGAGCACATACTGCTCTTGCAGAGAGCCTGAGTTCAGTTTCTAAATGCTGAAGTCAGGTAGCTCATCATGACTTGTAATTCCAGCTCCCAGACATTTGACACCCTCTTCTGGGCTTCATAGGCACCTGGCATTCATAAGCACATAACTATGCATAGATACACATGCATACATATAAGGAAAAATAAAATAAGTCTTTTTATAAAAGAAATACTGTTGACTCCAAATCAAATTCAAATCCTACATGAAAAGGAAATGCTGAGTGAAGAGGAGGTCTATAAAACTTTCAGGACAAACACAAATAGAGCTGAGGAAGTGTTAGGAGGATGGAGAGGTGTTCCATGGGACCCAGAAAAACGAAGCCCCATATATTTGTCTGAGCTTTGCTTCTTCGTACACTGATCTCCCTACTTCTTGAGAACCTTTGAACCACCAAGTCATCACTGAGGAAGAAGAAAACCCTTGGACAAGGTCAGCCCAAGTCAGCCATCCTGAGAGCCTCAGAGTCATCACAAACCACACTTCTCCTTCCCTCCTATTGTTCGTCACCATCCATTCACACTCCAGACAGAGTGCTTTGGGCCTCTGGGTGACTCATTCCCTGCTACAGGCTTCAGCCCTTTCCCTTGAAACTGCCAGCTCTGCTCTACATTCCCTGGCTTTAAGCAAATCCCTATTTAGACACTGGAATCCTTGTCTGGCCCCACTACATCCAGGTATCACATAACTTCCTGTTACGGAAGATACCATTGAGTACTATCATTCTCTCTGATTCTCTGCTATGGCTTAGTGCCAAGCACACAACCTGCAATAATGGTAGGTACTCAAATTACTGATTTTGAAAAAGGGTTGGAGGGTGTTATGGTTTGAATACAATTTGAGTGTTAAGCCTCATCCTCAAAATTTAAGCATTTAAAACTTGGTCCCCAGTGAAATAACATTAAGGTGGAAGAATCTTTAAGAGCCAGAGCCTAGAGCGAGGTAATTAGGTCATGAGAACACTGCCCTCAGAAAAGGCTGAGTTCTGTGTGGACCCAATTAGTTCTCACCAGCATGGACTGTTGGAAAGTTGTCACCCGTGTATGTGGTTGTTTCCTTCCCATTTCTCCACCGTGTTTCTGGTGCAGCCAAGGAGCTTTTACTGGGATGTTGGCACTATGCTGTTAGGATCTTCTGTCACCATAATCATGATCCAAACAAACCTCCTTACCTTAAAAAATAAATGCCAAAATTCTGGCATTTTCTTATAGCCACTCTAGGCAGACTAATCTTGAGACCGTGAGAGGGGAAATTTTGGAAGTTTTACACCATGCCCAGTGTCAGAGTGTTGGGTTTCCACTTTTTCTACAAAGTCTACATTGTTGGAGGAAGGCTCCATTCATACCTCAGGCTCATCTCAACAGCAGTTCTTTATCTTCCAGCCCCAGAACAGTACAGGGATGCTAGAGATGCTCCCTTATTCCACCCCTCAACACCCAGTTACAAAGCACACCACTTTGTGTGCTGCACCATCCACAAGGCTGGGAAGAACCACCTCCTCCACAGAGGACACATGGGGTCTGCTTTGCCTACTTGGAGAAATGGGGCAAATTCTTCTCACTCCAAAACTCCATCTCTATTTGCTGCAGCTGAATAGAGCCCCTTCCCAACCTGGAGCCAGAGAGATAAAAGGATATAGTAACTCATTTGCAATTCTCCATAAACTTATCACCCAGAACCTATGGTAGGTAAGAAATATATCTATTCTCAAGACATCAAAAATTACAGGATCTCAAAGTTTCAGAGACTTTAAGAGATCACCTAGTCATTCTTCCCTAGCTACTTTTCCCAGCCACTGACATAAATGGGAAAATTGAGGCACAAAGATGGGTGAGAATTTTGTCAAGCACACAAAGCTCCAATAAAAGAATTTATATGTTCTTTGGAAATGGGAGATACCTATTGGAAGGATGGATGGATGGATGGATGGATGGATGGGTGGATGGATGGATGTGAATTCACTCAATGCACTGAAGGCTTCTTCTCAGCCTCTTGGTAGCAGCACACCTCCTAGGACAGAGAAAGCATGAGGCAATCTGGGTAGGTCTCCCTGTTGAGTAGACAGAAAAAGCCCCTTTGCCCTTTGTGCACCCATCTGGGAACCTCTTGGGCTGGAACCTTTGTGAGGATATAAATGTGGGAGGGAAATGAAGAACACTGTTTTTCTTCTAATTCTCTTCAATGACAGAAAGTAAACCAGCAGTCCTCCAAGAAGAGCTATGGTCTGAAGTGGAGCGAGAGCCAATGGGAAGTCCCTGAACTGGACTTCTCTGGAGTCTGTGGACAGTGTCATGGGTCACAAAGAGTTGAGGAAGTGGGGAGTCTTCCCTAGGTCCAACTTATGCAGTTGACAGGACCTGTGATCCCTCCTTGATGACACCATCAAATCTTCAGTAAAGTGACAAAACCCAGAAAAATTTCCCTGTGTAATTAGATTTTCATGGGAAAAGGAGAAGAGCAAAGTTTTATGTCTGAGTCTGATGGTTTGACACAAGGAAGAGAGGCTGAAGACCCTCAGCATCAAGGCCAGTAGACACACATGACAACCAACTGCAGAGCAGCTGAGTGGTCTGTGACTCAGAAGGAGTTTTTCCAAAGCTATAAAGGCTGTGGAAATCCCATAGGCCATAGGGGTAGTACAAAAGGATTTGCAAGGTTCATCATTTTATTTCTTGGTGAGGCAGAAATATATTAAATGTTGACTGCATACATGAGGCACTGGGGTTTCTATTGTGAACTGACTAGACTTGGAATCTAAGATATTCTTGTGTATATGTTTGGCTAATTTATCATCAATAAGTATCTCCTGTCTCCCAAGAGTTTATAAGTTTATTGAGGACTGGAGCTTAGTTCTGTTTCTTTCTTGATCCCCCACACCTGTTCCCTTCTGCTCCAAGATAAACAGTACACCTTTCACACTGAGTCTCTAGTGATCTTTGTAACAGTGCACTGTATTGCTGTCAGCCACATTCACAGTCAAGTTATTGAAGCAGTTAGAATAACTATAGACGAATTTGAATGTGTTTTCAACTCCTGCCACTGTATCATGTAGACCCAGAGGAGTCAGTCCAAGCTCATCATGTGTATCCCTCTGCCTCCAGACCAGGCTGTAAGCTAGGGATAGTCAGCATGAGTTGATCGCCTAGATATAACAAAAGTGTATAAGTTAGGGAACCTGGATTTAACTGGACTTGGCAACTAGCCCACCAGTATACAGTCATGGTCATTTCCACTGCCTGAAAACTCTCTCTCTCTCTCTCTCTCTCTCTCTCTCTGTGTGTGTATTTCTGTCTGTCTCTGTCTCTCCCTCTCTCCACCCTCACTCATTTGATCTCCTCAATAATCTACAAGTTAAGCAAAATGATTTCTGCTGTCTCTGACAGTGGAGCACTGAAGCATGGAAAAGGCAAGTATGTATTCAAGATCATGAGCTGGTGGGAGGTGGTGCAGGGATTTGAACTCAGGTCTGTCAGGGCCAGGATCCTCTTTCTCTGTCAGTGTCCCTGGGGCACATATTCCGGATGCCTCTGTTCTGTATCAGACAGAGCAGCAGAGCTGAGCTGATTCATGGACTAATGGCTCTAGCTTCCTTGAATCCTCTACCTGATAGATTAGCTGACTCTTCTACCTCCAGCACCACTGGCTAGAGACAAAAGAGAGAACAAGAAAGCTGAGTGGAGGATAGGATGAGTGGGAGAGAGCACAGGGGCTGATGAGAACATCTCAGCATCCATCATCAGAGCAACTCACTCTGGGATCTCACTCCTGGACCAAATTTCTATCTGAAAATATGTCTTGCAGAAAACTTGTCAGTCATTTTCCAGAGTGAACTACTTCCCAGGCTCCTCTGGTCTCAGGGCCTCTGGACTGCAGGCAAATGGGTACCACATAGCCTGTTCTGACAGGGAGAAAAAGCAGAAACTTACAGGCAGATGTCAGACAGACCCACATGTTGACATTGGAGGAGTTAAACATGTCTGCTTTACTTTTTAAGCCACTCCCCTCTTGCAGCTCTGAATCTCTACCTTAAGTTCCCAAAACTTCTTCTAAAGCCTTGCTGGTGTTATGGTGTTATGGTGTTGCTGGATGCCTGGGACATGATGGCTGGCCAGCATTTCTCTTTTGGCTGCATCCTCATCTCATGCTGAGTCAGGAGCTTCTGTCCTCTTGGCTAGATGTGTGTGACCACCACATATCCTGCCTTGTCACATCCTGTTGGACTCAGAACACAGAGACTTAGCAGAAAGGAGGAGAAGAGGGGACCAGGCCAGCAGGGGTGGGATCATGCTGCAGAGGTCAAATCCAGAAAGAAGGGCCCCTGCTGCAAGTTAGTCTCTTCCCCCTTGCACTTGAGAAACTGTTGACTGGTGCGTCTGTAGAAAGATGGACACTTGTAGACACTCAAGAGTGGAACTCTGCTGGATTGTGGTCACAGGCATGAATGAAGAGCTTCTGGGTAGTGGGGACAACTCAACAAATAAATCATCAGGGCCTAGAGTGAAAAGTGACCTTGAGATGCTGAAGAAGCCCAAGAAACAAAGGATAAAGAAGAGGACGAAGAGGGGGAAGAGAAGGAAGGAAGGAAGAAGGGAAGAAGAGAAGAGAAGAGAAGAAAGAAAGAAAAAAAGAAAGAAAGAAAGAAAGCAAGCAAGCAAGCAAGCAAGCGTGTCTGTCCTTCTTCCATGACTACATGGGCTGAGTTTGTGAGAGTAGAACCTGTGTAATACACTGAAGCATTAATGAATTCTGGCATATGACCCACGTAGATGCACACAGAAATAACTAATAGCTGGCAAGGGGTGGAAGAAATGGCTTAGGTAGGGAAGAAATAAAAAGGAACTGGCAAGTAGAGCCCTATTGTGCCAGTCACTTGCCAGGTTGCTTATATAGATGGTCCAGTTAGTTTCCCAACTCCCCACAATTGACTGTGTAGTGTTAGAGAGTTATAGTGTTAGAGAGATGTAGAATGCTCTTTCCTTTTTACAGATGAGGAAGTAGGACTCGTAGAGGATCTACTAGGCAGAAATAGGCAACAGGAAGTAAGCAGCCCTGTGGTTCCCATCCGTGATTCTGCATCCCATTTGTGGATATGCAAGGCTCCTTTCATCCTCCTGGGCTATTTCCAATTGGCCTAGGGATATTTGGCTGGAACCCCAGGAGCCAGAGGGCAGCTTCTCCCCACCTACTGGGCTACCCCAGCCCAGCTGTGCAAACAGACTCCAACAGAGCTGTTCCACTGAGGGTTGGGAGGAGGATGTAAAGGTCTGACAGGTTAGGGTGAGCTGGGTTTCCTGAGAATAGTTCCAACTCCAAGGTAGCATAGAACACATTCTTCCTACGGCCCTAACAGCAAGTCAGTCGATGGTCTGACAATAAAGGTAACTGTTCACCACCTGCCCCTGCTCCAGGTTCATAGGGGTCTTGCTTGATCGGCTATGTACTGACCTGGCAACACAAACCTAAGCTTTGCATATGTACTATCAGACCCTATGATAGTTACCATTGCAGCATAATGTCTCTGAGTGCCACTGGCAGGAGAGAATGCCTTAGGACCTCACTGGCCGATTCTTCCTGCCTAATCACATCTTTTTCCTTCATTTTCTTTGTACCCCAGAGTCACCCTTCTGCACCGCTAGCTTCCACACCCCTTTCCCTACTAATAGGCCCAAACGCAAGGCCAGAACCTCAGCAGACGTTATGGTAAGGATCCTAGCAAAGGTTATACAGAAGTCCCCAAAGCCAGCGTTGGTGCTGGAGGCCAGCCTGCAGAGATCACTTGAAGAGACCAACACTCAAAATCAGTACTTCCCGGCATACATTTCCTTTGCTGAGTGATTATTTTTCCTGAAGGACCACATAATCCCCATGTAGGAACAACCAACCACAAAGGCCAGCAACCAGCCGCAAAGGCCACTGTGTTCACACTAACACAAACATAAGCTGCTACCCCCCAGCCAGCACCATGAGGTGCACGCGCTCAGCATCCGCACTTGGCTCTCAGACAAGCTGACCCAGCCTTGCACATACCACCCAGGAAGTCAGGAATCCACCCTGCCCAAGGGCTGATACCAGCATAAAGGGAAGCAAAACCTTGTCAGGAGGAGCCTTCCCTCCTCAAAGGCTGTTTAAAAGCTTACCACTTGGAGTTCAGGCCCTGTGAGTCAGGGGAGCATTGTGACTTGGCAGGAGGGGACGTCCCAGCTCAGGAAAATGTGTCCTGTCCCTCCTATGAATGAAATGTCAATCTGTAGCCAATGTGACCCAGATTCTGGAATTCTCGAGGATTTCATCAACCCCTTCATAGACATTTAATGCCCACCTACTATGTGCACAATCCTTAGAAGGAAGCATGGGATAGCAAAGTAAGTACTGTCTGGAGTCCCGCTTGTCATCTTAATGTTGATGCCTGATAAGGAGTACACAAATGTTTCGTCCTCACATAAGATATTTTCAGTGTCTGTTATAGATACGAACACTGGGACTCAGAAATTCTATGTGAGTCCTCCAAGGTGAGCGCTTACAGCCTCCACGAGCTGATACATAGCAATCCCTACCTCACAGGGATGTTGTAAGGATACATGAGTTAATTCGTGTAAAACTTTGAAAGGTGCCTGCCACAAACTAAGTGATCAATAAATGTTCCATCATAGCTGATGTGCTTGTTAAACATTTATTTGTAAGAACATTACAGATTCAAATAACTCAAAGCTCAGTTCCTCTCTTAACTGTAGCGTTCGTATGCTTCCTTGGTTTCCAACATTTCCAACAAATAATTTTGATGTCAGCTCTACCCCAGGAATAAAAGAAAGTGGGATCAGGCTTGGACCCAGCGATCTAAGTGTCCTCTGTGCAGGCCTCCCCCATTTCCCCTCCAGGTTTCTTCTACACTTTCCCTACTCGACAATACCCACTTCTCCATGGTGCTCATCCCAGCCCTGCTGACTCTGCATTATTTTTCAGACTAAAAGCTTTAAATCTCTGCTTCCATGGTCTCTTAATTCCAGCAGGAGGACCCGCGGGTCCTTCCCGAAGACAGATCTGGAGAGCCCAGTGCCCTGTGATCTAATAGAGATCAGGTGGCTTTCGCATCAAAGCCATTCTGGCTATGTGACCTTGAACTCCTTGAACCTAAGTGTGTATATTTGAAAAGTGTGTGAGTGATCTCCCACGGTTTGTGTGGAATAAGAGAGTATATGGAGTTCACTCCCCTTCAAGCTTTCAATTCTCACACATGGATTACATTGAAATCTATTTTCTTTATTTTCTTCTATAAGCTTTTCATGAATTTTTATGCCTCCTATATCTTAACCATACTAAAATCCAATTTAAAAAGCAGCAATTCAACACTCAGCCAACATATCAAGTCATTTTTAGTTTCATTTCAAAGTGGTCCATGAAATGTTCAGAAAAAATCTCAAATTCCTAGGGAATAAGCCCATAACCCTTATTGAGACCCCAGCTCAATTTTGCCTACAGCCTGTAGTCACACCCTTTCCATCTTTTGAGGCTTGGCTCCAAATTGAATGACAACTTCAGTGTCACCATGTGTTTACTTTGAGCTCCTTGGGGATACAGGCTAGGGCTGACTCACTATGGAATTTAAAGAAGCATCAATACGTCTTTAAACAAACTATGATCTGTGTTAGTGCTCCATCTCTTCAACCATCTGATCACCCTCATCACCTGTGAAATAAGGACTCTGCATGAAGGGAAGTTCATTCTATACAAAGCAGGGAGCCTTTGCCTCATTTAGTCAGGAGACTAAAGTGCCTTCTTTCCTCTCCTGAGATCCTTTCCACCCAACTCTTCCTCCTTCAGTGGTACCAGCTGCCTTCCCAGGTTCCAAGCATCCCTTTCCAAGCAGAGCTTCACACTTCCATGCAGGTAGGAGTTCCTCAGAAGAAACAATGTCCTGTGGTCCACAGTTGGAGGCCTTTAAGGACTTTGAATGGACCATCAGCCCCCTCTTACACACACACACACACACACACACACACACACACACACACCTTAGCCTTTCAAGCTCCAGGGTGACAAATCTAATCCTAGTCAGATAAGAAAGTTAAATTTTCTTGTGCGCATTTGGCAAGGGGAAGACAGGAGGGTGGGGGAGGGTGGGATCTCACCTATCCACAAAGGCCCCTCTTATCTGCAAATTCTTTGAAGTAGGAGAGAGGGGCTCTCAGGGGCTGGGAACCAGAGGGCAGTTTTTTCCTTACCACAGTTCCAATATATTTCAGTAGGAGAGACTACCTGGCTCTAGAAAATATTTGTTTCCAAAGAAGAGAGAAAAATCACCCTCCTTCAAACTCCCACAGTGTTCTTGTCCAGGAGTACAGCATGCAAATAGAGGCTGAACACAATGCTTGCAGACTTCAGACCCGATGTGAAATCCGAGGCCTGTATGTGATCCCTGAACATTCTCTATGATGTCTGACTAAGCAGAGGGGCCTGGTATACCTATCTGTATGCTTCCCAGGATGTGGGAAATCACAACTTAGCTTTCTCTCTCTGCCCCAAGCAGCACATTATAACCCTGAAGCCTCTGGTAAGTAGATTGTGTCACCAACTCTGAACTACAACTTCTTCCCTCTGCTCCTCCCTCTGGTGCTAGCTCTGGTCTTTGTGATGACACAGAACTTTGGCTGTGGTTGCTCCAGAACAGCCTTGACAAGAATTAGAGGTGACATCAAGTACCTAAATTCAGTTCCCAAAGATTATTTTGTTAAAGAAATATCATTAAGGAGGCCAAAATGGACTGCAAGTTGGAGATGAGTCAAGTATTATACCAGGTGAGATGTGTAGCTTGAACCAATCAGAAGGTAGGCCAGAAGAAGTCAAAGAGCCACTCAAGGAGAGGTTGTGCTAGACATTGGAGACTGATAGAAAGTTGTGCTGGATGTTGGAGATTCAGTGCAAGGTCATGGTAGATACAGAAGACTGGTGGGATGACTAATGCTGGATGTTGGGAACTGGCGGACGCTTGTTCTGCCTGTGGAAATAAGAAAGGCTCACTTGGAGCACATGAGAAATGGAGCCACCATGCTAAGGAAGGACTTCTGATTCCTCTCTTAGGCTAAGAGTAGCTATAAGAACAATGAAAATTCAAAAACAGAAAATAGGGATAATTTTCCAGCTCCAAGACCTGTGCCCCCTTCTCCCCAGGCAAATGTGTCCCTGTTCCCTAGTTCATCCCCAAGGCTGCTCTCAGCCTTGCTGATGGAGGTCAGGGATTGTCCTTGGTTCATTGGAGCCTACCCAACTCTATCCTGCCTCATCTACACCCTAGATGTAATAAACACTAAATACATATCTGCATGTTCCACTGTTTGTCACACCAGTTTAAACTGGTTGTGGCAGGTACAGAGGCTGCATGTCTGAAGAGTAGGAGCCTGCCAACTGTGTATAAATAGTAGAGGTCAGCCTTACTTTAGCCAGGAAGCCTAGAGCTTTGCCCTGACCCTGCCAGTGATTTAGGTTTTTCTAGGGTGATTTTGAGTCAACCTATTTTCGTCTCCAAGATTTGGTTTCGATGTTTAAGGGACACAGAAGAATTCTCAGGCATGATAAGCCTTAAAATCCTTCATGATGACCAAAAAGGTCCTACTTGGTTTATTTGGTAGGGTTAATTCCCCTTTGGGGACATCAGAACAGACCGTTGTCTTATTTCCCCAGAGCACCTCCATTACTCTCCCTGCCTATCACCAGACTATTTCTGTGTTCTGGGAACCAAGCGAAGAATGTGTTCATCTGTTTGGCCAAATTAAGCCAAAGTCACCTTTGCTATTTTAAACCTCTCCCCACAGAGCAGCCTGTTGTTGGGGGAAGTAAATCCCTACTCATTTCTGAGTCCACTTTGCAGTAGCTTAATCCCTCAAGATTAAGGACCCCCACCCCAGTACCAGCTTCCCCTTTCCTCTAGGTCCTCCCCAGAGGCCACTTTAGGCAGACCTGGAATGTCCAGTCCCCCACCCCCAATGGCCTGGCTATGTAAGCACCCTCTCTGGGGACACTGAGCTAGCTGTTGTTTCCCAGAACTAATCTCTGTTGATTAGCCCAGTCTTTTCTACACAGTCTAAGTCTGGCAGTATAGAAGGTTCAGGCCACCCAGGTTAAAGACCCTAAGACACAGGGTAGCCAGAGATGAGCTCAGCCAAGACTTGAGGTGAGAATGGAAGCTGAATCTAGTGGTCAAGCTTTTGAGTCCTAGGATGTCAAGGTGTGAAGGTGTGACTAGATCCTCAGGATTGAGTTGACATAAACCACAGTTGTAAAACTAAAAAGAATGAGGTTTAAAGAAAGCAATAGACCTTTCCAGCTATCTCATATTTGGGATAAAGTTAGGACTCAGACCCAGGTTACAGTTGTTTTTTACCACCTTCCAGTCCTGAGATTGACCAGTGGTGTATGAAGATAAATATACATTCACTGAACAAAACACATAAGACTTACTATGCACTAGGCACTATTCTAAGAATGTTGTCAATATCGTCTCATTTAAACCTCCCAAAAAACTAAAGGAAGGTTCTCCTACCCCTAATTTATAAATGAGGTTAAAACTGCAAGAGTTATAAGAAGTCCTTCACTTACCCTACATTGAACTAAAGAGAAGTGAAGTCAAAGTACATCCAATATAGACAGTTGGGGATCCAGGACCCCAGCAGGCAATGGGCAGGCAAGGAAGCCTGGAGCGTATCAAGATCATACAAAGTTGGGGAGATGGTCCCAAGGACAGCCAGCTACACACAGACTCACTCTGCCTGGTGTACATGGTGTACAGCTCCAGGAAATGCCATCTGCTGTGCCTTCCATGTAAATTGTGCCTGGTGGGATTGGCAGTGCAGCAGAGCCCCAGCTTCACCCGCAAAGGCAACTGCCAGCCAGGTGTGTGTCACAGTCATTTAGTGGGGCTGTTGTGTTCCAGAATGAGGAATCCTCAGCCCACAATGGAGGCCTTGCCAGCCCCAGAGGTAATGCTCCCCAGCTGCAGCTGCAGCCCCCACCAGTTCGGCACGACATCACACCAAGGAGAGCCCATGGGTCATATGTCTAGACAGTCAGACTGAGAAGGACGCTCAGCATCTTGGGAGACATTTCCTGCATTCCTCCCACCTTCGGGAATGGAAACTGAGCTAACAGTGAATTTGTTCTAATTATAAGGAAACAAGGAGAATTGAACAGGAGTTGCTCAAGGCCAAGGTCTTCCAACGCTTTCTCTGGCCCTCTCCCCTTTTCCATCTCCTCAGCAAGAAGTGCCTACTGTGCTAGATCCTGCTGGGCCTTGGGTTGGGGCTCTGCCCTGAAGCACTGCCTTCCTGAAGGAACAATAGACTCACTCTCAGGCCACAATTTTGCAGGTGCCATCCACAAGAAATCTTGGGGAAAGAAGCACAAAGGATCACAGATTCTCCAAAACCAGGCCTGGATATTGGCAAGGCCTGTAAGCAGGAGGGGTTCTCTGTCCTCTCTTATCCCACACTGAAGGCCCCTTGTAAGCAGAGTGCAGGAGGGGTTCTCTGTCCTCTCTTATCCCACACTGAAGGCCCCTTGTAAGCAGAGTGCAGGAGGGGTTCTCTGTCCTCTCTTATCCCACACTGAAGGCCCCTTGCTAAGATGCCCTGACATCTTAGGAGTACATCAATGGCCCTTCAGCATTTATTCTCTCTACACATCTCAATAGGTGACTAAACCTGGAGTTAAGGCTGCCCCTTCTCTAAGAAGCTTTTACAAATGGTTCACCCATTATGCCACCTCCAGGGTGTGTGTGTGTGTGTGTGTGTGTGTGTGTGTGTGTGTACCTGTGAAATGTGCCCATGTATTCTTGCTCTTAATTTTTATTTCAAAAAGTAGTTGGATATAATGACTGAGAACAGGGGCCCTGTAATCAGACATTCACAGTCAAATTCTGACTGAGAACAGGGGCCCTGTAATCAGACATTCACAGTCAAATCACCAGCTATCCTTATATGACCTTAAGAAAACTCCTAGCAGTTGACAGTTACTGTAGAAGTTATATGGGGTTAATAAAGGGATTCATAAGAATGGCTGAATCTAGTGCTTGATCACTAATATCCTGAATAGCCACGGTCTGCTGCCAGCCTCAGTGGCTCACAGTTTATGACAGTCCTGAACTCAACTCAGCTGTGTAAATACTTGATTGGGTTTTGCCAGGTATGGAGGATATGAATGTTTGGATTTTTTATGCTTTTATTGATAGGATATATATATATATATATATATATATATATATATATATATGAAATTTAAGTATATGATTCAGGGGCATTAAGCACTCTCCACAGTGTTACAGCCATCACTACTATCCATCTTTAGTGCTTTCTCATCCCAAACATAAACCCAACTCCTTAAACAATGACTCCACATTCACTTTGCTACCCACCCAGCCTCCTGGTAACCACTATTCCACAGTCAGACTCTATAAATGGTTTGTTGCAGGTATGTCACAGAACTAGAATCAGTGGTTTTTATTCTTGTGCTTCTGACTTACTTAGTTTGTCGTCTGCAAGTTCCATCCATATGTCTTTCGTCCCTTGTAAGGCTAAGATTCTACTATGTTTATGTCACATTTTGCGAGTCTTTCATCCCATAGTTCATTTCTATCTCTTGACTATTATGACTCATGCTACCATAAGCATGTGGGTGTATAATATCTGTTTTGTGGTATGTATAATCAAAAATGGAATTTCTGAGTTAAGGTTTGAGGTACCTACAGTACTGCATTTCACAGCACTGTGCTATGTGGTATTCTCATCTTTCGGCACATGTGATCTTAAAGCAGGGTGAAAGGCTGTGAGAAGTGTTCTGAGGGTTCCTGGCATGCTACCGTGGAGTGTCCCTAAAAGCAATGGAGGAAGAATGAAGTACACTGAGGCAATTGAGGAAGATGTATGCTCAAAGTAGAGACCGTGGATTAGTTGCTTCTGCATTGCTGTAATGAAACACCTTAACCAATCAACTTATGGAAGAAAGTTCCAGAGGATTAGAGTCCATGATGGTGAGGTGACGGGATGGAAGCAGGAACAGCTGAGAGCTCACTTTTCAAACCTCAAGCAGGAGGCAGAGAGCACATTGGGAATGGCAAACCTCTCAAAACCTAAAAGTTCACCTCCAGTGACACACTTGCTCCAACAAGGCCACACTTCCTAATCCTTTCCCCAACAGTCTCACCAACTGGGAAGCACCTTATTCAAACAGATGAACCTATGAGGACCATTCCCATTCGCACAACTACAGAAGGATCTGGAGGAAACACTGAAGGCGGTGTGAAGATTCAGAGTATGCATCCTAGAAGAGTGGCTAGTGCTTTTTTGTGCATCCCCAAGCAGAGTAGCCAGTCGAGCATGGAGGGGATCTCCTGGGATCCTGGGTCCACCTCCAAATGAGCAAAGGGAAGACTGGCATTCTAAAAGGCAGAACTGTCCAGAGACAGCTCCGTGTCACTGGAGGGACAAAAAGAGCTAAAGGACACAGGAATGGTAGGAACATGGTCCTCATGGTCTCCATGAGCCTGAAATCAGCGCAGTCTGCAAGTTTGTAATTTAAAGATTCTGTGTTATACTCCAGGTGAAAGCAAAGATTTCTCTGCCCCTTCCTTCCCTCTTGCCCCCTCCTCCCACCAGTCCAGACAAATTCTGCCCTCACTTCTCCACATTGGCAAGGACACTGTTCAGCCCCCAGTGGGATGAACTTCATTTCCAAGCACTGATTGCGGACATTATGTGACTAAGTTTCTGTGGCTCTCTTCTCCCTTTGCAGTGGCAAATAATACCATGTGCTTGCAAAGGAAGACTGCAAGGAATAGTGGCTAGCTGTGTCTCCTCTCTGGCATCTAAAGGCTTCTCCCCCACCCCCAGCCCATGTCCCTATACAACAAAGTCATACCCAAGCACTGAGCTGACTTTAGCTTAGGATAGCTTATATTTTTTCCACTTAAGTAAATTCTACCTATCTTCTTAGTGCTCACTCATAAAGCCAAGAAAATAGACTTCCTCCTTTCTCTGTTCTTCCTCTTCTAAGATGTGGTCTGCTGGGATACTCCTTCTTGCCACTCACTCGCATTAGCTCTATCCTAGGCACTGGGGCTACATCAATAATAAGCAGTAGTCATCTTTGCCATCACTGTGTTTATATTGTAGCCAGAGACAAAAAATAACATAGAATCAAAAAACATAAATAGTTACTTATCTTAGGAATGGTTGTAAAACAATCAAACAGGGTCTAGTCTATGCAATGACTGAACAGCAACTCTCTAGGGGACACCTGACTGAAGACCTAAGGTATGACAACAGCCAGCCACAGGAGGACCCTGGAGGAGAAAGTAAAGAAAAAAATAGGTTCAAACCTGAAGAACTTGGTTTATTCAGGGAAAGAGTTACTGTGGCTGGAACATGGAACCAAGGAGAGAATGGGTGGCATAGCATGAGGAAGACAGGGGAGGTGATGGAAGCCGTGACAGGGACTCCAGCAGGAAGCCAGAAGTGATGTACAACACTGTTTTATGATGTATAACAGACCCCTGGCTCCTGCATAAAAAATAGACTGCAGTGCAAAGGCTAGAAGCAGAGAGAGAAGCAAGAAGCTACAGCAGTAGAATAAGCCCCAGGATAGTGGGCCAGGCTGACTGTAGCAACTTGCTTAGTGAGTCTGACAGCTGACTAGGAACGTGACACTTCCTTAAGTTGATGTTTATTTACCCCGAGGGCTTCATCATGGAGGTGTGACAGATCCATTCAAAACATTTCATGGGACCTTTGTTAAAATTGTCAGATATTTGGCCATTGCAGTTTCTCCTTTCCTATGTCAGAAGCAGGTTGGTTTCTAGCTTGCGCTATTCTGAGGTATGTTCTACCTATCAGTTCTCTGGATATTCAGATCCTCAAGGAGCAGTCAGGTGTCTAGAGACAGGCAAGCAATCGTTTTATCTCCCTTTCCAAGCCACACTCACTCCATCGATGGGACTTACCCAGCCTGATCAGTCAATAAAAAGAAACGCCTATCCTATCTCTTAAGCTCCTCTAAGACTTGGCAGAGAGGCTAACCATGATTAGAGTTGTTTGCCATTTTGTTCCCTCCCTGGTGAGGCAGAAGTTTGGACTTAGTGACTTACAATGTCTTCGAGCTCTGAAGCTCTCTGTTTATATACTCTGTTTCCACTCAGAAGCCCTTGTACATCTGCTCCTCATGGAGAGAACAAAGCCTCAGTGTCTGGATGGAGCCGGTTCTGCACCGGGCCTCAGTCCCACAAGCAGAGAGGCCCACTCCGAATCCTCTAAGGAGGGCAGCAGAACCCGACTTTGGTCTGCTCTGCCCTGTGTGTTCTGGAAAGCGCCAGCAAAGCCCGCATTCCCAGCCCACGCGCTGGAGCAAGCCGTCCTCTCTTTGAAACTTAAGAAAGTAGCAGGAACAGCCATTTACCTGTCACATGGTTTTCATAATTTCCCTGGCACCTTCGCTAATCATTGAAGCGGTTTCAGCAGGCGCTGCAGTAAGCTCCAGGTCTGACGTGAACGCGCTGGACCGCAGCTCTTTTACAGTGAGATCTTACAGGACCTCTCCGTGTCCAGCCACAGGGATCTGCTTATGAATATTTGGGAGTCCTGATGAAACCCAGTAAACTGAGTCTCAGGAAGATAAAGCCCATGATGCTTTGGGAAATAAAGTTACTATAAAGCTAACTCTATGCTAGAAACACCCATAGTGGCTAAAGGAAGGAGGAACAAAGCATTGCAGACAGCTGAGAAGCTGGGTGACTCAAGGGTGACAGGGAGACAAAGTAAACAGTACAGGCCCATGTAGTATCAAAATGAGACTCCTGTGTTCCCTTTCTCCCTGGGGATTAATGTGTGCAGTGCCCAAGAGTACAAGGGACACAGTGAAAGAATCTTAACCCCAGTCACTTCCCAGAATTCCAGACTCTAGGGAGCCAAACACTGTGGTTTCAGGGAAAATACAAGGGGACTAGGTGGTTTCCACAGCTGAGGCTGCCGACCAGGTGTGCTGTCAGGCTCGCTCCCTGGGCGTCTGTTTCCTCATCTGTGCAGTGGGGTCCACAAAGCAAGTTCTAGCAATGTAGCAAAAGGGAGATGAGTTAAAGACAACCCGTAGCTGGTTTAAAACATTCTAAATTGCTTGCAGGGTGTATTTGTGGTGGAGGGAGGGGTGACATCGAATACAGGTTAGAAAATCTGCTTCACTCTGTGCCCACCTCTCAGCCCCGAGCAAGGGTTGGGATAAGCAGACCCGGATCCTATTTGGTACCCACTAGTCTACTCAGTCTCTGGGGGGCATTGGTACGGCAGATTTCCTTGGGCAGCCAAAGAGGCTGAGCCCAGTGAATTTCCACAAGCCTGGAGGGCCCCACTCAGAGCCTCACACCTAGGGGAACTTGAGATGTTGGCCAAGTTCAGGCTGTGGGAGGGAAATGCAAGTGCTGTGGTGGGGAAATGGGCCACCAGGGTGGAAAACGAAAAGAAAGACAGGGATTCTTGCTGTAGTTTGCTCACAGAGAGCTACAATCCTCAAAGCTTCCTCTCCCCCGTCTTGGGCTTTGGTTGGAGAACGGAGCTTCTAAATCAGGCTCAAGAGAGACCCACCTCCTCCAGGCAGCCTGCTTGGGTAATTCTAGCTCTCTTAGTGTTGACATCCCCCAAGCCTTGAAGTATGAGCCCCGACACTTGGAACAGCCCTCTTTCTACAACTTCGGTTTGATAATTTTGATTGTAAACTTCCACCAGGAAAGGAAAAAGGAGTAAATTCTCCATTTATTGACTCGCTACGTCTACCTCATCCTGTGCTAGATACTTCTTTGTACGTCCTCTCACATAAACCTTGCAGTCGCCCTCCAACGTTAGGACTGTGTATTGTGTCTATCACATAATGACAGGCTAAGTGGGGTATGGCTCCTAGAACTGGAGCCCAAACCTGCTGCTCTGAGGTTTTCTAATGTCAAGTGTCCTTCAGGTTCCTGATCCTTTATGTCAATGTGTGCTATGTGTGAATCATAGTACATTTGGGAAGTGCTGTCTGTTAAAAATCCCTCTTGCATCTCCTGGGCCCAGGGGTATGTTCAAGGCTTTGAATGACCATGCAGAGAAAATACAGAACTTACTTTCCAGAGCTCAGTGTATTGGAGGGAGTCCAAGCACAAGACAGTTTGTAGCACTCCTCCAAGTCCATGGCCACACACTTTGAGACATGCCATCTCTAAGGAAAAGGAGCCCAAAATGGCAGTATCCAGGGGCTAGCTCTCTGCTGCACTTCTGATATGGCTGTGCTGGCTGAATTCAATGGCTAGGAAAGAGAGAAAGAGGGCAAGTGAAGTGATAGGTGAAGGAAGGAGAGGTATAGAGACTGAATGGGCATGAGAAGACTCAGACAAGGAGACAACAGTTATGGCTGCAACCCAGCATGAGCTGTTAACATCCTGTGTGACCACAGAAGCTCATCTTTGTGGCCAGAAGCACAGTATGACTCTGAGTCATGCTGTCCAGAGCTGCTAGCAGGATGCAGTAGCTGAAATGGATATGGGGTTTGTCTCTGTAGTGTGGAAAACAGGCAGAGTATGCTCTGTGGTGTGGAAAACAGGCAGAGTACGCAAAAATCTTCAATTGAAGCTTAGTTGGGCACCAGTGGAACACTAACCAGTGCCTCCCTTAACCAGGCAATATCTTACCACCCTGTGACGACTGCCTTTTCTGGTTTCAAATATTTATTCTTATTAATTTTAAGTGGTGTGTGTGTGTGTGTGTGTGTGTGTGTTGTGTAGGGGTATGTACACATGAGTATAGGTATCCAAGGAGGCCAGAGGTGTTTGGTCTGAAGCTGAAGTAACAGAGGATTGTAAGCCATATGGTGTGGAGGCTGGGAACTGAACTTGGGTTCTCTGTAAGAGCAATAGGGATTCCAACTGTTGAGTCATGTCTTCAGCCCTCTATGTTTCTATTTTCTTAAGCTCTGCTATGTGGGCTCATTTGTCAAGAAGACTTCTTCTTTGTTTTTAAATGGGTAGTTATAGATTACTTATTTATTTTAAAATTTATGCATTTATTCACTTTATATTCCAATAAGAGCCCCCTCTTCTCCTAGTCCCCTCTCTCCCAGCTCCTCCCCCTGCCCTTCTCCTCTGAGAAGACCCCCCCCCCAACATATCATACACATGCACATACCAGTCACGACAGGAATAGGTACATCCTTTCTCACTGAGGCCAAACAAGGCTGACCAGTTAGGGGAATGAGATCCATCAGTAGGAAATGAATGCAGGGACAGCCCCATGCTCCTATTGTTGGGGGACCCGATGAAGACCAAGCTGCACATCTGCTACATGTGGAGGGGGCCTAGCTCCAGTCCATGATAGCTCTTTGGTTGGTGGTTCAATCTCTGGGAGCCCCTAAGGGTCCAGGTCAGTTGACTCTGTTGGTCTTTATGTGGACTCCCTATACTTCAAAAAGATTTCTTTCTTCTTCCTCTTCTTTTTTTTTTAATGTAACCCATGCTAGCCTTGAATTCACTATGTAGCCAAGGATGACCTTAACCTTTGATCCTCCTGCCTCCTCCACTTGTCAAGTACTAGAATTATTGTGCCAACATACCCAGTCCATATATGCTAGAATCTAACCCGATTTTTTGCATGCTAGAGATGGTGGTTTGAATGAGAATGCCCCCCATAAATTCATTTTTGAATGCTTGGTCCAAAGTTGGTGAAATTGTTTGGGAAGGATTAGGCAGTGGGTGTGGCCTTATTGAAGGAGGTGTGTCACTGGGGATGGGCTTTGAGATATCAAAAGCCTACACCTACAGACAAATGAAGGACTCCTGGAAAGAGAGGGTTACCTCTCTTTCTCTTTGTCTCACTCTATCTCATTCTTGTGGATCAGATGTAAGCCCTAAGCTACTGCTCCACACACTTCCCAACTGTTTAACACCAAGCCCCCAGCCATGATGACCATGGACTTTAACCCTCTGGAACCTGTAACCATGAGCCCCAAATTAAATGCTTTCTTTTACAAGTTTCCATGGTTGTAGCGTCTCTTCAAAACAATAGAAAAGTAAGACACTAGGTTTTAACCCAAGATTTTGTGCATATTAATAAAGCACTCTACCGATTGGACTCCACATATCCAGTCCCTGGCAGGATGATATCGGAAGACTCCAGGCTTTCTTCTCTCCTTTTTAAGAACCCCCAAGTCTGTTTCCTCTCCCAAAGAAGATTGTTGGAGACAAGATGCCAACATCTGGACTTGAAATATTGGTACCAACCCTAGGCAAAGAAGTGGTCCTGGTGAATTCTGCCCATCACTGAACACTTGTAACTTATTAGACACTGTCAGGAACTCTCTACAAGGGGACATACGCTGGTGTGTCCAACTGTTGACAGACAAATGAAGGACTCCTGGAAATTGTCCTGTGAGGCATAGGTAAAGGAAAAGGGCAGGGCAGTCTAAAATCAACATCTTCAAGCAATGGCTCTCATCACTTATGACCTGTTTTTTTGTGGAGTTTGGAGCAATGTTTCTTAGTGTGTGGGCTCCGGGGCTAGCCGTATCTGTGTCACCTGAGGACAGGGTAGAAATATAAATTCTTATATTTTGCCCTGACAGAGCAACTGAGTCAGAGACTCAAGTCTAGTCCCACTAAGAATTTTAATAAGGTTTAGGGAATCTGAAGCCTGTGAAGGTTGGTGATCCACTAGCTTGTATTCCTGTAATACTGCTCGCAAGAAACAGTGTGACTATTGCTTGCTACAGAAAACACCTCAGAGAGGACATTTGCTGGGTCCTAGAACTCACAGTGGATAAGTTGCACAGCTGGAGGCCTACTCAGCTAAGATTCCACATGGCAACTCTTCTGTCCCCAGGGGCATTCCATCTGGGCAGGGGGAGGAGCTTCCTAGAGCAGGACTGAGGGTTGTGCCCAAGATACTGAGAGAGCTGCCTGCCTTGGCCTAGAGAAGGCTTTAATTGGCTCATTAATAGCTGTGATTAGTGAGAAAGGAGAAGCCTTTATCTTTGAAGTCCAGAGGCTGAGCTGGAGCTCATGCAGGGGGCATGCTGTGGCTAATTAAAGCTGAGCCATGTTTCCTGTCAAGGCCAGGAGTGCTAATGGCTCCAAGCAAGAAAAAATGAAGCTTCAATTTCCATTGAGAGGTAATGGATAGAATCAGGAGAGTGAAGATGAGAAGGGGCCACTTAAAGGGGCAGAGCCCCTGGGTGGAAGCAGGGCTCTGGGGCTTTTCTAAAGTACCCAAGGAGGTATTACTGGCCTTGGGGTGTCATGGGATAGGAGGAAGGTTCAGATTCCCACAGAAAGAAGCCCTAAGACTGATATCCATCCTTCTTGCTATTGTGACTTCCAGTATTTCAGCTTCTAGCCTGATTGCACCTGCTCAGGGGAGTGTGAAGCGTAAATGATGAGGGATGCTAGGTAGCAGTCCTGGAAGCAGCAGATCTCAGAGCCCTTGAGGATTCTGGTCCCCAAAGCCTAACTACAGCTATTTCATCAGGCTCCTTTCTTTCAAAAATAGCCAAGGAGCCAGCCACACAGCCTAGTGCTTTACAAGAAGGCTCTCCTATGGTGCTCTTAGTGGATCGCTTAGCCATTTGACATACATCTGATCAATGTACCAAACTGTAACTTACCTACTCATGTGGCCAAGTCTCAACCCCATTCTTGAACCTGTTTTCTTGGGGCCCAGATTACTTCAAAATAAGAAAACCAATTGCTTCTGACTCTCCATCTGGCAAGAAGACCCTTCTTCCCCTTCCTTATCCGTATCCTTCCTGCATACACCCAAGCCCCATGCAACCCTATTGAGAAAGAAGACTACAAAGAAAATCTGGTCTAAGGATACACTATGGTTAGGTGAAGAGTCAAACTAGACCCACTATGTGGATATAAGCATAAAGATGATATTTCTTCATCAGAAGTCAAGATAACTGCCCTGCAAACGGCCTTTTTTTATTTCATCAATTTCTTGCTCTGAAAAGTTTGGCTAAACACATATCACCTTTCATTAAAATAATACCAGAAAAAGTAAGTACAAATTTCATCCAATAATTGGTATATTAGTTGACATAAGACCTGGGTCATTTGAATAACTAGCCCAGGACATAAAATCTGTAGTAAACATAGGTTTCCTGGGAGCCCTGATCTTTAGCTTTGTGTAGCCAATGCTTTTCCTTTCTTCAAGGGCACATGTCTAACTTCCCCTTCCCTGAAATGGCCTCAGTCTTCAGATCTCTGCCATTCTTTTCCCAGTAGCTTATTTCAGAGTTGATTGTACTTTGGTCATCTCCCACCACCACCAGTTCTAAAATTCTAAATATAAATAAATAAATAAGATTAGTCTGCATCATTTGGCTGACCCAGGACCCACGGGGCAGCAGGAACAAGTGCATGCCAGTTGATGAAGATCATGTATGACCAGTTTAAGTGTCTCCTGAAAAACAGAAGCAAATGCTGGGCTCTAGTTCATCTCTGCATCCTTCCCAGCTTCTTGTCTTTCTTGCCAACCAGCAATCAGGGGTCTCCATTTCTGCCCCTAGAGCTGACAAGCTCATTCAGGGCAAGAACTAAGTCTACCCTGGCTGACCCCTGTCCTCAGGGAACAGTGTCACAGGGGCTAAAGAAGGGGCTTCTTGAAACGACAAATGATTTAAAAAAAAAAAAAAAAAAAAAAGGCAAAACTTACAACCAAGCAAACAGCTTAAGTAAATCATGTCTTTTCCTTGACAGAAAACCCTATGTGTGAGCCTACACACCTCCTTCAGTCCTTTCTCCAGCAACCTCAATCAGACTAGAAAGCCTCCCTGAGATTAACAAATAGCCCTTAGAGAGAAAATAAGGCTGGCTTTAAAGACTAAAGTGACCATGCTGGGAACACGGGCAGGGCAGACACTACCCAGGTCCCCTCCACAAGGATGGTGAGAAGAGCTGCTCCATGTACAGACCCCCTCAGAGCTCACAGGTACCCTTGGATGTGAGGCTCCTTAGAGATCTGTATGGCCTTGACCCAACTGAAAGGTCACCATAGTAAAACAGATAAAGCACACAAAGAAACTCTGGCTCCCTCATGACCAAACTGCCCCCTCTGTATCCCATATGGAGTGACAATAATGATGCCACCTTCAGGCAAAGCTGAGATATGTGGCAACTGTTGGATGGCACATTGCCTTAATGGCTTCCATAATGACAAAAAGTGTGATGTATATAGAAGGGAATCAGACCAGGCTGTTCTCAGGGTGCTGGGAAACTCACTTCCCCAGCACATTCTCCGTGTCAGACCCTGGGCTGGTAGACACATGACCACCTATTACTTCATTAATTCCCTGAGCCAATAGTCAGAGTACAGATTAACCCCACATAAACTATGGGGAAACTGAAACCAGAAAGACTCAAAGAGATAGTGTCCCAAGCTGGTCTCAAATGTCAATACTGAGTGAGGCTCAAAATCTAGGACATTCTTCCTCCATAATCATGCTGACTCTCCCACCCACAGACACCTGTTCTAGCGTCAGGTCAGTCACGCACGTGTGTGCTGTTTCCTTAGAGACAAGTCCTTCCCGCTGTGTCTGTTGGCATCCTTAAATTGGTTCTCTGCCAAGTCTACCCCAACCCATGCCCACCTTCCTCCATGACCATCTGGCATCACATCACAGTTCCTGTTACATTTGGAACCAGCATGGGTATGCTTCCTACGGGAAAGGATTACAGGGGCCTGGACCCCTTAGCTAGCATAATGGGCCGTGGATCTTATGTTTTCCTCGCTCCACACACCTCTACCCAACTCAGCCACATAGAAGCCAGCTGGTACAAGCCAGATCTTCCTAAACACTGAATGTGTGCATGTGTGAGTGAGTGAGTGAGTGAGTGAGTGAGTGAGTGAGTGTACTGGCCAGTACAGGGATGCTGAGGTGGATGAATGCCTGCTACAGTTAGAGGTTGAAAGGTTGGCATCAGTCTTCTTCAGCATTTTCCAGTTTCATCTGACCAGTGTTTCTGCTCAAATCTGTTCCTAGGTCAGACTAGGCCCTGACAGGATCCCTTCTGCCCATCTGTCCTTATATGATTTGGTCAGCTGAGAAGCCCTTTCCTCTTTGAGGATTTTCTCTCTCAAGAAAACTGAAGCTTTCTGTTACAAATGCTTAGTCTTCACAGTAGCCCTTGGTTATAGGGAATACTTCTGACCTTTCCCAAGTTAGGTGACAGCCCATTGCTAATACAATAAAACCTGTTTCTGATGAGAATGTAGGAAAGTCTCTAGCAAAAAACAAATATGAAATATCTCTCTCTCTCTCTCTCTCTCTCTCTCTCTCACACACACACACACACACACACACACACATACCAAAAGCAACAGGACACTCCTAGAGTGTGACACATATGATCAGAAATTACTAAATTCAGCCACTTTGCTCTTCAGAGAGACAGAAGGCTTGCCTCTTCCCCACCTCTCACCTTTGCCTGCCAGGGGACTGCTGGACTTCCTCTTAACAAGACCCATGATTTATGTTGGCGGAGACCAATTAGCTCTAAGCTCTCTTGGGCCGCCAAGTGCCCTGCTAGCCAGCAGCTGAGGCCTGTCTGGCAGGACATATTTGGATGATGAAGCCATGCTGCGTGCTAACTCAGCCCAGGAAAGAGCAACTCAACTTGGATGCCCACCCTAGGCTGCCAGGCTTGGCTCTTGCCCATGAATTGGGCAACAGAGCAGTCTGGCAGAGGAATGGACTATGCTTCCTTGGCAAAAGGGAGGAGGCTGATCCAGAAGAGCATCACCCCAGGGCAACATGCCCTCCCTGGGCTTGGCTGAGCCCAGCAAGTTCAGACAGAGAGCTCTGAGCTGAAAGCCAAGATATCTGGACCTACACCAGCCCCACCCCAGCTTATTCTACATGACCCCAGTGAACTGTCCATCTTCCTCGATCTCTACATCTACCTATAGAGTGGAGAGGAATTTTTCCCCTGACTTGAGAAGCACATAAAGATGTATGATAAGGCCTCAGTTTCGTCATCTGTAAATTGGGGCAAACATGGCCTTCCTGGGCTAGTGTGAAGAGTTTATGTGAAGATACACAGTGCCTGCGTGGAACTGGAGCTACCTCGATCCTCTATCTTAACTTCAGTTTTTCCAATATTCCATTTTAATATGATGTGGATAATGAAAGCCTATTAGTATTATGAGAAATTAGTAGGTTTAAGTTCTTTATTTCAATCTCTCTGAGCCTCAAGTTGACATTCTAAGACATCAAGATCTTGGCACTACCCAGTGGCATTCAAATGGCTTGTTGGAGTGGTGGATATATAACCTGGAGCTGGTTTGGAGAAACCAGACACACAGATGCAGATACCCCAGCTGCCACCCCAATCCCAGCCTTATTAAATCGATGCCAGTGCTTCTGCAAAGCCCAGTCTTCCAGGAGAAGAGACCAAAATCAAAACAGAAAGCAAGGAAAGATGATTCTGTGGTTCAGGGAGCCATGTGCAGGCAAAAGAGAAAAGCTCAGACTCCAGGATCCAATCAGGTTCCCTAACACCATACTCAGGGTACACAAGCTATTGGTCAGTCATATCCCCTGCTGAACAGAGCAAGGCTAAAACTTGGAGAAAGAGCCTTTGGCTTTACTATATCAGTCTAGTCACTGATTTCTTAGACTAATTTGGCAAGTACTTTCAACTATAGGGTCTCAAATGCATCTCTAGAAACTAAAAGTGCCATGGAAATCCTTTAGTATGGCTGTCCACACCACAAGACATTTTTTGCTTTTGTGAACTCTTGGCAGTGAAACAACTGACTTCTCTTGGCTCTGTTTCTCCAACATCTCTTTTAAAAGAGAAAACAAAAAGCAAACAATTTCCCTTTTATTTATTAATATCTCTAGGTCACCCAGCAGGGGGATGGAGAATCCAAGGAAGACGGACACAGAGACAAGCTAAGTATGTAGTTCTTCATCCCCACTTGGGGGAAGGCAGACTGAGGCCCATGCCAAGCTCTGTGAACATGAGAGCCTGCAACTCCCGGAGAAACAAACATAGTCCAGGGTGAGGGAGGAACTGAGCAAGGCTAAAATGCTTGGCAGGACTTGAGAGGTTTGGGGGTATTTAAGGCAGAGTATTAATGCATTTTTGGGAATTTGTGGCTTCTAGATGCCAACTCTGGACTAGATGAATAAGAATCTGCCTATAAAATGCTTTAAGTGTCTATCCCAAGGTGCCATCACCCACTGCTATTCTCTTACCTTCTGAGAAGATGGGATACAGTCAGTCTGGTGATACACTTTGAGTCTCTTGCACACACCCGCCTACCCTAGTGCTAACCATTCAGAGGGTCCTCAGTAGACCTCCTACCCAGGCATCAGTCCCCACTCACACCATTATGATTCAATCACTAGGAACCAGTCCTGCACTGAGGAGGTGGTAGGTGTCCGCTGTGGCTAAACCCACACATGTTGCAGCACATGGATTCCAGAAAGAATAATCAGCTCAGATGTGATTCATCCTAGTCACAGAACCTCAGGGTGTGACCTTAGATAAGTATGTAGTGGAATGTCATCAAGTCACCATGATCCAAGCAACTTATAAAGGAATCCATATCTGTTTATTAATCAGCAGATGGTATCTTTCTGATCTCCCAACTGTCGGGTGTGGGGAGCCCACAGAAACTGGGACAGAAGGAAGTGATCTGTGAAGCTGGACTGAGCTCTCATTTACAGAGAATTAGTCACTGCATGGAAAGAGAAAAGCCAAAGACTAAAGACAAATTTAAACCTTGGTATTTTCAAAAATGATACTACAACTTCCTAATTCTATACAAACGTCTCTTCCAAGCCGGTGAGATGGCTCAGCAGGCAAAGATGCTCACTGATAAAGCTGATAACCTGAGTTTGATCCCCAGAACCTATGTAAAGGTGGAAGGAAAGACTACACAATGTTGTTCTCTGACCTTCATTGGTGTTCCGTGACATGTGCGTGTGAGCACACAATTTAAAAACTAAGATATCTCTAAATTTCTCAGAACTTAGATTCACCCTCACAGCCACCATCATTACAACTCTCTTATAGATGGTAAACTGAGGTAACTACGGATATGTTACTAGCTTTCTCCAATATTTTATTAGTAAATGTAATAATAGTCAGAGTTCTACTTTTGGGGTCACAGGAGGTCATCAATTTGACTCCCTGTTTTTTTCCAAGAGAAGGATGATGTTTTAAAAAAAATAGACTCCTTAGGGATGAATTCTGAATCATTAATTAAATTTCCTCCCAAAGAGACATCGTGTGCTGATTAAAATCAACTGCCCTATAACTCTAGCCTGGTGGCAGGTGCCCTCTGAAGGACAGTACCTCTCTTCCCAGTAAATGGCTCTGGCCCTTTGGCCCTATTCATAATCCACATCTTTTATTTTACTTGCTTTTCTGAGTTATCTCCTTCACCTTCTGACCTCTAATGATCACATGCTTCCAGGGTGGACTCTTCTCCCAAGACCCATAGCTGCATGCTATACTGTGTGTGTTTGAATCTAATCATACCAATATCATTCACTAGCCAAACAGAGCTGTTTTCCTCTCCGGAGAACGTTGTTCTTTCTTTTACCCTTAACAAGGGGCAATGAAATGAAATAAGGGGGCAGAAAACAGAAATGAAGACAGAGAGGGAGAAAAATAATCAAACTTGGAAGAGAAGAAAAAATCATGGTGCTGGAGAGCCCTAAAAGATTGTCTTGTCCAACCCTCTTTCTGAACATGAACAAAGTGGCCTGTCTGGAAACACTGTCTCCTAACATCTGGGAGGGATCTTTGTAAGATCAGCAACACAAAACAACTTAGGAGTGACCCAGAAAGGGCACATGGCCAGGCTGCAAAGCTGGGCCTTTGTCTTGGAACACTCATCCTTAATGTGTGGTCATGTGTTCGTCTATGTATGTGTGGTGTCTGTCTTTGCACAGTAAGATCTGTGAGGCCAGTGGGTCAATGCTGACCGCTTCCCTGCTGCAGGTACT
>JADRCH010000114.1:5402260-5418777 GCA_019843965.1 Rhynchomys soricoides
TGTGACCTGGCACTCCTTCATAAGCCTCCCTCCGTCAGTCTATTGGAGCTTGCATTCTATTTTTGTCAGGAACACTGCAGACACATATATAAAAGAAGTGTAAAACTTGATCCCTTAGCACTGTATCATAAGCAAATGTGGGGCTATATTGATTAAAATGCACATGTGAAACAAAAAGTATTAAGTTACTGGAAGACTAGAAAGTCTGAAGTTAGTAGGATATAGAAGAAAATATTCAGAGCTTTTATAGGGAGAAGTTCTCATGTCTTATACTAGGATAAAAAGATGACTTGGATACAGTTATGAAAAGAGTTATATTCAGTGAGGAACACTGAAGAGAAATACGTAAGAGACAGAAGACATTCACAGTATCCCAAACTGATAGATTAATTTCATCTTCTTGTTTCTAGAAGATGCAAGAACATTTGTAAATCAACAAGAGAGAGAGAATACCCATGAGGAAAGTGATCAGAGAAGATAGATACAGAGATAATTTTAGGAAGAAGAAACTCCCCAGGGAGAAAAACATAGAGGGCAATGCTCAAGGTTATTGGTAATCAGAAAACAACGAGTTAAACAACAGAGAGCTGTCAGTGGAGAGTATGCTAACGGGGAAAGCTGGGGAATGGCCTGGCCTGAAGTGAAGTGAGAAGGTGAGGACAGAGCACTAGAGGCGTTTGGAGAGAAGTCACTCAAGTGAGGAACACTCACACTCTGGAATTCAGCTGTGGAGATCCTGGGTATACATGCTCCAAAAATGTGAACTCAGGTTTGTTGGAGAATGCACACAAAGATGTCCATTGCAGCATTCTTTGTGGAGTGAGGGATTTCCAGGCAATCTAGAAAACCATCACTCAGAGTAGACAAGTAAAACTGTGTGGGATGGATACGACCACCGAGTGTTTTGTAAAACTCAAAAGAAACAGGAATTGAATTTTAGAGTATCGTCATCTGATAAATTATGGAAATTTTATATGAATTAAAATGCATGTGCAAAGAATAATATATTTGCAAAGGTAGATAGTAACAAAAACTACATGTGAACATACTGCAATTACTGCTTTTGTATTTGTGGTATATTGATGATGTACTGGAATAAAAGAATAAATGAGAATAAGAGAAAATAGGTTGGGACTGATGGCAAATGCCTGTCATCTCTGCCACACAGAAGCCTGAGGCAGAAGTACCAGAAGTAAGTTACCCAGCCTGGGTAACTGAATGAGATCCTGTTTTAGAATAAAAACCATTACAGTACAGAAACAGGGCATTTGTCTGGCATGCTCAAGGCCCCAGTTTCAACCTTGACAGCACAGGTGAGGAAAATAAACAGATGATAGATAGATAGATAGATAGATAGATAGATAGATAGATGGATAATAGATAGATAGATAGATAAATAGATGATAGATGGATAATAGATAGATAATAGATAGATAGATAGATTATAGATAGATGATAGATAGATGGATAGATAGATAGATGATAGATAGATAGATAGATGATAGATGATAGATGGATGATAGATAGGTAGATTATAGATAGATTGATTGATAGATAAATGATAAATAGATAAATGATAGATAGATGGATAATAGATAGATAAGTAGGTACATTATAGATAGATTGATAGATAAATGATAGATGATAGATAGAGAGATAATAGATAAATAGATGATAGATAGATAGATAGGTAGAAAGATAGATTAATTGATAGATTATGTAGATAGATGATAGATAATTGATAGATAAGTACATAGATGATAGATAGATAGGTAGATAGGTAGATAGATGATAGATAGATAGATAAATTTCTACTAACAGTGTTATATAAACTACAGTTCGTGAAGGAACCATTTATTTTGAAAGAAAAGGAGGAAGAGTAACAGGAGCAATGAAGGGTGATAGTAAGATAAAAAATAAAGTAGAATAATGCGAAGTAGTGGGTTAGTCCAAAGACGATGTGACAAATCGAACAGAAGCAGTGGCAAAACAGTAGATTTGAGCACATCAGACCCAGAATCACATCAAATATTAAAAAGAGAGAAAGTCATACTGGAACAAAAAAGCAAATACAACTACTACTTCATGGCGCCTTCCAGAAATTCATTTTAAATATAAAGACACAAATAGGTTACAAGCAGGGTATGGGGAAAGATAACTGCATTAACATTGATCTAAAGGTGGTGGGAGAGGATTGGTTACTATCAAATGGAGAAAACTTCAGAGCAAGAAATATTGCCATAAAGAAAAGGGTCCTTCCATAGTGACAAAAGGGTTAGTTACCCGAGAGGACCTGCCCATAGCATATCACCACCAAGACAGAAAGGAAAGATGACAGAATGGAAGGAAAACCAGGCAACAGGAAAACCACACTTGAAAGCTGCAACAGAGTAGATGCAAACAGGAAGCCTAAGGAGACTTGAAAGCATGGTGACTTCCTTCATGTGCCTGACATCTGTGGATATTTCTATCTAACCACAGCAAGTGGCCTTCTCAAGGACCCCATGAAAGTGCTAAAGATAAGTCCTATGCTGTGTCCTAAGACACGTCTAAATAAATTAAAAGAACTGAAATCATATAAAGTATGCTCTCTGGTCACAAAAATTAGATTAGCACCAGTAACAGAAATATAGTTGGGAAATAATACTTCTAAAGTGAAGCAATCAGCTGAGTATAGAATCACATGATTGACCAAATATTGTTAACTTTTAAACTGAATAGTCATAAAAGCATAGCATACCTACATTTGTGAAATGCAGATAAAACAAAAATACACAGAATTGGACATTCAAATCAGAAAAATGAAGGCCCTGAGTTTTAACATCTTAAGAAATAAGAACATGGCCTAGGGCTTCAGCTCAGTGGAGATGCACATGCTAAGCATGTGGGGTCAGTTTCCAACATACAAACACACACACACACACACACACACACACACACACACTCGGGGAGGGGAACTAAAACAAAAGCTAAACCATACAAACATAAGTACAGAATAAAATAAAAAAACATGATGAAAAGTGTCAGTAAGGCTGGTTATTTGAGAAGACCAATAAAAGTGATAAACGTCTAACTGCTCTGATTAAGAAACAAAGAACAACTAAAAAACAAAAGAGAGACTAAAAGAACGGAAGAGGAGGTACATCATACATCCCCTGAGATGGAAAAAGTACAAGTCTGCAGGAAAGAATAACTTAGAAAAATCAATTGTGTTATACATTCTTTAGAGGAACAATCATAAACAGATCATTTTAAGATGCTATTGTAAGAGCATCAAAACCATGAACTATTTCAAGTGAATTTGTGCAAAAGGTATGCAGATCTGCACTGCAAAAGTACTGCCAAGCAGTTAAAGAATCTTTTTGGCAGGATAAATAGCATCTAAAGATTGTAAGAAGCTGTGGTATCAAGATGCACATTCTCACCACATTGTTCAAGAGATACCTTTAAGTTTCAACCAAAATCTTTACAGATGTTCTTTAATTCTTGCAGAAATTGACTGGCTGATTCCAAATTTTGAATGAAAACTCAAGTGACTCGGTAGCTTTAAAAATCAAAAGAGAAGAACAGATTGGAAGATGTGTAGTATCTAACTTCACAACTAAGCACAAAGCACTGGGCTTGCCGTGAATGTAGATGCATGTTAATGAGACAAAGTCTCCAGACAGACCTGTGCAGAAATGAGCAGCTGATTGCCAATAAAGTTGCTGGAATAACACCATATAGAAAGGGTATCTTACACCAGTTGGTATTTGAACAACATACACTGTTTTTTCAAAAAGGAGAAAGAGAGGAGAAAAGATGAGGACAGACGGAGGAGAGGAAAGAGGAAAGAAGCAAGTGGAAAACAGGAGGAAGAGGACAAGGAAGAGGGCAAAAAGCCTGGATTCCTTGATTCATGTCTTAAACATGTACAAAACTTACCTAGAAGAGGATATTATGCTCGGCTCTTTAATGTACACTCAAGACTTGTACGCTGAGGTCTTGGTTCCCAGCACATCATTGTTTAGAGACAAGGTGTTTGGGGGTGATTGGATTGTGAAGGCTCTGACCTCAGGAATGAATGGATCCATTCGTGAGAATTGTAGCTTAATGGGCATCAGGGTAGGGACTGTGATGTGAGAGTAAGCTCTCTCTTTGCATTCCGGCAACCATGAGATGTACACCTCTCTGAGGTGTGCTCCCACCATGATGCTTTGCTTTGCCCCACAGCTATAGTGATGGGAGCAAGTGATCACGGACTGAATCATCAGAATGCATGAGCTAAGGTAAAAGTAAATCATACTTCTTTCAAAGTTCTTATCTCAGACACTTTGGAGCAGCTAACACTTGCCTTAAGCATAAATCATAAAGCTGAAAATCTTCCAGGAAAGAAGGACGGGATGGGGAAGGAAGAGAGGAGGGGGGAAGAGGGGGGAAGGGGAAGGAGGAAGAAGAGGAAGAGGAGGAGGAGGAAGGCCCTGTAGTAGAACATTAGTGACCATGAGTTAGGCCAAGATTTCTTAAGTAAGATATAAAAAGCACAAATCATGCTTTGAAAACTGATAAATTGGATTAGCTAGGAATTAAAACATTTGCTCTTCAAAAGACACTATTAAGAAAGTGAAAATATAAGCCAAATCCTAGGATGTCTGTAAAATTGTATTTGACATGGAACTTAGAACAGAAATGAATGATCACTGCCAACAGTAAAATGTCAAGCAGCACAATGTAAATGAGCAAAAGCCTTGAACAACGGCCACATTAAAGAAGACAAGTAAACACATGAAAAGATACTCAACACCATTAGTTATTAGAGAAACTTAAATTAAAAGCTCAATGAGACACCACTTCACACCCCACCAAATGGCTGTAATTACAAAAGCTGGCAAGCCCAAGGGTTGATGAGGTGGTAAACAACTAGGACTCTCATATGTTGTTAAATGTCTGAAATATAACAAGTACCCTGATATATTATCAATTAGTCGTAGCAGTGAGCAGTCACCATGACTAAGACTGTGAACTGTAAATCATAGAGACTTCTGAAATGGCCCTTAGTTTGTCTAACCAGGCTCTTTCTCCTCCATTCTTTGAATCATCCCCTTAAAGACTTATGTCTCTGGCCCAGGGCTAATGTTATGTGATGTAGCTGGAAATGGTGGTCATTCCAGTTGTGTTATGTTGGGGAAGTCTTGGGGAGAGGAGTCTCTGGGGATATGATGGGCATTAAACAGATCACACTGGGGACACTGTTTTGAAAGCAGGGGAGACTAGAAACACTGAAATTTGTAGCAGATAAAGAAAAGGTCTAGAGGCAGAAAGCAAAGGGAGGCAAACACACACAAACACACAGACACATAGACCCACACTCAAGCATACACACACTCTCATACATATGCACACACATTCATACACTCACACATCACACATTCACTCACAATTCACACACATACACCCTGACACTCTCTCACATACACTCATACACATCCATAAATTCACATACTCACACATACACTCACAATCTCTCTCTCTCTCTCTCTCTCTCACACACACACACACACACACACATACACACACACACACACACACACAATCTGTCTGACAAAAGTTAGGAAATTAGCAAGCAAGCTTTTGTCACCACAGATGCTACCAGAATTCTAAGTCAGTGCTCTGTGCAGAGGTGACTGGTGTGGGAAACAGAAAGGATCTAGTCAGAGGAAAACATAGGAGCTGAAGATTCTGGATAAATCACTTCAACAATCATCACTTCAGATCTCCAGGCATAGAAATGCTGGGTGAATTGGTAAATCAGTGGGTGGGAAAAAATTTGCAAACTGTACCATTTCTAGGCATAAAGGATTTCAAACAGTCACCAAAAAAGGTAAAAAGAAACAAAACAATTTTTTTAGTAAGGAATCTATGCATGAATGAAGAAAATGAAGTCTTTGCTGTGAAGCTGCAAGGGTTGCAGGCAGCAGGGCCTGGTGGGGATAAGCACAGGTGGCTGCTGGTGAAATCTGTAGGTCTGCAGTGTTAAGAGCATCTACAACAGTAGTAGGCTGCCTCGGGAGGTAACAGGCTTCCCATCGCTAAATGTCTTCAGCCAAGTCCAGACTACTATGTGAGAAGATTGATGGAAAGGAGATTCCAAACGTAGGGAGTTGAGAATCCAACTCAAAGTCGGAACTGAGAAAAAATAAAGGTGTGTATTTGATTGGAAATGGTGAGCCTGTTGGGGAAACAGGGCTTTTCACGGCACAGAGGCCAGGCTGCAGATACAGACGGAAAGATACCATGAAAAGGACACAGGCTGGGTACAGACCCATCAGACTCCCCACCACTCGACTGAGTAAAGGGCAAGCATGTAAATAGCTAGGCAGCATGCCAGTGGGCACTCTGAAAACCACAAACACCATGCCTGCCAGATGTGTACCATGGCAAGGATAGTGCTGGTTGGACTTTGCCACTCATTCAGCTGATCAACAGAGCATCTCTAGGCAAGGACCATCTTGTCCAATTCAATCAGCGGGCCTGGGTTCTGCTCTGATGCAGACCGTCAATAGAGCTTCCCAACCATAAGGTAACTATGCATGCTCTTCCTGACGTTTTAAACATCAAAGTATTTCTCCTAGTACCGGAGACACTTTGAGGCCACCTCTCCTCCTCCTCCTCCTCCTCCTCCTCCTCCTCCTCCTCCTCCTCCTCCTCCTCCTTCCCCTCCTCCTCTTCCTCCTCCTCCTGCTGCTGCTGCTGCTTCTACTTCTTCTCCATATTATTAATAATGATCCTAAAGCCACAGCACAGCCCTTTACATCACACGAAGTGCAACCTAGTCATCAACCTACTCCATCCCCACAATAAACCCATGAGCCACACATCACTACTGTTCGGACTTCACAGATAAGAAAGTTAAGTGCAGAGAGGTCCAGCTACCAGGTTGTGATGCCCTTTCTAGTCAACAGGTTGTTTTTTTAAATACCTATAAACTTTGCTCACCATATACATGTGCAAACATATTTAGCCTTATAAATGAGCAAACATATACATTTATTTAGCCATCTAAATGTGTGAATGTATTTGCACATAGTAAGGGATAAAACTGAAGGGCCTTCAGCTCCCCTACTGAGAAGAAACACCAAACCCACACTCAGCCTATAGGCTTCTCTCGGTCTCACTTGCCTGAACTTCCATTCCTGCTATGCTGGGCCTTTATTTCTTTTTTAAAAAACCTTTTGGGAAAGCCTCATGTATTTAGTTTCCTCCTGTTATGATTATCCTCCACAAATGTGCTTCTTCTACACCACCCTGACAGGTCCTGGAAACTCCCTTTCTCAGCAGAGTCAGGAAGACTGTACTCAGCTCTGGGCACTTCGAAGCCTCATGTTGTTTCAGTGCTCTTTCTCCCTGTGGAGATCTATTGTCCTGGGTCCTCTGTTGTTCCCCTAGGGTGTTCCTTAGGAAGAAGGGGGGTGGCTTGGAAGAAATGGGCATTCAGCCTGTGGGTCTGGGTTTGGTGTAAGGCCAAGAGTAAGTAAGGCTCAGTCTGTGTCAGTGTCAGGGCTGGGGTTCAGCAGGGGTGTATGTGAAAGTTCAGACTCCCTTCTGTAAGGAACAGAGATAGTTACTACAGAGCATCCTCATCCACCCACCTGACCACTGCACAATGCCTAGGTTTGATACCTTCCCTCCTAACAAGGTTCAGCCACGTGTAGTCACTGGAGATTGCCTCCTTCCTTTCTCTAGAACATCTCTCCAGTCTGTCCAGTGATAACATTCCCAAGATCGATGGTTGCACAGGTTTTTCCCTTTGTACTATACCCTTCATTAGCCTAAAGCTCAGGCAATTGGAGTCTGTCCATTGGCCCAAGTTCTTCAGCCACTCAAACTTGACTGACACAGATATACAGAGATTTCTCAGTGGCTACTTCTACATCTTCATCTTTCCACTTATTCTCACATAAGTTCTCTTGAGTTTTCATCTCTAAAGTGTACTAAAATGTCTCTTGTTAACTTTCAGGGTCAAATATAATGGTAACTCCTGTATTTTATGTGTAGGAATGTGGGCACCATGTCCTCTCCTCCGCTTCCACCTCCTCTTTCTCCTCCTCTTCTTCTTCCTGTTCCTCCTCCTTCATCCTCCTCATCATCATCATCATCACCCCCTCTGCCTCATTCTGTCTCTATGCCTCTGTCTCTCTTTCTGCCTCTCTCTCAGAGACAGCACAGGTCTTGCTGTGTAGTGTTGACATGGTTGTCTGCTACTCACTATGTAGCTCAGACTGGCCTTAGATTTGCAGAGGTCTTCCTGCTTTAGCCTTCTCGTGCTGAGACGACAAGTATGAACCACAACACCACCCAGCTCCTCTAACTCTCTCTCTCTTTTTAGTTTTAACTTGTATCTGTATGGATGCTTTGCCTTGTACATCAGTCGTGCAAAAGGTGCATGCAGTGCCCAGGGAGACCAGAAGAGGGTGTCAGATCTTCTATTTCTTTTAATGGATGTTTCTCTTTCAAAGTTGAAATGAATGTATTCCCTGGACTTAGGTCTACACTGCTTTCAGCCTGTCTGCCCTCCCCCATCTGTCTGTCTGTCTATCTATCTATCATCTGCCATCACTATCATCTCTAATGGGTTTAGTGTTACATCTCACCTCTGTACAATGAGCCTTAAATGTGTCTATAGCCCTGCACATTCTCCCAAGCAGCAAGATATTTCTAAGCTGCTTCCCCCAACCTCCACTTGGTGGGAAGCTCATGATTAACATGACCTCAAACTGGACCATTGGTGCCTTCTCACGAGATTTTGTTCTTTCCTCAAACTGTCTAAATTAATAATGAAGCTGTTCAAAATAAAAACATCTGAAACCATTGGTCTTAGCCTTGCTCCCTTCATTTGTCATCTCCGTTACAAAATGCTAGTTGCTGGCTCTAACACTGTGGACCATACCTCTTCCCTTCCTTCCCATCCCACTGCAGCCATGTGGGTAAGACTCTACATTCCCCACCTGCTCTTGGCACTGATCCTACCCAGGCTCTTGGATCCCTCTCCTGCCACTTCAGCATCCTTCACACTGAGTTCTGAATGGACTTCCAAGACGCAAGTCAGGCCACAATCTTCTTCTTAAAAACCTCCATAACTCCTAAGAGAACACAGAATTCAAGCTTCACAGCTCACTTCACAGTCATTCTGATGTGGCCCCTCTCTCTGCTACATTTCTAAGAACTCTCTCCCTTGTAACCATACATCTTAGTCCCTCAACTTCCCTCCTCCATGAACACACCACGGGGCCTCTCCTACTACATGGCCTTTGTTAAAGTTGATCCCTTAGCGGATGGTACCCTTCCCTCATGTCTTCTTCTACCAGAACCTTCTGTAACACAGTGTCTGCCACTCACACTGTCTCCACTTTTATCTCATCACCTGTTCACTATTTTCCTTCTGGAAAGAGAACTGAGAGTGAGCAAGCATTCTCACTGTTCCATTTGCCAATCCCTATGTGCTGGTATGTGGCCTTCATGAACAACTGGGTGTTCTGCTGTCTCCACAGAAGGCACCTTTGCTATCATGTCCTAGGCATGGAAGCTACAGACAAGTAAAACATGAGTTCAAGTTCACGTGGGGTAGATCTAGAGCTTTTGGTCTTTTTAAAATACCCCTCTGCTCCACTACTCACTGGGTTTGTGAGTTTGAGTAAGTTTATTCCTAGACTCCAATTTTCTTATCTAAAGAATGAGGATAATGGTAGCAGTTCCCTTGTGGACTTAATATGAACAGGCAAGAGTGTTCATTAAAATAGTGATTGGAAGTACTTACCACATAGCAAATGCCCAATCAAAGGTAAAAATGGCTATAGTATAACATAGCTACCCTATAAAGCAGGATTTCTCAGTATCAGCAGGAATGGAATTTGTGGTGTCATATTTCTAAGTGAAGTTACTCCTTGTCTTATAAGATACTTAGCATCATCCTGGTCTGAGCCACAAGATGCCAGTAGCACCTTTCCAGTTATGACAACCAAATATGTCTTTACAAATTGTCAAATGTCCTTCAAGCAGAAAGAAGGGTAATAGCACCACTGAGCAATCGGGTACCATTGCCTGCTGGTATGTATACCAAACTGGATGTCTACAGAGTCTGGAAAACTTGCCCAAGGCCATAGGGGATGAGAGTGAGGTCAGGCTTCAGTCCACTCTTCTCACCCTGGGGCATGCCCTTTGCTCTTTCCCACACCCTTTCTGTACTTGTGGCCCAAGCCCCCCTGCCCTTACCCTGGCAGTGTAGCACATTTGCAGATCCTTGCTAATTACACAGCAACGTAAAACTTTCTATGTGGTTTGTTATTTTATATCCAGGAACATGGTCCACAGCCTTCATTACATAAAGCAGCTGTGTGTATATTTGGGGTCTAAGTGCCATTTAGTGGTCAGCTGATGGCGTATTTTGTTTCAAGCATCACATTTCCTTTTTCCCTTTCCATCCTTCAGTAGGGTCCTAAATAGAGGAATGGAGCCTCCAACAGCTTGGGCTAGAGTGACAGGCAAGTCCTAAGTGACAATTACCCTCTATCCTAATTAGATCAGAAGGTAGACAGATCCCCGAGCTGCCATCTGTGGCATGGATGTACTCCCTAGTGACTGTGTGTGCACCAGTGTGTTCACAAGCCACACTGTTGTCTGCCTTCTACCTGCGCTGTACTCTCCCCATTTGTGTCTTGGAGAGAATGAAGGGTTTATCAGAGGTTTAGACATGACTTTCTAATAAGCAGCTGATTGGCTTGAGTGTGTCATTGCTCCCCTCTGAGACTCGTCCTCATCTTTAAAATGAGAACAAGCACAGCTGGAGAAATGGCACAGACTTGATAAAGTATTTACATCACAAGCAGGAGGGCCTGAGTTTAGATCGCTAGCATGCATGTGGAAGCTGACATACACCTGTAATCCTGACACTGGGAAGGCACCTCTAATCCCAGTGCTGGGAGGCAGAGACTGGAGGACACCTGTGGCTTGCTGGCCAGCTCAGTGGGATACTCTTTTAGTACCACCACTTTGTCCCTAGCCAGAACACTCTCTCCTTGCTCCTCCTCCATCTTATCACTTCCACATTGTCCTTTCCTAGAATGAAAATAAAAGTGGCTTTCCTTCCTTGAACCTGCTTTTCCTTCAGAGACCAGTTCAAATCATGTCCCCTACAGAAAAGCGCCCTGGAATCCCTGGCTTTTACTAAGCCTGTATTTTTATGATAGTACATCACCCTGTCTTTGTATGATTTTTATAATGGTGCATATAACACTTAATCATTATATTTTTTTCTTTATTTTAAATTCTTTTTTTTTTCCATCCTGAAATACTTACTGGACAGATTGTAAATGTTCAAAGCAATGATTTAAAAACCTATAGACACTGCATAATAATCATGACAGTTAAACTCAAAAGCACATATGCTATGTGAACTACACATTATTGGATTTCCCAGAACTTACTTTGTAACTGAAACTTTGTCCTTTTGACCAATCCTTGTACTTATTGCTAGAAATGTTAAGTTAGTACAGCCATTATTTTTTTTTTTTTAAAAAAAGCCTGGATGTTTGCTTGTTTGTTTTAATAACAATGTAGCAAATCTCACTTCGGGAATGTGTTATCAAAACATGAAATCAGCTTCTCAGAAAGATCTCAACCCTCCAGTACATTGTCACAGCACTCACTGAAATGTCTCTTAACACCTACAGGTGTTTCTTGTTCAAAAGTCTCAAGTAGTTGGAGGAGGGCAACTCAGTTATACCACCAAATATGTGGAGACAGCACATGAGAGCCGAAGCATGGTTATCCCTGAGGGCTGCTCACAGGCAGCTAGCCTTACACACCTCCCACCTGGATCCTGCTCTGTCAGCCACCGTCTGAGGTAGCCACAGTTTTTGCAGAGCAGAGCATGCTAAAATTGTCTCCTCTGATGGGCAGGGTAAAACACTTTCGGACTTCCTGCACAGTCTTTGCTGGCACCCAAGGATTCTGACCATGTCTAATGCTAATCCTCCTTGATCATCCTTCCCAGTGCCCCTAAGGCACCAAACTCAAACACACTCCTACTCCTGTGCACACTCAGTTCATGTGGCCCACGCTGCCTTATCTTTCTTGACCAGCTCCTGTTTATTCTTTTGTTGACTGCGATTTGGGAGCTGGGGTGAGAGACTCTAGGTAGCCCAGGCTGTCCTCAAACTCTCCAGCCTACTGCTTCAGCTTCCAAGAGCAGAGATTACAGGGGGTGTAAATTCCTGGGGTTTGTTTATTGTTTGTTTCTGTTTTGCTTGTTTTGTGTTGTTTGTTTTTGAGCAGGGTCTCCTGAATTCATCATGTGGTTGAAGATGATCTTGAATCCCTGATTCTCCTCCATCCACCTTGAAAGTGCTAAGATCGCAGGCACTCACCACCACACCCAGTTTCCTGCTTACCCTTTAAAAGATCTTTTTTTCCACAGACTTGATCTTAGGTGAGTCTCACAGGCAACACTGATTGGACTCAGCAAGTCTAGAAACAATCACAAAAAGAGAACTCGGAATCAAGAGGGAGAGGTCTTACGCCAACCTCACCTTTTTGGCAAAGATCTTCGCTGATGTGATGTTCTGTTTCCCCAAACTCCATTTGTTTGTATCTCTGTCCTCTCTACTGGGTGGTAAGCTCCCTGAGCGCTAAATCTGGGGCTGATTCCTCCGTATCCAAGATTTCCTACTGAACTGAGCAGATGTAGTGTTAGTTTTAATGAATGCCACTCTGCTTCATAGCTCTGATCCCTTCCTACACTTCTTTCTCTACTTCAGTGACAGAATGCCCTTTGCCCAGTCATCTCAGTGTCTGCCTTTTCTCAGGTGCTTTCTCTCACTCTAGACTGCTCTCAACACTGCCTGTCTCTGCCTGATTCTTCAGTCCTCTTCCTTTCTTCTGAATCCCAGATGCAACCATGTTCTTCATTCATCAAGGATTAACCTCCAAGCAAGGCTGAGGTTAGAGAACACAGATCTTGGGGTCAGGGGATACACACTGGCTATAGGAGCTTGAAGTCAGAACATTGGGATGGCCACTTCCTTTGAGCCAGAGGCTAAGTCCCTCATCTCTCACCCTGGAAGGGACACCCATCAACAGAGCAGGGCTCCTGAGGCCAACTTTGTTGGTTTAGTTACGCTACAAGGCTTCTGCTCCTGCCCCTGCTGTTACAGCCTACAGATTCCTGGTACCAATCTGATTGAACAACTTAATTAAGATGCAATAAAAGAAAAGTAGTCTGGATGTGCCTCGAGGCAGAGCAGACTAGAGTCCACAGCCACTGCCTCCTCTTGAGCCAGGAGCCCTTTCTCACCCTGCCTAAATGCCCCAAACTGGCCCTAAAGAAAGAGCTTTAGTGTTTGGCACAGAGGCCCTTAAAGGTTAGTCAGGCCACCAGCTTGTTTATGCTGGCTATAGGTCACCTCAGTTCTTGTCATGTTGAGAGAGGATGTCCAAGTGCCCTAGTCTCTAGGATTTAGGACTTAGCACAATCCAGGGTTTATCTCACAAGACCAAATGGGAGAGGAGAAATGTCTTAAAACATCACACTGAAACTGAGGGGGAGAGATGGCTCAATGGCTAAGACAGCACACTGCGCTCTTGCAGAGGACTTGAGTTCACATCACCTGAAACTCCCTCTCATGGCTTTCATGGGAATCTACACACATGTGGCAGACACACAGATACTCACACATAAATTAAAAACAAATTTTTTTTTTTTAGAAAATCCATTGAAACCCTTGGTCCTGTTCATTGTTTTGGGTAACAGCTTCAGAAAACATAACCAAGCACCTATTTAAAGTGGTTTTTTTTCTTTTAGTTTGTTCAAAGCTGGGTAACCATCACTATTTAAGATTCCTTTTTACTGCTCCCTCCAAAACCCCAACATTTCTTCAGTATGGTCCCTCTATCTCCTTACCTAGCCTTGTTCTAGGTGACCACTATCCTGCTTTCTGCCTCTGTACATATGCTCACTTCAGTCCTTTCTGAAGTCAAGTAATATCTTATGTTGAATATGCCTCTTAAAAAAAAAAAAAAAAAAGGTATGTCTTTCAAGTGTAGAGCCTGATGTCTTGACACGTTATAGTTGGCTTTCCACTCACTCACTCCCTAGCTGATGTTAGTTGGGTTGTTTCTACACACTGGCTATTGTGAAGAACACTTTAATGCATAGAGATTTGTGCTGATATATGTTTCCAATTTCCTTGGATTGATGCATTTATTTGCTCTTGTGTCTCATTAACAGCACCAGTGCCTAAGGCCTTATCACACACATTATGTCACTGAAAAACAGTGAAGCCAGGAAGAGGGCTGAAGACAGACTCCAAGGGGCTGTGGTCTAAGCTTGCTGACTGCCCTACATGATGCAGTAAAGGAGAAAGTTACATCAGTTATCCCTGACAATTAGCTGCCAAACCTTTATCTTTTTAAGGGAACAGATATGACCTGAGAGAACTTTTATTTGAAATTCAGGAAGAAGACATGAAAAACTACTAACTCATAGTCACACATACCCTCACTTTAAGTTTGATCTGGTTGGTTTTGTATTCCTTATCTGCCATCTTCTAATTCCCTAGTGAAGACCATATTCCTGCTTCTTGGTGGAAGCAGACTCTCACTCTAACCACCTCACTCTGTTCTTTCCAAGCAGATGGGTGACTGTGGGGGAGAGGGGGAGCAGAGTCAGGGCAGTATCTCTCAAGAACTTCTCTTTCTCTTTGTCATAGCTGCAGATCTCAAAGCTCTGTGTGTGTGAGACAGAGCTACTACATTATGCCCTGGTGCCCTGTTTTCTGGGCACTCTGGCTTGCTTAGCATCTGTCACCAAGTAGGTATGTGGATAAGAGGCTGAGCAGAACAAATTGCTGCTGATACCTAGCAGTTTGAACTGTAGGCAATTGCCAACATCCATTCATTGTTTTTCTTTCAAAAAAAAAAAAAAGTGGAAATTTCACAGCTGCCTCTTTGCTCACATTCTAGGCTCAGAGAGGCAAGTTGTTCTGCTTACCTCAAACTTTGAGCATTCATTTCTCTAGCGGCAAAATGTGCAACTGAGGCATGAGTGGAGAGGAGAGTGGAGAGCCCTTAGCTGGGAGTCAAGGGGCCTAGAATCAGACCTTGACTCCCACTGGCCACTCTGCCTCTACTTTGTTCCCTCAATCATGCACCCTGTAAGTAGAGATATGCCCTCAACTTGCAACTTTGAATCTTGGAGTAACTTCCTATGACTGTATACACACAAAGGCATGCTCTCAGGCCTGCCACGAAGTCGCCACGAAGTCAAAGTCGTAGGTTCCTGCCACCTGCTTTCTATAGGCAGTCCCTTGAAGGCCCTTCTCTCTCAGTTTTACACCTTGGCATCGGGTGGTCCATCTGCTTCCCTCCCTTCTATTGGTTACTGCTGATTTAAAGATCTTAAAAGATCACCTCCTAGGGCTCGGCCCTGACTCCAGGAGCCCTCCGATATACCTCAAAGTGCCTACCCATATCCTGTCCTGCTGACTGCTTATGCTCGCCAAGCCTCCAAGATGTGCTCTGAGAAACTGGTCCATGTCCCCAAATTTCTCTCAGCCTGACTTTTGGACTTCCACTTCTTAGCCTGAGCCTGTCTTAGGAGCCCTTTCTTTGCCTGTCTTTCCTTGGTCTTCTGCTATTATATTTTAATTGCCTATTTGCATATCTGGTCTGTCAGCTATAGACTTCTGATAATATCACCCAATTTATCTTTAACCTCCAATGCCAGGATAGAACAAATATTGTTTAATAACAGCGGTGTGTGTGTGTGTGTGTGTGTACCCAGAGAAACAAACAGGAGAATGACTGGCTGAATGGAGCTTCCAAGGAATTCTGATGGTAATTGTTTTATGTTCTTTAGACATGTTTTACTTTAATGTAGTGAGTCTTTACACAGTGCCTAGGAACACATATGTCAGTGTCAGGCACAGCAGCATGACAAAATGTTGTAAGTAAATACCACCCTCCCTGGATCTCCAGTGGCCATCTCATTCTCCGATATACCTCAGAGTGCCTTCTCAATCCTGTCCTGTTGACTGCTTACTCTCCCCAGGCCTCTCAGATGTGCTCTGAGAAACTAGCCCATTGGACTTCCACCTCTTCGCGGAGGTCCACTGAGCCAGACGCCCTCTCGCGGTGGCGCTCAGGAGCTACGTCCCGGCGCAGAGCTGGAGAGAGGACAGGAGAGGGAGGAGGGAGGAGGCGCAGGCAGGGGAGGAGAGGAAAAAGTTGCGCTGGGAAGTTTGGAAAGTTGGGAAGTGGCTGCTGCGGGCTTCGCCTCCCTCCGCGCGCGTGCGAGGGAACGAGCTAGAGAGCGAGCGCGGAGCCAGCGAGCGCTTGCCATGCCCGGCAGACCCCGCCTCGCCGCGCCCGGGCGCCGAGCTCGCTCCTACTCCCTGCGGCCCGGCCCGGCCCGGCCCGCCGCGGCCCCGGCCCCCCGCCCCCCGCGCCGGGTCCTCCCCTCCCCCGCCCGGCGGCCCCAGCCCCCC
>JADRCH010000114.1:5423777-5439594 GCA_019843965.1 Rhynchomys soricoides
CCCGCCCTCCTCTCTCCCTCCCTCCCGGCCGCGGAGCAGCATGGCGGAGCCCGGGCAGCGGCCGCGCGGCCGCCCGCCGCCCCTCTGAGCCGGGCTCGGGGGCAGCCAGGCACCTCATAGCCGACCCCCGCCCCGCCGCGCCCTCCGCCGCACTTGTCCCACTGCGCGCCCCCTGGAGCACCGCGCACCCCTGGGACCCTTGCGCTCCCCGGGTGCCCAGCATAACCCGAGTTTCCCCGCTCACCCTGGGATCTCGGGACTGCCCCAGGAGCCCCGAGTACCCCTGGACCCTGACGCGGCTCCGGGACCCCCACGCGCTCTAGGACCCCTGCGCGCTCGCAGAATTCCGGGGCTCGGCCAACCCGGCTGCGCGCCCTGGTGAGGGGCCCCGCCCCAGAGGATCCCCCTCTTCCAACAGACGGAGCCCCGCCCCAGAGGGACCCCCAGGTCCGACAGGGACATCCAGCCACGCCCCAGCGGGCTTCCAGCATCTCGCGCCTGGAGCCCTGTGCTCCAGAAGATCCTCGGTGCCCAGCTGGGGGCTCCCCGCCCTGCTGAGGGGGGCGCTGCCCAAGAGGGTCCCCCGCGTCCCGCGGGCCCCGGCAGGATGCACGCCGCCCTGGCGGGGCCGCTGCTAGCCGCCCTCCTTGCCACCGCCCGCGCCCGTCCGCAACCCCCCGACGGAGGACAGTGCCGGCCGCCCGGATCGGTGAGCGAGCGCCAGCCCCGCCACTCTCCCGCCTGCCTGGACACTCTTGCCTGAGGGGCCAGGGTTTGAGACCAGCCTTCTCCATTCAGCCCACTCGCTCCACCTCCACCCTCTGGGCACAGCCCGGGCTCCCTTCCCTAGCATCTGTCCTCCCCGGGCTCCAACTCTGAGCCCAGCCCAGCCCAGCCCAGCCCAGCCCAGATGATTCCTTCTCCACTCGCGGACAGTTTCCCCTAGACTTTTGGTCTTGGTTGGACGGTTCCCCTCTCTGTGCTCGCTTCTGACTCTCCTGTGTTTTATCCCACCTTTATACCCTTTGGTCTCTTTCTGCCTTCTTCTGACTTCATCTTCCCAACACCTAGTGCCCTTTTCTACACCCTGACTTCCAACCCTTTTGCTGTTTCATTCACACAGTACCCCAGGCCAGGCTTCCCTCCCTCTCCTTGCCCCTTTTTCTGACCTAAGACTGGATCCCCTACCCCTGGTGCTCATTCTCACTCCTCTCCCTCTGTACCCCAGACCCTACCCAGGACCTATTGTCCCAAATGCCCCTGTTTCCTGAAAAGGGGTAAGAGACCAAAGGAGAGAAACGGAAATGACAGAATGAACTTTTTTGTCTAATATTTTCCTGAGGAGACCAAGTAATTATGGCTTCTCCCAACTTTCTTCTCCAAACCGGGAGTGTCTTGATTTTCCCTGCAATGCCCTTCTCTTCAAATATAGATTAATGCATTGGCAATCATCCTGAACTGGAGGTGGGGAGAGCAAGACACTGTTGCAGGAGCTTCCTGTGCTACCCTATTAGCAGGGCATAGGTTGGCCTTGGGCAAGGTGCACAGCTAGCAGTCTACCTTGTGCAAGAAACCAGCTGGATAGCTGGTAGGCACTGTCTATTGTGCATTCAAGTTTACAAGGTTTGTTGGTAAAGTATGGTTCTGTTTTCGCCACCACAATAAATACTTTTCATTTGTGCCAGAATCAGGTAGGAAGGAATGTGTAATGAGTTGACCTCAAGTTTGTAAGTGGTCAGAGGTCACTCTGGGGACTTTTCTAGATGGAAAATGGCTTTGCTTGGGAGATAGTCCCCTACTCCTGTTTCTTTCCAAATCCTAATTGCTGCTGGAAAAGCAGCCCCGGTGTATGGGCCCTTTCTCGAGGCACAACCCTAGTGTGTGCCTAGGGCACAGAAAAAGTTAGACTTGGAAATGGAGAGCCGGGTCCACCATTTTGGTAGGGAAGTTTAGAAAGCACCCAGAATATGTACATTTCTTGGGCTTAATTCTATGAATTCCTCTCCTCTCAAACCAGTAACTGAGACTTGATTTGGCTTTGCAAGATTTTAAAACACTTTCTCACCTATGGTCTCAGCTAGTGGAGCAAAGTAGCTAACACCCTTGACCTGCCCTCCAAGAAGAAAACCTTATCCACCCGATGAATGGGAAGTAGCTGTTGAAATAGGTGTGCTATTTTTAATAGGTGTTCTGCTTTCAGAGTGCTCTTGGCATGTGTCTTCTAATGGCTGTATTTAAAAGTTATATGACTTCCTCTTTTCTTGCCAGAGCAGGACTCTTGGTCCCCCCTCTCCCCCTCCACATGAAACACCCTGGTGAAGGTTTGGCTTGGCCAAGCATGAATGTTCTCAGGTGGTGTGGCAGCCCTTGGCTTTCACAGTGAAAGCTAGTCATAAAGAGAGCCTCCTTTCGTTGCCCACTTCCCCTGTGCCTGGCACCACCCTGAGGGCTTCAGATATGTATGTTCTGTTTTGCACTCCTACCAATAACTCCCATTCTCACCCCCATTTTGCAGAAGAGGAAACTGAGTCTGTGGGAAGTAAAATGATGTACTGCAAATTATTCAACTAAGAAAGGACAAAGCCAGCATTTGAATGTGGAACTTTTAGCTTGGAAAGCCCTTGCCAGCGGGCCTCTGCCTTCTGGCCCCATCTACCCCTGCCATCTCTCAGTGCCAACCCTGGTTCTGCTCTGCTGCCTTTGGCCTCACTGATCTGCCTCTCCTCTTCTCTCTCCTTGTAGCAGAGGGACCTGAACTCCTTCCTGTGGACTATTCGGCGCCATCCTCCAGCCTATTTGTTTGGCACCATCCACGTTCCCTATACCCGAGTCTGGGACTTCATTCCTGATAATTCCAAAGCAGCCTTCCAGGCCAGCGCTCGTGTCTACTTTGAGCTGGATCTGACAGATCCCTATACCATCTCAGCCCTGGCCACTTGCCAGCTGCTGCCCCATGGGGAGAACCTACAAGATGTGCTGCCTCGGGAGCTCTACTGGCGTCTGAAGCGCCACCTGGACTATGTGAAGCTGATGATGCCCTCATGGATGACACCAGCACAGCGAGGCAAGGGGCTGTATGCTGACTACCTGTTCAATGCTATTGCTGGTAACTGGGAGCGCAAGAGGCCCGTGTGGGTGATGCTCATGGTGAACTCCCTCACAGAGACAGATGTGCGCTCCAGAGGTGTGCCTGTGCTGGACCTCTACCTGGCCCAGCAGGCTGAGAAGATGAAGAAGAGCACTGGGGCTGTGGAGCGGGTTGAGGAGCAGTGCCATCCCCTCAATGGGCTCAACTTCTCCCAGGTAGGAACCCACTCGCCAGCCTAGCTAGCAGTCCCCAGTGTCTTGGTCCTGGTTAGTCTCTGATCTTTGTCATGCTCTAGCAGACAGCCAGAGCCAAGTCCCATCCTCCCTGTCCCCTACCCCAAGCAAAAGCAATCTCTCTGGTCCTGGAAGGATACTGGGCTGCTCTATTGGGGTCAGGGGAAACTACTACATGCCAGAGTTTGGGTGTTTCTTTCCATTTCAGTGGTTCCCTGTTGGGGATAGCCACTCTCCACCTGCTGTGCTTGCCTGAGCAGAAAGAATTTCCCTGGGAGCATCACAAGTGATTCAAAACAGAAAGAGGGAGTTACCCATTTGTGGCAGTCTTCCCTAGGCCCTGGGGGCTTTAGAGCACAAGGCTGTCCTGGGGCTGTTTGGACACACACCTGTGGGTGTGTTTATAGAAACAGTACGGGTGGAAGGTGTGGTGCCTAGGCTGTCAGGGAAGGCTTTGTGGACTTGGTTTCCACCAGCACTCCTTTGCTAATTAACACTAAGTTCTTCATGATTCCCTGGGCCTTCGCTAAGCTCTGTGACTCTGGGGCTGCCTTCCTAAGACTGGGGGAACTTCCAGTCAGCCAGGAGAGTTTGTGGGTAATAATTTCAGAGAAATGTGTTTGCTGAAGTTTGGCCGTTCTGATTTCTGAACCTAGGGAGTAAGGGAGAAAGGAGGGGCTTAAGAGGTTTAAAGTCTCTGGCTGTCAGAGACCTGATTCAGCAAAATGTCATTAAAAGCCTGTCTCCATGGGCAGAGGTCATTCGCAACTCACTAGTCCCAAACTCAACTCTGGGGCCCTGGGAACAATAAGTTCACATCTGTGCCTAGAGAACAGAGCTGTCAACCCACGATGGGAGCTCCCAGACTTGTGGCTTCTACAAGGAGGCCCCAGTACAGGGTCTGGGTTGATGCTCTAAGTGAAGTGTGGTCTCAAGACATGTGTGCTCATCATTCAGGAAGCAGACTCATAAAAAGATTGGACCCCAGACTCTATCCCTGGAATCAGACCCAATTGCTCCAGAGATGTTGCAAGTGCGTCACCAGGGAACAGTTGTTGAAGCTGATCCCCCTTCCGAGATCTCTGGCCTTTGTTTTTCCAGGGGAAATGCAATATTGTCCCCAGGGAGGTAAGAAGCCAGATTGATTTGCCGGCCAAATGAAAGGCTGGTTTGTGAGTTCTCCTGCTGGCTCTCCCATAATTGTGGAGTCCTTACCCAGAGGGCCCGGTGGCAGGAATATTGGGGCAGTTAGTCACGCCCCGCAGGGTTCTGACTATGCCTGCCTCCATCTCCACGGGGAAAATCCTGTGTATTCTCTGCCCCAGCGCCTAGCCCTCTGAACAGAGCGGCACTTTGCTTCTGAAGTGACTTTCCCCTTGCCAGCCTCGTGAGCTGATGTTATCTGTGGCAGAGGGGCTCCCAGCACTCACCGCCCATCTCATTTTGGAGGCAGTTTTGTGGGAGGCCTCTCTTCCCATAGTCCTATGTCTGGCCCCCACAGATATCTATTTTAGGTTTAGGAGGTGAAGGATCCACTATCACTCTCTAAATACCAACCACAAGGGAACCTGACAAGGGCTAAAGGAAGCACTGAAGCTCTCTGGTTAAACAGTCCCTGGCTTTAATCTGTCTCTCTTAAAACAACAAAACTATCTTTCTTCGGGAGTCTGGAAACACTGCTGTTCAACCGAATGACGGCTCTGGTGGGTTGAAAATATTTGCTGCGAAGTGTGTGAGCTTATGTTTTAGGAAAAGTTACTGAGAGCCGTTCATCGGCCAGCGAGGAGCCTGCTGACAGTCTCCAATGCCTATGTTTGAAGATCAAACAGACTTCAATTTCTGTTGCAAAAACACTCCCACCCCACCACCAGCCTGGGCCCGCTCTTCAAATTGTTCTTGGGTCCAGCTTCTTGAAAGGGCTGTAACAAGCAAGTCTCAGGCAAAAGAAAACAGGAGTCCACTCCATTCCTAATCTGCTCGCCCTTCACCACCTGCCCGAGAGCCTGAGGGCACCAATTTGTCCTCATATCTTCTTGGAAGAAGGTGATGAAACCCCTCCTACATCCTCTTGGGCAGCCATGGGCGAACTGAGAATCCAGAACCTGGGCAGATGGGGTCAGTAGGGATCTCCAACCTGAAAGTCAGAAATGCAACTGCCTTCTCGGTAAAACTGTATGCATGCATGCACAGTCTGATAGGAACATCTGTGATGTGTTATTGGGCTGAAATATCTGTTATGTGCATCAGATTTTTATTTTTTCTTTCCTGGAAGCATTACTGTTATTGCAAAATCGAGGGGTGGGCAGTGAGCAAAGATGAGGAAAATGCTTAAAAGACAGCTTTCATGCTATAGCCTGAGATTCCAGTTTTAATTTTATGTATTTTCTTCTGGGTAGAAATATGAATTTACCTAAGTAGAGAACAACGTTTAAATTGGACTTATGGGGTGGGAAGACAGGGGAAGCTTGGGAAGCTGATAACCGCTCAGCTTGCAGAAAGCGCAAGCAGGTCTAGTGACAGGTTTTGACCTATGATTTCAAAATTAAACTCGAGGTGCTAGATTCAGTATCACTAAGATTTTACCATGTGACCTTGGGCAAGTCAGTTCCTCTCCTTGGGCTCAGTTCACCCTGTCTGTGAAATCAGACACCAGGATTAGGTCATCTTTCATGCCCCTTCCAGCCCTGACATTCCATAGGACCATTCTAATCAATTGCACGTGCCAGGCACCCAGCAGGAAGCTCCGTGTGCATTTCCATTTCGTTGAATTCTCCTTGTAACCCTTTGGCTTTCTAAGGTGGGCACTGAGTATGGTTGAATGACTTGCCCAAGGCCACATGGTAATAAGGAACAGAGCCAGTCTGTGAGACTCTAAATGACTGAAGAACTTCCTATATGTGGTTTGTGTTCTTGGCAGGGAGTCTTGGTGGGCTCCAGGGCAGGGGAAAAGAGAGCTACATAAGCAGTGGCATGCCCTTTTCCCAGCAGCTGTAGCCACTGTCCAGCTGTTGCTAGACAACATGAAGCTGGACTGTGTAAATGGTGGGAGAGACCACAGACCCATAACCGCAGTTCTCCAGGAGGCTGAGGCAGGAGGTCACAAGTTCAAGCCTACCTGGATGCATAGGGAGTTCATAGCCAGGCAACTTAGTGAGACCTTGTCTCAAAAAGCTAAGTAAAAAGGCAGTTAGGGATAAATAGCTGAGTGACAGGTATTTACTAGGTGTAAAGCACTAGCCACTAGATACAGAAAATGTGATGGTGGCAAACCCCTTCTTTTGGAAACCTGGGATGTTTAAGCCTTCAGGCCAGATCTTATGACAGTCTTAGGATCTCGAGATCCTTATCAGCTTTGCTTGCTTTTTTCAGGGACTGAAATTGGTTGCCACTACTCTCTCTGGGGCAGTGGTTCTCAACCTGTAAGTGGTGACCCCTTTGACAAACTCGTATCTCCAAAAAGTTTTAATTATGATTCATAACAGTAGCAAAATTAGTTATGAAGTAGAAACACAAATGATTTTATGGTGGTGGTGATGGGGTCACCACAACATGAGGAATTGTATTACAGAATTGAAGCATCAGGGAGTTGAGAACCATGGTGGGATTTCCTCCTCTGTCCACTCACATTATATGGTGGAGAACGCTCTGAGTTAGGTGGCCTTTCTAGGTTTGGTAAGAGAACAAGGATCACACTGCTCTGTCCACTGCTGTTGTACCAACATGCCCTGGCGCTATCCGGTGTCTAAGAGCCATAGTTAGAGCCTGCCTGCTGAAAGTACACAAAATATTTGTGAAATTCTTCAGTCTTCTCCTCAGGGAGTTAGAAGTCACAGAATCAATTGCTGAGCTCCATCTCTGTGCTGGGTGCAGCATTAGACCTCAAAGGATATTAATTCTAGTCCTCAGGGAAGTGCTAAACTCTTTATTGTCATATCTATTGTAAAGACAATAAGCTGAGACTTGACAAAGTTGTGTCATTGGCTTTGGTTACATAGACAGGCCCAGGGGATCAAGAACATCCATTGCTAAAACTTTAATTGCTCTTTAATCTACAAGGTGGATTGATTTTGTTTTGTTTTGTTTTCATAGTTCATGATATTATCTGGTGAATATGTGTGTGTGTGTGTGTGTGTGAATGTATAGATATTTATGTTTGGTATATCGTTGTTGATAAAGTAAAAATATAAAATACAAAAAGAAAAAATAATTTAAAAGTTCTAAAACTTTTTCTCTCTGACTTAAAAAATAAATCTTAATGTATTCCAATATAGGAGTTCCCAAAGATGTTCTGGGTATTATCTCCCAGAAGTTCATGTCCAGCTTCCCACAAGACTACTGTGAAGACAGCTCCCTAACTTAGGCTAAGCCTGTACAGTTGAATACTGGATGGTCTTCTGAGTTTACATATAGTCAGAGCTTCTGTATATGTGTCTGGTTCATCAACAGAAAGTGCATTCTAAATATGTTCACAATGAATGATGATTGATGGCCAGCAACTATGATATGCATGTGTTACCCCTTCTATAACACAGCGTGGGTGAGAAAATAAATGTATAAAGAAAGGTTGCATAAGCCACAGCAATGGACCCCCTCCCCCCTTTGTAAACTTCAACAGCTTCAGTGCTTCCTGTAGGGACACAAAATAGCAAAATCATCATGTGAGTTGTTCTGGTCCCTAAGAGATACTAAACATCCCTATGAGATACAAAACGTCTTATACTAAGTTATTTACGAACATTATTCATGATTCTAGAGGCTTTGAGGTTGAAGATCAAGGTACCAGAAGGTTCAGTATGTGATGAAGATACTTCATAGATGGGACTTTGGTGGCATAGATGGGACTACATGGTGACAAGGGACAAGAGAGAGTGGTGACTTTCCTCAGTCCTCTTCATTAGGTCAGTAATTCACAAGGCTCTGTCATCATGAGTCAATCTCTATCAGTCAGAGCCCTATCATCCCTCCAAGGGTTAGGTGTAAGCATATGAATTTTGGAGAGACACAGACATTCAACACATATAGCATGGGAAGTTCTGATTCAAATCAAGCACCCCATTTTTCCCTTGCCAATGACTTCAGACTAGCGCCTTTCCCTCCATGAGCCTAAGTTATCTCTCTTTTTCCCACCATTGTATTTGAGCTAGGAGGTTTCCAGGGCCAACTCTGTTCTGCCTTCTGTAATTCTCATGTTTGGCTCCATACCTTAGAGGGTCTGAGCCAACCCACACCACAACTTAAAGCTTGACTTATCCATCTTTGGCAGGCTTATCCTTGGCTGACCATGGCCAATGCTTACCTGTCAGGAAGCTGGTTGGTTCCTGGGAATGGGTGTGGGGGATCCTGCTGCAAGTCTGCTGAGCAGAGAGAACCTCTTGACCTGTTGTGACATAGTCTGCTTGACCCCTGCCCAGGTTTGATTCTCTTCATTAAGGTTCACCACTTTCTTCATTTTTCTATTCATTAACTAGAGCAGCCACAGTGCAGTGCACTGTAGTAGAGACCTGGAAATGAATGGCATAGATTTTCACCTGCTGAGAACTCATTACCTGAGAGTACACATTGCTTTTGTACCCTGAGAGGTGGGTGTTACAAGTCCTACTTTAAGGAGTAGAAACTCAGCCCCACAGTATCTGAATATTAGTGGCTCCTATGCCCTAGTCCTTCCTCCTTCATAATGAGCCCTTACTCTTCCTTCTGCTCCCTGTCACATGCCCAAAGCTTTCAGAACCAGTCACTAACTCCCAGATTCTCCAAGAATGCCTATTACTGAGGGCTGAGGCTCTCTCTGAGCTTCTGTGGCAGGCAACCCTCCAGTCCCCATTGTTTGGCCCCTCAGCTTGCCTTTTCATGCGACCTGAGTGCTCACCTTTGGGTGGAGGAAATAAATGAGGGCCACTGAAGCTGGGCCCTCAGGGTGGGCCTCAGGGCACACTGACTGTCTTGTCTCTGACATTCTTAGTCAGGGCATAGACTCAGCACAATCTGCTCTCAGGTGGCTTATTGCAGCTCTAGAACTGGGCCTGCAAAACAGGATTCCCTATACTTCAGCCCACCACCCCCTCCTTGCCTCTCACTCACAGCCCTGTGACCAGGAGCTGTTCTGGAACTGTCACATGGGAAGGCTGTCCCTCTGTCAACACAGCTTCATAGGTACTCATGGATTGCTTCTGGGTCCAAGTGGCAATTTGCAAAAAAAAGGTCCTAATGACACTGAAGCTCCATTTGTCTGACCTGATTGACCTTGATATCTATGTCTAGTCTGAGTGGGGGCCCGAGAGTCAGGTGGCAGACACAGCAGAAACACAGGACAGCTTAGGCACCTCCATCCCAAAGCTGAAGGTGATGAAGCTTGAATCATAGACTCACAGTAAAACTTCCAGGCTTCTCTACCCAGGAGCCCAAACTCTGAGGCTCAGAAAACCAAAGAATGGTGAAATCTTAGAAGCTTCAGCTCTGAGACATTTTTGGACCGGAAGAATCTTCACGTCATGAAATCCTAGCCTCGGAGCTTTGAAGCATTTTCAGCTCATCAACACAGACTTCTAAAATCTTAGAGTTGGAAGGGGCCATTTCTCAAGAATTCCAAGAAGCCCCATCTGCAAGCACGTCTGATTCTCCCCCCTCCCTCCCCAAGCCACTCTCCACTTCGTGGCCAGAGAGAAAGCCTTCCTTACCGCCAAAGCACTTTCTGATGGAGATAAAACTGTGCGCGTGCCTTTGTTAATAGTTCCCATTTGGACTTCTCTCAAAGCCAGAAAGAGGTTGCCTGGTAAAGCAGCTTTCTTAAGGAGGAAACTGAAGAATGCAGGCAAGCACCACAGCTGCCAGCCTCCTTCCCCTCTGAATTTGCTTCTAAATATTACCCACTTCACTCCCTTTTATCTCCCATCACTGGCTCTCTGTCCACCCACTTAATCCACAGGCAGCCGGTGGCCCAGCCTTCAGCTCTGCTTCGTGGCTGCCAAGCTGTCTCGCCAGGCTGCTCTTCCAGAATCTGCAGGCTTTTAAATCTATGCAATATATCCTGCCTCAAGCTTGGACACACAGTGGCTTCTGCTGAGCCCCCTCCCTCTCCAGGAATTTCCTCCTTTTCTCTTTTGCTTCTGAATCCCTCCCCTCCCCCCATATTTTGATTTTACCGACTCATCTTAAAGCTGAACCTCTTCCAGGGAGTCTTCCTAGAATGCTGTCAGGTCTGAACTGGTGAAGACTTGGCCTAGAGATTTCTTTTATGGTCGTGCCACACGTAGTGTCCCCCTCTGTGGAATTCCTTATGAAACTTTATGACACTCTTTCAACACTTCTATATTTGACTTTATTACTTGGGCAGACTTTCTTTCCTGATTCTAACCTAGTCCAACATGTACTCAGAAATGATTGCAAAATTGATCCAGGAATGCTCCTGGTCAGAAGCCCCATCTCTGTGGAGTAGCCTGGGCTGGGTGTTGCCTACACTAGCTAAAAGGTGAGGCTATGCTAGCTTCTTTGTCTCAGACTTTCTATCTGAGATGTGTTAAGTGCCCTCAGCACCGTTCCTTTCATCCATGAATTCCTCTTAGACTCATCACTCTCTATCCTAGTAGATGTTGTCATTTTCTCTTCCTTATTTGCCATTTATGATCAAAACACCCCTCCCCCATACCAGAAGTGCCAGCGCATCTCCAGGCTCATCTGCCTATAAGGACTTTTCACACCCAAACATCTAAGTTTGTCCTTCTGTGATCCTCTGGTTTGGGAGGCTCCAATAACACTGAGCTGTACAAGATTTCTCTCTCCTCTCTTCACTACAGTCCTTGGTCCGGGCTCCACACATCATCTGATCCTTTCCCTGCCACTTGAGGGCCCTTCCCAGTTTTTATTGGCTGTCTGGCTCCTTCTCACCTGAATGGGCTGTCCTTGTTAGAAGCCTGCACTATTCAGGCAAGCATTGCTTCATAGAAACTTATCTTTGGTCACTGGGTTATGGAATAACATCATCTGACAGTTTAGCAGTTTAAATTTAGATGCAACAATCTGGCTGGCTATTAACACTGTGTTTTGAAAGGCCCGATCGATAGGTTGTACTTGGCCCACACTGAATGCTTGGCTATCCATAAAGAGATCCACGAAGTCATTAGAGGAAACCCATAAGTGTCTGGGCCCCAGGACCATCTCTGCGGACAACCTTGAGCTTGGTATGTGTGTACACTGCACCTATTGCTGGGGCTATGTGGGGAACCTGCCAGCAGCACCTCACCAGCATCCCCTGTCCTGCAGGCAGTGGGCATGCACATCTCGCTATCCCTAGTGCCCAGGCTTGCTCACCTTTTATTCCTAGGCTCCTTTCTTTCCTACCCACTGGGTCAAGAAGCACAGGAAGAAACATTGAAAGTTTCCTTTCCATTTGCCGTGACCTTGACCTGGGAACTTATGTTCTTTGCAGAAGGCTCCCCAGTTCTCCGTCACTTCAGCAGCATCCTGATTAGATTTTACCCTCAGAAGCCATATTCATTCCTATCTAAAGTCACCTAGACACCATGGGACAGATTCAGTTCAGGAGCACCCTTCATTGGGAAGCATTCCATGTACTTATTAGGACCACAAGTAGTCCCTGGCAAGTTACAAACCCTGTCTTTGCCTTTGTTTCCCGGTCTGTCAACCTCGTGGGGTGCTTTGAAGGTGGAGTGATCTAAAGCACCATAGCATAGTATTTGATTTTTTTTTTTCACTTTAAAAATCCCAATCAGTGTACAGTTCTTTTCCAGAAATGTTTCCATCTCTTATGGGTGCCTGATATACGTGATATGTGCTAGAGGTGGGCAAGAAGAACACCCACACTGATGTGTGTCTGTGTATGTGTGTGGGGGGTGCTTCCTTTTTCAGGCAGAGAGAAGCCAGAAAACAAGCTTTAGAACACAGTATGCACTGAACAGCCCCCTCCCCCACACTTCTGACTTGGACACTTTCAGGAGCCAAGAGGCACCTCTGAGATTCCTTCCTCAGGGTGGGAGAGTACAGCCCAGCCCAGAATCCCTGGTGCAAAGATAAAGGACAACACCTCACAAACGCCATCCAGTTCCTCCCTCCTTCCAGTATTTAAGGTTTTCTTCTGTGTATTATCTCTATGGACTTAATGTGCCTTAAGTGTCATTTAAACCCCAAGTCCCATTTGAAAGACCCATTTAGTAATATAGATAGAGTGGAGAAAGGCCAACTAGAAGTCTGGCTCATTTTAAAAGCCTTATTTCCCGTAAGGTTCCCTTGTTGAGCTGGCTGGCCTTAAGTTTGAGAAGTGACAAAAGTCTATCTGTCAACGACCTTTGCAACTACTTATGTCCCAGCTGCATGGGGTCTCCAGAGCTTTTCCTCCTGTCCTAGAACAGCTAGGACACCACCCCCAGTCCCCTCCCTTTTGCTGCTTCTTCTTCCACACCCCACTTCTCCCTATGTGGTTAATGAGCTCAGAAATGGCACAGGATTTGCTTTCTAGTCACTCAGACCAGGCGTTGGGACTCCGGGTGTGCCCCCCGCTCTCCAGCGGTGTAGACGTGGCATCGCTAGACTCCAAGCACTTTTGAGCACTAGGCTCTATGTGCAGCCTGAAGAGCTATGGGTTGGTCATGGGTTGGATAAACTGATATACTTTGGGACACCTCCAGCCACAACACTCAGTCATTGTGCTTGATCTTCACTGGGATGTTTAGTTGACCCCGCAGTGGAGTCCTCATGCTGAGGCCAGCTGCTGGTCTTAGAGGTAATTTTATGTTCTTGGCTTCCATCAGAATAGTTTTGCTGGGAGGGTGGTGAGAAAGAAAGGCCAGCCTCTTGGTGGAGATGGCTTTGAAGTGCTCTTAGAAATGGGAATGGAAAGGGTGGTCCAGGAAGAGGTGCCAGAATGGGAAACTGTAGACAGCAGAGATAAGAAATCTTTCCTACCTCCATCCGATTGCTTTATTTTTGCCCTGTCTCTCCAGTTCTCAAGATAGCTACTCTGACATACTCTCTTACGTGCTAGGCCCCAGGTTTATCACAGTAAATTCCTGAAACAGACCTGGGAGGTATTATGTCCCCAATTTTAAGAAAATTGAGAATAAAATACTTCTGTACAAACGAGGACACCTAGATTTAGGCTTAAATATTTTTATGCCTTAATGAAGAAACAGTACTGGAGCACCCTGCTTTGACTAGGTGAAAGGCATGGTGCTCATGCCCCTGAGGTTGCTGCAAGGGCCCAGTGGTACCTGAGAGTATAAACTGTGGTGGTCTAGTGGTGATTTTAGTTAGAACTACTGGGCTTCTGTCAGACCACCCAGTACTGAGGTTCAGAAGCCCATCCTAAACTAAAGACAGTTCTCCGTCCCTGTGCGTGGTCTCCCCTGCTCACACACTGTGTTTGCTTGGTCAGCCTAATGGGAACTAATGTGGTCTGAGCACCCTGTGGTCATGACCATCTGTGGTATGCAAGATCTGACCAAATCTATTCTGGCTCGGCATTGCCTGGTCTCCAGTTGTTCCCCAGGACAGTGACAGGCTGAAAGGAGGTTTTGAGAAGTTCAGGTTGGAGGCTCAGTGGTGTCTTGGGTTCTGATGGTTATGTGAGAGGGGCCCTTTCTTGTCTAATCATCCTTTATCTCCATTGCTTAGACAAGTTAATAAACAGCATCAATTCAATCCTGGGGGCAGGGAGAGTGAAGCCTGAGGGCACGTTAGGAACAAGAGATCTCTGCTCTTCGCACTGCTCAGCCATGTGTAGTTTCTTTCTTTTTTTTTCCTTTTTCCTAAAGAGAAGTTCCTGGAAATACTTCCTCCTCAACCAGATTAGTTATTTTAAAATGTTTCATCTATCCACGTTTTTTTTTCCCCCCACTCTTGTTTGGCAAGAACTCCTGGGAATTGGCCAGACTCAATTCCAGGTGCTGGGGTTCAAGATGACTGTGGGGGTGGTGGAAAGGGGAGGAGTTGACATGACAATAGAGGTGTGAAGAACAGTCCAGAGTCCTTTCTATGCACTGGCCCACTTCATCCTCAAATCAGGATTCAGGTAGATTTGAGCCTCCTCCATGGATCATGAAGAAGGGTCTGAGAGATGGTTCACTTGCTGGAGTCGCACGGAAAATAAACAGAGGGTCTGGAATTGGAGCCATACAAGTCTGGTGGTGGAGCCTATGCCTTCCTTTCTGCATCTCTTGGAAAGAGGGAATGTGATTCAGAGCAGGGGGCTTTCTTCTGAGACTCAAAGTCGGACAAGTGAGCAGTGATAGAGGTTGGGATATGGCTGAGTTCCGTCCTAAAGAAGTCTGCTTGCCAGGAATGGGGTGAGGGGACTAGAATTCAGGACTAAGGGCAGAGGCTGAACCTGACAAGCAGAACGCACAGAGAACATGGAGACTGTGCATCCATAGCAATTGCTGTGTGGATGGCTAGGATGCTGCCTTGAGGTGCTGTGTGACATGGCAGTCAGGACTGTTACAGTGTCTCCCTGTGACTCTCCTTGAGATCTGCCACACGGGGATCAACTGCACGGAATGCTACCTCCCACCTGTCGATCACTGTTAAGTACTACCTGCAGATGGCAAGGCCTTGGCTAGGATTCTAAGGCTGCACATTGTTATCCAGGAGAGCTTTATGGTTGCAGATGCTCCACTGAACATGGCAAACAGCCCGACATGAATGCTTGGGTGGGCTTTAGTCTGAGACCACAGGTTCAGAAGCAGCTGCAGGTATGGGGTGAGGTGAGAGTGGAAATGCTCCTCCAGACTGAATATCATTACTCACCACAGAGAACACACTGGGTGGAAGTCACGGGGAGACAGATGAAGAAACACATGTGGCAACGTTGTGGAGCCCTGTCAATCATGCTAGAAAGTCTAGGCTTAAGCTTGGATGCATTGGCAGAAACCCTGCTCCATGACTGTGTTCTGCACTTCAGAAGTTCTTCTGGTTAATGACTGGCTCATTGGTTCATTTATTCATGGGTCTCACCCAGGCTTGCCTGTGCATTCCCAAGAGAAAGAGACCCAGAGAAAGCCTCTATTCTGTGAAGCTCTGTCACCTGACCTTTCCGATACAGGATGTGCCCACTGCTATCCCACAGTGGGGATCGCAGCTTCTGGAACTCCCAGTCATGTTTGTCCTTAGATGGTGCTGCAGGCTGATATCTGAATGAGTCCAGCTAAGCTTATTTTCTACAGGGCCTTTGGGGAAAAGCCTGATTTTCTCACCACCATTTCTAACATAGCTTCAAGGGATCACACAATCTATGAATTTCATAGGATTTGCTTAAAAGCAGGTTGAGGGGAATGTCACCTTTTCACAGTAGGAGTGAGCTGAGCTCTGTTTCTTGAATGCTGCCTGAGTAGAGGTAGGATATAAGAGACCCTGCCATCCACACAGAGTAAGCACTCTGGTTATATATCTGATGGTGTATACAAGGGTGGGCTTTCCTTTAGCTAAATCCCTTTAGTGGTGTAGGGTTGGTGAACCTGAGACCACACCTCCCTTTAGTGGTGTGGGGTTG
>JADRCH010000114.1:5454630-5487157 GCA_019843965.1 Rhynchomys soricoides
ATTGACTTCACTACTTTATCTAGCAAACTTTGGGGGTGCTGAGTCATGTGCGGTTTCATTGTGTTCTATTTAAGTTCTCTAATGAGAGAAAGAAGGGGTGGATTGGGGGAGGATGTGGGGAGAATCTGGGAAGACTTGGGAAAGGACAAACTGTGATCAGAATATATTGTATTAAAAAGTCTATTTTCAAGTTTTTTTTTAAATAAAAAAAAAAAATGAGCTCAGAAATTTAGAGAGGCAGATCCCCAATTTTCCAAATGAGACTCTATAATTGTACATATGAAAGGAGAAGGCCTTTAAAATATCATTTTAAAAAAAGGAACACAGGGAAAGACTGGGGATAGAAGCTCAGCAGTAGGGTGAGTGCTTAAAGTAAGCAGAGACCCAGGTTCCACCCTGACCCCTCCCCCCCACACACACACACCACTAATGAGACACACACACACACACACACCACTAATGACACACACACACACACACACACACACACACACACACACACAGACTTAGAAAGTGAGAGTAGTAAGGCACGGGCTACCTGTTCCTGAGACTGAATGACCCTCTCAAGTCCAGCACCATATTGGCCGTCATGCCTGTCCAATGCAAATGCCCTGGTTACTTCTGTAAGCAGAGAAGCATCTGTCTGAAGATGGATAAGGGATGAGCCTTCAGGAAGGTACAGCGTTGGCAAGCTGCCCATGGCCATTTGAGGCCTGTGATCCTAAGAGCAAGGAAGTGTGGCTTGAGCATACAGCAGAATTCAGGGCCAAACGCTGACTTGGGTGCCACAAACATTTGACAGTATGGTACGAAAAAGCTATGAAAGTGTCCGCACAGCTTCAGGAAAGTAATTAGCTTTTGCATGTATGTATACGCTCGATTTTCAGCTGTCCTGATTTCTCTCAAAAGCTGCCATTTCTTCCCCAGAAATGACCCAAGCTTCTCTGTGTCTATTCTGTAATAGGATAAAGTCCTGGATCCCTAGCCCCTCATGCTCCATCTCTCTAGGCTGGAAAGGTGGCTTTCTGTACAATTTTTCAATCACATACTGCCAGGAACTGTAAAAACTAAAATAAGGCATGATGACCAGAGCCCAGGGTGGCCATGTCCCCTGAGGCTTGAGCTAAACCCTGTAATAGACAGCAGCTCTCAGAGCACGCCCAGGCTTTCCTTTGAGATGGAAAAGAGAGTCTGGCCTTACAAGGGTCACTGTCTCCCAAGAGATGGGCCCCTTATAAGAACAGTTCTGTAAGAGCAGGGTGGTTGGTCTTTTTAAATGTCCAGCTATTGAGGAATGAACAGAGAAGCCATGGGCTACAGGTGCCCGAGTGGCCATCACTATACATTGCATCCAACCCTTGAGGGGCTCACTGAAGGGTGTGTGTGTGTGTGTGTGTGTGTGTGTGTGTGTTGAGTGCGATGATAGTGGGGGTGTGTCTGAGGTCCATGGGTGTCAACAAGAGTCTTAGAGGAGCAAGTGGGGGGCAGATGTTAGTGTGAGAGAGAAATTACCTTAGTTGTGTAAGGCAGATCTAGTGGAAGTCACCAAAAGCCTGAAGCAGACAGCATGCTTGACTTGGAACAGGGTAGGCTTAGCTGTCCCACTGTACCCTAGAAGCCCATGCCTCAGTGGAGTTCAGCTGTCAGAACACAGCAGAAGCTGTTGTCAGCTGGCTTAGCAGAGGTTAGAGGGATCAGCAGTGTTCTCAGAAGTAGTACTGGGCCTGAGGCCTCTGTGAAGAACAGTGCCAGGCCAGTGGAAAGGAAAGCCCAGTAGTAGGCCAACAGGAGCAAGAACCAGCAGCAGGGGCAGCACAGCACAGAGGGGTCCTTCAGTGACACATTGCACAATGGCTGGTACCTTCCAGTAGTCTAGCTCACTCATCAGGGCATCATCAAGGCTCAGGATGACTCTGAATCAGAAGAGATGCCTGCAAAAGGCATGGCTACTCTAGTCAGGGCACTCTGGATGTTGAGAGCTTCAGGCTTCAGATGACTAAGCTCCTGGCACCAGATAGTTTCTTTAACCACTCTGGGCCTCAGTTGGACCATCTAGCAAATGAGGTGTGAGGAGACTTGCCACTCAGTCATCATCTTACCTTGTAGCTTGCCACAAAGGCCCATCGCTCCTAGGACGTCTTTAGAGTTAGCAGAGGAAACTCAGCTTCTTTGTCAGCTCCCTGGGTGTTTGGAAGAAGTGTGCAGATGGAGACAGGAATGGCTCCAGAGCAAACCCCAGATAAGATGCAGGTTAGGAGATGCAAGCCCCTGAAGCCTGGCTTAGCCCACTCTCCTGCATCTAGACCCTCTCTTCTGGGGTACTACCCCCCCCACCCCAGCATTTGTTCCTTTAAACCTGAGAACTCCCCATCTGGCCAGGCCTGCCCCACATCCAGGCTCTTTTAGGCCAATGACCCTGTTCCTGGTCCCTACAGATATGTCATAGGCCTAGGACAGGAATACAGGCAGGCTCACCTGGCAGAGGAGCCTCCCTTACCTAGAAAGGACAGCATCCAGTCTGCTCTGGGCCCAGGGTCCTGGTTCCAGTGTTCAGAGCCCACTGCAGTTTATTTATTTATCATTTGTTTGGGGTAAAACGGGAGAGAATCGAATCCAGTGACTCCTTTAGCAGCAGTTGGTGGAAGAAAGGCATGTCTGTTTCTCGCCAAAGAATCCCCTGCATTGTGGCCTCAGCCCCCTTGGTTGGGTTTCAGCAGACAATGTACTCCTTTCTCCCTGTGCCCGTGGCTTACCCTGCCTGCCTGCCGCCTGTCTGCCCTTGGTCCAGTAGGCCGTCTGCTGCCCACTTGGCTTGGCAGTGGGAAGGGAAGGGCAGAGAAGCTGGAGGCCTGGCCTACGGATCCAATCTGCCTCCCAAACTTGCAGCGTTTCTGGGGTCACCCTATATCCCTGGGACTCATCCATAAGAATGTCAGTTATTCTGCTTAGAGATGTGAAGCCCCCTCCCTCCTTGAGTGAGGACCAAGGACTTGGGTCCCAGGTAAGTCTGTGCCTGGGACACCTCTGGCTCCTGCTTTCCATCACCATTTTCAGTTTGTAAAGTGGACCAAAGCAGTGGGTGATGGACTGAAGTCACATAGCAAGATGTTGTTAGCTGAGATATTTCTACTGCTCTGGTTTGAGATAAAGTAACCGAGTTGGCGGAGGCCAAGGGTGGCCTATGAGTTCTCTACCCATTTGCCTGCATGCAGATATGGCTTCCTCCTTTTGTAACCTGGCAGAAGAGCAGGAAGCCACACCTCCTCTGGGATTTGCTTCCTGTTTGCCTTTCCATGGTCAGCAAATGCTTATTCCTTCACTTTTCCCACTCAGCTCATTCCATCTTTGTCGTGTATTCTGTTCATCCTACTCATTTCTGCACGGGGCCTTTGCACTTGAGCTTACCTGCCTGGGGCTCTTCTCTTTGGCAGTAAAAGTAAATATAAACAGTACCACCCTTCTCCAATGCTCATACTCCTCAATGTCTTACCTTTCCCTTTCCGTTTCACTTGTGGCTTCTGAGAATGGTCTGCAAATAAATATGCTAGTCGTCTAAGACGGTCATGAGAAAGACAAAAAGTGCACAAGAGCTTTACAGAGTCATGGGGGCTGAGGACCCGCAGACAGAGGGAGATGCAGGGTAAGAGGAAGGGCCTGTGGAGGCCTAGCTCAAGGTGGGTGGCCCAGTCCAGATCTGCTGATTGAAAAGCAGAGAAATGGAGTATAAGCAATGGAGAGGAAGGGAACTATCTTGGAATTTTGAGGGAAGAATGTGGAAATTAAGGAAAGAGGGGAAGGGAGGGAAGGATGGAGGAAGGGAGGGAGGGAAAGAGGAAGAGAGGGAGGGAAGAAAGAAGGGAGGGAGGGAGAGAGAGATCATCTTATTTTGTCACTTAGGAGGGTCTGAGAAATCTAAAGAGAGGCAAGAACATTGCATTCCTCTTCCCAGCATGCCATGTGCAAAGCGAACCATCTGGGTGAAGTCTGAGACTGGATTTCCTTTCCTCTGCTCTCTGAAAATGAAATAAAGTGAAATGAAGACAGTCTTGTTTTTTTTAAAACCCAAAGGGTTGAGACAAGCAGGGAGGTCTAGATATCTGAGCTTTTTAAAAAGAGGAATCTGAAGGATGAGGCCCGACAAAACAGCTCAATGAATAAAAGTGCTTGTTGCCAAGCCTGAGGACTTGAGTTCAATCACCAGGACCCATATAATGGTAGATGGGAACTGAGTCCACAAGTGTCCTCTGACCTATGCATACATGCCATACATGTGCCTATGCTCTTAACCTTAAGTTCCTCACTATTAATGTGGAAAAAGCAACACACACACCCACACACACTCCTTCTGTAGCTGCATGTGTGTGCTTTCCAACCCATGTACAAACATACTCACACAGCATCACAAAATAATTAATAAAAACAAAAGAACAAAGACCCTGAAGGCTGTGTTCTGCTATTGAGTGCTGTCTCCTAACCTTCTGGAGGTGAAGTGCCACTGATTGACATGTGAGTCCCACCAGGTACTCCAGGGACTCGTGTGTACTGTGGGTCATCTGGGGGCCATTCTTGCCTGTCTAGGAAGTTTAATGTTTTGCCAGACTCCTTCTTACCTTTTCAGTGCCATTTGGTTTGCTGGCCATTAGCTGGTCTGTCTGCTCCCCCTAAAGGCCATTCCTAGAGTGTTGTCACCCAGGAAAAGCCTGTAGGATGCCAACAGCCTAGAGGCTTAGTCCCACTGTTTCAGAGCCCGCCTCTTGTCATTGTTTTCACAGTCTTTGACTGCAAGACATTAGAGCTTGCATTATCTGGGTTTCAAACCTCCCAGCCTCAAGATGCCAAAGCCCATGACTCCCAAATTCCAGTTTCCTCAATGTTTTAAGGGTCCATGCCACCAAAGATCTGGAGCCATTTGGGATGCTGCTATGACCTTAGTCTGTGGTAGCTGGCCTGTTCTGTAACTTGCTTTCTGTCTAAGAGTGTTAGACTAGAAGCATGCCCTGCACCTGGGCTTCTTCTACATGCCACCCCCTCTTCCCTCCCCCACCCCCCACTGGGTTCAGCTTCCTCACTTGTAAAATCCAGACAGGCAGCAAACTCACAGGATGTTCCTGGGGATGGGAAGACAGTGGTTTGGGAAGGAGAGTGCTCCACAGATGTCGGTGAGTCTATGCCAATGCTGTCAGCCCTGCTCAGCCTCAGTACCAAAACACTGGAAAATCCAGCTACTACCCTGCTTGCTTTGGCTTCCGTTTGTGCTGTGGACTGTTTCCCACCCTTTGCTGTTTACCAAGATTTTTCACTCAGTAGACTGGACTACTCCAGGTTTCTCCTTCACTCTCCTTGATTGCCCTTTCCCTGGGTACTTTCCATGAGTGCCCTTGTCATAAATAAGCCCTCTCCTGCTTACAGCCCTGTTTATAACTCTGTTTATAAGATTTGTTCTGTACAAGAGTCATATCTGTATTTGCATATAAGTTGTTACTTATACTGCCTGTTTGTCACTCATCTGGGTGTTTGAGATCTCATAGCACTGAGTGACCTTGGGTGGGGCCCTTGGCCTTTCTAAACCTTAATTCCCTCACTTATGTGGACAAATCAATACACACACACACACACACACACACACACACACACACACACACCCCTTCTGTAGCTCCATCAATAAATGGTGACAGGGAGTAAAGCATTTAAAGCAGCTACATTTAGTAGCTGCTCCTCAATATCAATAAAGATTTAAGATAAGAAGAGCAGAAGTTTTGAACTTGTGTTTGGAAGTCCCTATAAGCTTCCACCTTAGATGGCGGCCACCTTAGATGGGATGGCTTAATGGTTCCAAGCAGTTTGGTGTTTGCACTCTAAATACATAGAGATGCATTTAGAGATGTGAATGAGAGATGTAAATACTCAAAAGAAGACATAAAATGGCAAATGAGCACAGGAAAATTGTTAACATCTTTAGGTATTAGAAAAATGCAAATCAATCTGCGAGCAGAACAATGTATAAATACAGAAATAGCTACACCAGGAGTTGGTGAGATTGTGAAGTAGCTACAAATTTACACACTGCATCTGGGGATGCAGTGTTACAAGCATTCTGGAAGACACTTCTCTACAGTCCAGTAAAGTTAAACATCCACTGACCACACCCAGAGGTCCCACTCCTAGGTATTTACACAAGCGTTATAAAGAATTAAGTTCAAATACATTATATTGTACAGGAAAGTGTCACCTCAAAACCCATTACTGTGTACAATTAACATATGATAATACAAAAAACCCTTGTGTGCACAGGATAGAATGCTGCACACTAATGAAAGCAATCTCAATGTCCCTAAACCAGGAAATTGATAAACTGTGGTCCATCCACATACAGGAGTGCTGCTTAGCAATGAGAAAGACAGCATGACTGACAAGTACATCGTGTCTGATACGTGCGATGCTGTGTGAAAGAGTCAAATTCAAACAGCGACATGCCATGTGAGTCACTGATGTGACATTGTGGGAAAGGCAAAGCTGTATATACAGAGGAAGCATAAGTGGGTGCCAAGGGTGGGGACGAGGGTAAGGTTTCCTACAGAAAGACACAGGGGAATTTTTGGGGGCGTGGAAATTCCTTTGTATGTCAGTTTGGGTGGCAATTTGACTAAATTTTTAAAATCAAAACATACAACTGTCTGCTGAAAGGTACACCTAACTAACTATGTGAATTATGTCTGCAAAATGAGAATAGTGAAATGATCAGGTTAGAAAAGGAGGAGGCAAAGGGCATGCAGATGTTTGTTGGCCCCAGTGTGATCCTTCCTTAAGATTTGTCTCTGAGACCAGCTTCACAGCATCCAACCCAGGATGTGTTGTGAATTCTCACCATGGCTGTGGAACTTAGCCCTAGCCTGCACCTGCTCGGCCTGCCCTTCTGTGCCTTCGACTACTTACTGTACTGCCATGAGAATCTAAAACAGAAATATCTGCAAGCCCCTTCTTCCACTGTCTCTCTTGCCTGTACCATGAAACCTGAATCCATCCTGTAGTCCACAGATCTGAGGTTTGTTCCCACCCCACCTGATTTCCTGGTCTCTCCTAAGGTTCAGGTTCACTACTACTGTGCCAGGCAGACTGGTCCCCATGTTGATGGTTTTGGGGAACTTCTGCCTATTTCACAACCCCCAACCCCTTTCTCTAAGTTTGTTTGCAACCTGCAATCCCCTGAGACTTTTCTTTTAACCTACTCACTGGGCACACACCTTTGGCTATAGCAACTGTAGTCTTATGTTGCTCACAGCTTCCTTCATGGAGAGCATGCTGCCAGGAGCATAAAGATTTGCTGGTGTCTCCAGCCAATAGCTCATATCAGCTTGAAGGCATGGCTATCCCTGCCCAGTTCCTCCAGGGACAGTCTTTTCTTTGAATCTTCTCATGAACCTCTATGAGACATTCTGAAAGGTTCAACCTGCAACTTTCTAAGCTTGGTACTTCTACCTTCCTCTACCCTCTTCTCTTCCTGGAGTAGGGCTGCATCATAGTCTGAAGGTGTTCACTGCCTGCGTGTGTGCCTTGACTTCATCTTGTACAGGCATTGCTGGAAGTTAACCACTCATATCTCTAAGTGCTTTGGCTTTTGCTTGCCAAAGGACTTCCCAGCAATTACTCCTTCCCCCATCCACTGGTGTTTTCTTCTTCCAACATCTCTTAATTCTTGCATTTATTCATTTACTCAGCAAGTATTTCTCAAGGCTCGATATCCAGGATCTATTATCTGCAGCTCAATGCCAAGGTTGTCTTCTTCCCACGAAACTCAATAGGATCTAACTTCTCCCTTCTCTCTCTCTCTCTCTCTCTCTCTCTCTCTCTCTCTCTCTCTCTCTCTCTCTCACACACACACACACACACACAAACACACACAAACACACACACACATACATACACACACACACACACATACACACACACACACTGGATCACTAGGAGTTCTGTGTTCTGTGGATCCCATTCTTTGCTTCATGTGTCCCTATGTCATGCAATGGGATTCCTGTTCCCTCATTAGCTTCTTTTAAGGCCTTCTATACAGCCTGCCTCAGTGGCACTTGGCCTTCACGATTGGTCACAGCAGTATATGGTATGAGCTCAGTTGCAAAAACTAGTTGAGTGTTTTGACTGCATATTGTCAGGATAGATCAGAAGAGATAATGTGCGCCATCAAGCAAAGTCACATGGTAAATGCTCAGGGTTGCTCTCTGAGTTCTATTTAATGGCATGGCTCATCAGCTGAAGGTGATGTTGTCCTCAGTACAACCCATATGTAGTTGGAAGAGACAGAGATGTAAAGGTGCATGTCTCATGGGGCCACACATGGCTGGAGCCAGGAGAATGAAGCTCAAGTCTGGGGTCTCTGCCAATGCTGTTCCTCTCTGGGACTCAGTCTCCTCACATCTATTCAAAACTTGACTCTTGTTTCCTGGGATCTTACAGAAGTAAGATATTGCAGCATGGACAGATCCTTATCCACAAGGGAGGAGGAGCTTATGATATAGAAAGTAGAAACTCACTGCACACTTTATTACATGATACTAGTTACAACTTACAATTTTTTCCTGTGGGGGTATATAGACATCTCCCGCCTACAGTTGGCATTGTCAAAAGGGAAAAGGAAAAGCTAATATTTATTAAAGACTAGTTGTGTGGCATGACTCCGTGTCAGAATTCACATCTAGGTTTTCATTAAGTCTCAAAACCCCCATTTTCTATTCTTATTTCTTTATTGGTAGACCAGAGTCTCAGGGAGGCAGGAAAATTACCTTAATATTCAGAACAAATAATTAGATTCTGAGCTCACTACACCTGGCCTCACAGATAGTGGGGTCAGGTGCCTTTTGGCTTTGGGTTCTCAAAATAGAAAACTAAAGTCCAGTGAAAACTGAATCTCTATGACACCTATGACTATAAAGGTCTGAAAAGCATGAGAGCAGGAGCCCTCTAGTAGCCTCTTGTCCCTATCCGCTCTGCCTACTCATCCTGTGGTTATGACCTCTGCCCCATCCATATACCTGTGCAAAGAATATAGTAATGCATCTGTCTCCTGGGTCATTAGCAGCTTCAAATATGTTAATAAGCAAGGAAGGATCAATTATTGCTTGCCTGCTATATAATAAGTACATATGACTATTAGTAATTAATATTATTACTGTCTTAGCCTAAGATGAGTGGGGAAGGGGTCTTCTTTTGTTCAAGAAATGGCCCTCTGGAGAGTGTCATTGGTATGCAACCCCAGCTTCTTTGACTCCTGTGTTGCCCAACAGAGCAGAGCTTGCTGGAAAGGTGCTTACTGGGTGTTCCAGCAGAACACAGAACAAGTATTAGCAACACATCTGTGGAAATGCCACTTGCCTGCCCAGCCTCTTCAGCCCACACCTTCCAGGACTTTACTCAAGTGCCTCAGAGCTCTAGGCCCATGAACCAGGAAGCTCTGATGGGGTCTCCAAAGAGCACTCATTTCATCTGTTGGCGGGAATGTCACAGCCTAGATGGAGCATTTGTCATCCTTTTGAACTAGGGAATCTGAGACAAAAGTGGGGAGAAGCCACTTCACACTGCATCTCCAGCACCGTGTGGGAATAAACTGGATGGCATCACCTTCCTTCCTGATGTTTGCTCACAAGAACCACAGTTACTGGGGTAGGGTCAGAAGCTCGTACTAATTGGAGAATAGTGTTCTTTTCACTAGGATTGATGAGCAGGTGGTATTCCAGCCATTGTCCCAAGAACTTCCCGACTATTCATTCATTTGATCCTCACACTAACATCTGTGAATATCCTACCTTGCAAATGAGAACTTTGAGACAGAGATATGGAATTATTTTGCCCAGAGTCACACAGATAGTGTGTCCATGTGTTTTCATGTTTCCTCAAGTGTGTCCACGTGTTTGTATGGGCTTCACATACACACATGTATCATTGTATCTGTGTATGCCTATGTAACATGTTAATGTATACACATATATCTATGTGTGTATATTATGTTCACACATGCATGCCGATGGACATATTGTTTAGGATGGGGTTGGTGGTTTAGCAAGAGAAACCTGATAACCATGTCGCTGGTGGAGTTGCAGAGGGGCTTTGAACTATGAGTTCTAGACATCTATTCTGCTTCTACCACTGAGGTTCTGAGGATCTCAGTAAGTCCCCTCTGCTCCCGTGAGTCTCTCTGATACCATAAAGCCAGTGCTGTGTGAGAAGCTGAGAAGCCTGCCTTGTGCCGGCATTCTGTGCGACCCAGGCGAGCCAGTGAACAGAGAGAAGGTCTGTGAAGACTTAGTAGAGGAGATACATGAGGCACACGATGTTTGGGACAGAGACAGCCAGGCGGGATTGGCAACTATGGGCAGAGAGTATCATTCATATGCCTGCTGCTCTTCTGGGCTAGGGTCCAGAAATAGCTGTGGTGAGAACTACATTTTTAAAGTGGGTCTTAATGTTTTTCACTGCTGGAAAATATGCCATTATGGGCATTTTTCCCTCCAGATTCCTGGACCGCCATGCCCCCAAGTTCCTGCCCACATTGCTCACTTTATTTGCTCTGACTGAAGCCTGTCTGTTTTCATTTCTGTGTCTGTCCTGTCTCTGTCCCTTGATCATGTGTGGAAGAGCTGGGCCGTGGCCTCCCTCCCTGTCTGTGCTGAGCCTTGTGGGATGAGTCTTTGGTTGTAGCTGGCAGCAAGGGCTTGCTCAAGAAGCCAGCCTGGCAGATGAGTGCAGAGTGCTACAACGTGCTCAGGAGGCTGCTCTGCAGTTTGATAAAGGAAAGACAGAAGCTGTTTTGTCACATACAGAGTGCTTTTGGAGATGGCAGTAAAGACACAGTCACACGCCAGTCTTAGGTTGATCCTGGCCAAGGTGTGCAAACATGGCAGACTCCTCTGTGACTGTGCCTTTTTCCTCAGGTATATGATGTGGTTGTACTAATATCTGTCCACAGAGCACCTTCAGCACCCACCAGGTGCCGTCCTCCCCCTCACGACCTTCACTACCACTAGAAGACATGGCTACTTGCTTCTGAAAGTCTTGTGGAGATCATGGACCACCTGACTTTCTATAACACAAGGAGCCTGTGATCCTGTAGTGTAGTCCTGTCTTGGTGGGGCCAAGTGCTAGTAAGCATCTTCATTTCACCTGGAAGCCAGGAGAATGTCAACAAGGTTGTGCAGGCTGGTTTTGTATGTCAACTTGACACAAGCTGGAGTTATCATGGAGAAAGGAGCTTCAGTTGAGAAAATGCCTCCATGAGATCCAGGTGTAAGGCATTTTCTCAATTAGTGATCAAGGGGGGAGGGCCTCTTGTGAGTAGTACCATCTGTGGGCTGGTAGTCTTGGGTTCTATAAGAAAGCCAGCTGAGCAAGCCAGGAGAAGCAAGCAAGCCAGTAAGGAACATCCCTCCATGGCCTCTGCATCAGCTCCTGCTTCCCGACCTGCTTGAGTTCCAGTCCTGACTTCTCTGGTGATAACAGCAACATGGAAGTGTAAGCTCAATAAACCCTTTCCTCCCCAACTTGCATCTTGGTCATGATGTTTGTGCAGGAATAGAAACCCTGACTAAGACAAATTGGTACCAGCATAGTGGAGTATTCCTGTGACAACATGACCATGTTTTGGGGAGGACTGTGGAAGGACTTTGGAACTTTGAGCTAGAAGAGTCATTGGAATGTTAAGAGCTCTGTGGAATGTTCTGTAGGAGCTTGGAAGATAATGTTGAGAACAGTGCAGAAGATGGAGGCCTGGCTTGTGAAATTTCAGAGGGAAGATTAAAGACTCTTATCAGGGACATTGCTATTTTTACTGTGAAGATTCTGTGGTTTTAGTTAGCTGGGACTGAAGGATCAGCTGTGATTAACAAGATACCAGAACTACTAAAGCAAAACCATTGCATTACTGGGACTATTGATGCTGGTTAGCTGGAGCAGGGAAATTGGCAGTGATTGGGAAGAGACCAGCATCAATGAGGTGAAATCTTCTGAGAAGTGTTTTTTGAGAGCACAGAGGCTGCTTTCCAGAGATAGCCAAGGTTGTACCTTGTGTGGTGGCTGGACTTGGTAATGTGTAAGAGTCACCCAGGTGGTACTAGTTTTGAAGGCATGAAGGAGTCATGAAGAGCAGCTGAGGCCTGGGCACTGTGAGAGGTCTCGGAAGGCCATTGGTGAAGGTGCAGCCTCAGTTGCAATTGATCACCCAGGACTGAAGGGGTCATGCAAAGGATGTGAGGCTTGGCACCATGGTAAAGCCTAGTTGCAGCGGAAGACAGCAGTGTTTTGGAGATGCCAGTACCATGAGATGACCACCATGTACAGCAGCAGCAGTGGAGTACAGGTGTCTGGAGACTACAAGACAAGGTATGTGCTACAAAGGGCAAAGCTGGAGAAGTGACTCAAGCCCTTGGAGGAATCCAGAAGATCATGAGTGGATCCCAGACATTGGACGGTTGGAGTTTGATTTTGATTTTGATTGTGACTGTGCCCTGATATATTTCCCTCCTGAAGGAAGAAGGTATTTTAGTGGAGCCCACAGTTAAGAGACTTTTGATGGTAAAAAGACCTTGAATTTTAAGAGACTGGATATCTTGAAGCGATTGAAATTTTAATGTAAGAATTTGCAAAGGTTCTGGGACTTTTAAAGTTATTTAGATCTTGGGGATAAATAAGAAAGTATGGGTTGAGGCTTAATAGTGATATATTTGTGTGTCAAGTTGACAGGAGGTCAATTGTACTGGCTAGTTTTGTGGGTCAACTTGTCACAAACTGGAATTATCACAGAGAAAGGAGTTTCAGTTGGAAAATGCCTCCATGAGATCCAGCAGTAAGGCATTTTCTCAATTAGTGATCAAGGGGGTAGAACCCCTTGTGAGTGGTACCATCTGTGGGCTGGTAGTTCTGGGTTCTATAAGAAAACCAGCTGAGCAAGCCAGGAGAAGCAAGCAAGCCAGTAAGGAACATCCCTCCGTGGCCTCTGCATCAGCTCCTGCTTCCAGACCTGCTTGAGTTTCAGTCCCTGACTTCTCTGGTGATAACGGCAACGTGGAAATGTAAGCTCAATAAACCCTTTCCTCCCCAACTTGCTTTTTGGTCATGATGTTTGTGCAGGAATAGAAACCATGACTAAGACAAAGGTCTTTAATCTTAAAGCCAAAATCATAGGCAATAACAGTGGTCAAAGGACATCGTGAACCTGAAGCCCACAGCACTGACAAGAGTCCCCAGATGGAGGCTGCATGGTGATTGGGGTAAGGGAGAAAGAAATGTGGTGGTATTAACAGTGAAACATCAGATATGGTGTGTGACAACTAGGTGGAAGGTTACATTGTGACAGGTTCTCCATGACAGTTTGAGCCATTAAGGCTTCTGATTTTGTTTGGATCTTAAAGGGGTTGTTTTGAGTGCAGTGTGGAAGGCCAGTGAAAAGGCTTTGGGAGAGTCCAGAAAGATGGAATAAAGCTTGGACTAGAGCAAGGTCTGGTGCTTAGGGAGTCTTGAGTAGATACTTAAGTGAATGACTTGGGCAGAGACGAAGTCGTGTTGGACTTGACTAAGTCCTCCTAGGGCTTCCATATTCTGTAACCATGACATAAAAACTATTAATGTCAGTGTTAAGACTATAAGCCCAACTTGTCACAAGCTAGATGACTTGGTGTTAAGAAAACTAATCCCTTGTGACCACAGTGATCCTCTCAAGGCATAGAACCTCCTGGACACAGCACTGTTCACAGACACAAAAAAGAGAATACAGACACAGCACACAGCATAATGCCTGGAAAATAGCAATTCTGTGTAGCAGTAGGTGAGCACCATGTTACTTGTTAAGTATATTACTCTATGATTTTTGTTACTGTCAACTAAGGTCTTTTCTTGGGACAGGAATGGCTGCATGCTATGCATATTGTCATCTCAGCACTTAGAAGGCTAAAGCAGAACTATGAGTTTCAGGCCAGCCTGGGCTACATAGCAACACTCTGTCTAAAACAGCAACAAAAGTCTTCCCTTATTGTCCCATGATAACAAACCCTTTAAGCAGGATCTGTGTAGATTGACTCCGAGCACCCATCATATACACTGTGTGCACAGGGCTGCTCATGCAGGATCTTCTCTTCCTTGCCATTTTGTTATCCTTTGACTTGAATATCTTCAAAAGCTTGCTACCTGCTTTTAAATTTCTATTTTCAGGTGCCAAACCCCTTCCAAAGTGGATCTGATTAATTGATGGTAATCGGAGAATTGTGGGGGCCATTAGGAATTCCAGGTTCTTCCCCTGAGGTCTCAGCAACCCTTGTTACTTCCTTCAGCAAGTCACCCCAGGCACCTAATGCTGGAAACCTTTCCTGCTCCAGGTTCCCACAACAGAACCATCATTTCTTCCTCCTAACCCATGTGTCTATGAGATTCTAAATTCATTGACATCCATTTCTTATCCCACCTCCCCAGAGAAACTGCTCTGGAGTTCTGCTCCAAGAAGAGATGAGTCTCCTGGCCTCACCCATAACATCTTTCTGTCTGTCTGTAGTGTGGCGTCTATCTCCCAGAGCTCTGTATGCATGGCTTCTCTCTATAGGTCTCAAATGCTGTGTTCTTCATGCTTCAGTTGAATGGAATCCAATCCAGCCCACTCATCTTACAAAGGGGACACAGGATCCCAGTGAGAGGAGAGTGGGAAGCCCTTTCTGGTCCCTCCTAACCTCAATTGCAGGGAGCTTCGCTGGGGACCACACTCACTTCCAAATGTCTAAAGAGTCTAGTGACACAGAAGACAGACTGTTTCTTGAAGCAGGAGATAAAAATGTCTTTCCCTTTGTTCCCAGTGGCTGCAAAATTAAGACAAGAGTGAGCCACTTTCACCACCTTAACAATTAGCTCAGGGTTTGAAACAAAAGGTACCAGTGCTTTTTATAAATGGGTAAAAATATTTTTACAAGACCATATTCCAGAACTGGGACTTTTCTTTTTTTTTTTTTTTTTTTTTTTTTTTTTAAGAAAAGCAGGTTCTGAAACACTAGTCCCAAGCTTGTCTTACTTGGTCCCACTGCTCACCTCTCTCTCTGGCCTTTCTTTAACATCATTTTGAACCCATTTAAGTACCGAACACCCTAAGGATGAGAAGGATCCTGCAAACAGCCTGTGTGTGCTGTTTTTCTGGTTTCTTCTTCCAGGCCTGACTTCCCTTCGGCCTCACCTAATTTCCCTCAAGTCTTGTTTTGTGGACCTGTGCCCAAGGTTTGGTGGCTACAATATGTAATTTAGGTCCCATTTGCGGCTGGCAAAACATATATTGGTAACAGAACTGGAAGCTGATAATATTGTTGCAGACCACTATGGGATTGGGGTAAGGAGATGGTTTGTCTTGTTTCCTCTTTTAAAAAGGAAGTATGGCGGATGTGTGAATCCCCAAACCCTTCATTGAATCTGGGACATTGAATTCCTCCCTATTTGAGCTTGGAATAGTGTCCCTTGTCCTTGGCTACAGATGAAGGAGAGTTGGCCCCAACAGAGAAGAAAGATTGGCCGTGAGCGAGAATACCTATGTATAAACATGGATGGCCAGTCTCCATGACAACTCCTTCCTTATCAGGAATCTCTGGGCTCACACTTATGTCAGTAAGCTCGTTTTTAGAACTCCTATGCTAAACAGTAAGCAATAGGTTTGGGGCTGCCTCAAACTCTCCAGGTCACTTGGACAAACCCTTTCCACATTGATTATGACGATGGCTTTGTTGGAGGTAATGACGGGGACGGCCATGATGGTGGTAGCAGTGGTAATTATTATCATGATGGCTGTCCGTTGCTGGGTAAACACTGTGACCAAAAGCAACTTGGGGACAAAAGGATTTATTTCAGCTTACAATTGTAATCTGTTATGAAGGAATGTCAGGGCAAGAACTCAAGGTAAGAACCCAGGGGCAGGAACTGAATGAAGCAGAGACCGTGGGGGAACACTGATTACTGGATTGCTCACTCCTGGCTTGCTCTGTTTAGTTTCTTATACAGCCCAGGACTGACCGCCAACCCTGGTATGGCACTGTCCACAGTGGGTTGGACTCTTCTACATCAATCCCAGTTAAGAAAATTGCCCATAGACTTGCTTATTTAAGGGTCTTCTTCCAAGATGACTCTAGATTGTGTCAAGCTGACAAAAAAACTAGCCAGTACAGTGGTGATGATAATGATGGTGGTGGCGATGGTGATGGTGATAGTGGTGGCACTGTGATGGTGGTGGTAGTGAATTTAATAGTGATGGTAGCAGTGATGATGATGGTGATAGTGATGGTGATGGTGATGATGATGATGATGATGGTGAAGATGATAGCAATCTTTATTGATGGTGATGATGATAGCAATCTTTATTAATTGATCAGTATATTAATGTTTTCCACCATAGTTATTTCTTACCATATTCCAGAATTTCACATTCTATTATCCTTATGCTATAGCTAGGAAAAATGAAGTACTAATTAATTAACATGGCAAAGATTGAACAGCCCCTAAGTAGAAAAGCAGGATGCCTTTGTCAAAAGAAGAGTTTCGTATACTGTTAATGCTCTCATAATAGTCTCATATATATTGGCAGTGTAGCTTGAAGAATTCTTGTCTTCTCTCAGGCCTTCTCCTTGTCTATAAGGAGCTCCTTTGGGACTAGAAAGACTCTGTCCTCAGCGCTTCAGGCTCAGCTTGTCCACGAGTCTCCCCTGACTTTTCCCCAGGGGTAGAACCCCTCACTTGCCTCCTCTTCATCCTCATTCTCCATGGGTCATTTCTTCTCCTTTCCTGTTATTTACCCATGCTAGTATACCATGGACCCTTCCACGGATAGGCAGAATTTGTCCATTGCTCTGTTGCTGCCCCATGATAGAGTTCTTTTAGGGTGACCTGAAACCCTAACACATACAGTGAAGCATCTAAATAATAGTCTCTCTCAGCCCCAGGCATCCTTTTCTCTCTGATTAGCAGTCTTTCAAAGGATCCTTCCATATCTGCTTCTAAGACATGACTCCACTTAAGAAAGGGAGAGTGGCTCAGCCCCTCTGCTCTTCCAATGCCAGGAGTCATCCTGATTGTTCTTCCAAATGATTTCCTTCTCTCAACAACACTGTGTGGCGGTAGCTTGCAGACCCCTGTGTGTATGGCATCCTCAGATGGAGGAAGTAATTTGTCCAAGATCCCATAGTAAACTGTAATATTAGAATCTGAGCACATGTCTTCCTGCCTGTAAAGTCAATTCATTCTCTGTCTCTATTTCTGTTTGTCTGTCTGTCTCTGTCTATCTCTTTTTATCTCTCTTTCTGTCTCTGTCTCTCTGCCTCTCTCTCTGTCTTTCTATCTCTCTGTCTCTGTCTCTGTCTGTCTCTGTCTCTGTCTCTCTCTTCCTCTCTCTCTCTCTGTGTATGTGTGTGTGTGTGTGTGTGTGTGTGTGTGTGTGTGTGTGTGTATCTTTATTTCTGAAATCCCATATTCTATGACATGGTGAGACTTTGGGGACTTCTCTCTGCCATGAGATATGATTTAGACATAGACATACAGATATTAGAATTTCTAGGGCACTCTAGTATCAAAAGAGGCTAATGAGAGATGGCATTTAAAATGAGGACAAACCCAGGAAATCCAGGTCTTTGAGTCCCTGTTGAGATGCAGCCCACAGCCCTGATTTCTGCAGTCACATCTGGCTCATTCAAGCCTTTCTCTATTGCATCTTTGAGTTCTCTGAGTCTGCTTTAATAGCAAACCAGTAGTAAGAGACCACCCTCCTGTGCTACCTGTTGTGTTACAGTAAGGCTTTCTTTGAACAACAGATGCCCAAAGGTCATTGGATGTTGGAGCCAAACCAGTTCCCTGCGAGAATATGTGAATGAATACATAAGACACTGAGATCAAGTTCAGTTACAATCCCCTCAGTTCAAGTTCTGCTTCCTTATTTGACTATGGTTTGACTTTGGGCAAGTCACCTAACCCCTCAAAGATTTTTTTCTCGTCTATAAAACATGGCTAATGACCATGACCTACTCAGAGGGATGGGGTGAAGATGATGAGTTATGACACATTATGTGGAAAGGAGGAGACCCTTGGATACCTAGATATTAGGTATCACTGTTTTTTCTGTGTGGAGCTTGATGGGATTTACAGAGATGGGGTCTGCTTTCCACCTGTGGGGAATGGAGAAGTCAGTACAGAATGTGACATCACCACCATCCACTCCCCCACCCCCACCCCATCCCACTATGGTTTGCCAGGTAGATGGAGAAGAGGACATGGGCAGGATGGAGCTGGGTGCCTTGGAACTGCCTGCACCTCCACTGTGTGTGCATCATCCTACAGCTCAGACTGGACCTTGCTCTAGCCTTGAGATGGGGACAGGCTCATCCTAGCATTGTTCCAGGAGTTCTTCAGGACCCAGAGTCTGACTTGTTGGGGCCATCCTTCCCCTTACCTCCCCACTCTGAGTTCTGAGTCTATCCCTTGACCCTCTTCCCTAGGAAATGTGGCCAGTGACAAAGCAGACACGAGTCCTATTTGTGGCTTTATCAACTTTGGAAGCAGATCATGAGAATTCTTTGAATCTGGGCTCCCTGCCAGAGGCATTCGTAATCAGACATGGAGCAGTCATTAGAGCAGAAACAGTAAATCATAGCAGCACCACCAGAACTCCCCAGAGCTGATGCCCACGAGGGAAACCCAGTGTGCAGTGCACCAGCAGGCTCTCAGAGGCCGGCTTTTCCTCCTGCAGCTCAGTGCCCCAGCCCTACCATGTTCCAGTTGGACCCAAGACACATACTGTAAGCAACTGTAGCTTTCAATATAGGATGGCACTGGGCATGGGGTGTGGAAGGGGGCTTGGGAAGGGAAAGGGCTATCCACAAGATCATTCCAGATCCAGGCCTCATAGCGTGGTACAGTGAGTACACGGTGGGAAGAATAAGAAGTATGGTGACATCTCTTATTCTGTATGCAGTCTGCAGGACACTGCCTCTCTTTAAGACTAACTTTCCATGCCATAAAGTGATAACAGTAGCATTGGCCATCACACATGATCATTGTAAATATTAGTATGTCATTCCTTGTTAATGGCCTTGCACACACTAACCAGTAAGTAAGCACACCAGTTCTTTCCAGCTTCCTTTTCCTACCCTCTGCCTGTGCTGTCCAGTACACCAGGCATTTTTTAAACTCAGAGGCTCTACTATAATAAAGTACTTCAAAGATAAAGGTACCAATAAAGAACTTCTTAAAAAGGATTCTAATAGCACAGAAAATAATCCCAATAATTGATGCATGGGATTGCATAAAATTAAGAAGCTTCTGCATAGCAAAGGAAATAATCAGCAGATTTGCCAAGTATACAAACACGGGGGATAAGTACCAATGATTTATAGGGAACTACAAAACTCAAACATCAAAAGCCAAAGCCAGGCCTCTGAGACGGCTCGACATGTGTGCTGTAGCATGTGTATGCCTGTGCATACACACAACACCATACATATATACACATAATCCCACTAAATAAATATGAAAAGGGAAAACCAAATGACAATACTACTGGTAAGGATGTGGGGAAGTGTAAATGGTACAGCCACTGTGGAAATGAGCATGGAGGTTTCCCAAAAAACTAAAACTAGAACTGCCGGGTCTGGGCATATGACCAAGGATTCTATATTCATAAGGACACTTGCATATATCTATAGTCAATGTTGCCGGATTCACAGTAGCCAAGAAATGATTTAGCCTAGATACCTCCCACAGATCAATGTTAACAAGAAAGTGACGTATGTACTATGGATTATAGGCAACTGTAAAGAAATGAAATCATGACATTCACAGTAAAAGCATCCTGTTGAACAAAATAAGCCAGACTTGGAAACTTAATACCTTGTTTCCTCTCATATGGACAACTTAGATTTTAATATAAATTTATGTATATGTATGTATGTGTTTATATGCATATATATGTGTGCATGTGTGAAGGGATATTTCTTATTTTTTTAGACATTATTTAGTGTGTATTTGGGAGAGGTCTGCAGAGGTCATAGGACAACCTTCTGCAATCTGTTCTTACCTCCTATCATTTGTGCCCCAGAAATTGAACACGGGGTGCCAGACTTGTCTGAAAATTCCTTAAGCCACTGAGCCATTTTACCAACCAGAGGAAGAGAGCTTAAGGGAAGTGGGAAATTGGTTAATAGGAAAGCAGTGACAAGAACTAACTGGGAAAGAAGGGAACCTGTGGAGGGGTGGAGGGGAGAGATGGTGGAATTTAGGGATGGGGTGAGGAGCAGTATAGAAGGAAAATGTATGAAGAGGCTATGGTGAACCCCTTATTTTTCATGCTAACCTGAATTGTTAGTTAATTAATTAATTAATTTTTCAAAGGTGAACTACTTTAAATCATTATCTCAATTGCACCAGCATGTCTCAAGGACCCAGGAAGCCATGCGCTTGTGTCACATGTGTTGGACATCTTGGGCCCAGAACATTCCTGTCCTTAAAGAACTAGACAGTGTTACCTGCCTTACAGTTTGTCTACAGCCTAGGAGAAGTTTGGGCCAGCCAATCCCCACTGGGCCAGGTTACCAAGATGATTGTGTGTCTTCTGCTCCTCAGGAGGCATATTATAGACCAGTAATGGTGGGTAGGAAGCTCAGCCCAGAGACAAGGGCACCCAAATGAGGATTCGGGGAATGATTTTCTGCAGGGGCACATTTAAAGCCTAAGCTAACATTTAAAGGATATGAGATACAGGGTGACATTCTGAGTAGAGTGGCCTGAATGACAGTATTTCCTCCAATTCCAGGCTGATGGCAGCAGAATGTGTTTGCACACATGGGGTACTGCCAGAAGGTCATTACTACCAGAGCATGGGGTCAAGGCAGAGAACATCAGGGGCTACACATAAAGGGTGTGGAATGTCTGGAAAGTGTGAGCTGGACTTCCCTTCTACTCTACTGACTTCCAGCTCTGCTCTCAGAGGGGTTCAGACCCAGGGACTTTGCTGAATGACCAGATCACATGACTTGAGCCCCACTTCCAGGACCACTGACTTCAGCAGTTGCTGGAACTTGTGTTTTCTAAGCTGGTTACTTGACAGCTATGAACCTGTATAACCCTTGCCTGACTCCAGCAGCCCCGAGAGATGGGGACAGTTTATCCTCATGCCAACAAGAAGAAACAGAAACTTTTTCAGAGTCCCTAACCTTACCAGTGATCACTTGTCTCTGACCATCGCAAGTTCTGATCTATCATGGCTGTGACTGGAAGAGTTATGTTCACTTGGTAGCTTGCTATTTACTCCTGTGCTGAGCCTTTGCTCCATTTCCCACTGTGGGTAATCACCAGCACACCTGTGAGCTGTATGATCCTCTTCTAGAACAGCTTCCTTGATCCAAGTTCCCTCCCAGCTCCTGCCCTATCTCCCTGGTTCCCCATATAACTCAAGTTCAATGACTTGCGCATCTTCACAGTCTCTCCCTTTCTCCCCTCCCTTTCCTGTTCTCTTCTCACCTCCCCCACTCTTCTCACCTCAGCTCCACCGCTGCTGCCCTGGGACCACTTTTCTTAAGTCTGATCATGCATGCTCTGTTTGACAACCATCCCTGTCTACACTTCAGATATTCCCACCCCCTTGCAAAGCCTTCATCCCATGCTGGCATGTCACTTGTTTTATGTGTTTATATTATGGACACCAACAAGGTCTTAGGATTTGGGCCAGGATTCACAGGAACTAACTAAATCGGAACCAACTTGCAACATGGTGGTTACACCTCACGTTATATTGCTAGTGTTGAGCTGACCATCAGGAGCCTTAAATTTAACATGTTGATCGCCAAACTCCAATTCATGCTTTTCCCTCAGATTTCTGAAAACCTCCCTCCCCAAGTTTAATCTTGGTGAGTTCCTCAAAGCCAAAGTGCAGGAGCTCACCTTGAACTTTTTCTCTCTGCCTCAAGACCAGATAATCCAGGTAGAGCAGCTTCACTGAGTGCTACATCCTGCCTCTGCCACCTTCCCCAGCACCACCACCTCACCCTAGCCATCTGTGTTCCTAGCAATGGCCTCCTAGTGCATACCTTTCCCATGGTGCTGATTCCTCCACAGCTATTTTTGTAGAATCCAGAGCAGCCCAGCATTAAGCTAGGTTAGACTTCCTTTTCACTGAGAAACAAGCCCAGAGTCTGCAATGGGCTCCAGGCCTTCTGTTGTTGGATCCTGGTGGATCTCTCTGTGACTTGCCACCCTCTCACCTGGCAGCCTCTCCATCTTCCTGTAGTTCTCTTGCTGTTCTGCTGCTCCTCAAAGAAGCTCCCATTCTCCCCTGCAGGCCCCTTACCTGGCAGCTCATCTCTGAATCATCCCATGGCTGCTCTTATTTAAAACATCTAATCAAATATATTAAGGAAACACCCTCAGAAAGTAGCTCTCCTATCTCCGTGTCTCTTTTCTCTGCTTCTTCTTCTCTCATGAGAAGGAAACAGATGGGGTGGGGGGGTTGTCATGACCTGGCTTTCTGAGCTATCTTTTGTAACCATAATAAACCATTCCAGACTTAATGGATTACTGGCTCTCATCTAGTTCCTAAGCTGTCAGCAAGGCATTCAGGCAGTGGGCACTCATCGTGTGAGTTCTCTGGTGTTCTCGGCAGTGACATGGAAGCTCTGTTCTATGGCATAATCTCAGGGGCTTACTACATAGTGTCTCCAGAAACAGCTTCTCACTCCAGAAACATGTCTCCTCACTCCAGAAACTTTACCCCTCACAGTACCTCCCAGGAATCCAACAGTGCAAATTCTACTAGTGTCAGGAAGGAAAAAAAAAAACAAAAAACATTATTCTTAACCCTGAGCCAGAAAACAGGCAGAGTTTTACTTCCACCTCAGTCAAAGTAGAAACTAAGATCTTAGACATGGAACGCTCCTCTTGGTAAGAGCAGCTCCAAAGATCAGAAGTGACCCCTGCAGTCTGTTTCTCTAACCTGCCACCCTGGTCATCCACTGTTTTGAGTGTTCGTATCATTCTCTGAGATGCAGGCTCTGAGAAGCCACAATCTTCCCTTCCTTATTAACTCTTTGCTTACCCTGTTCATAAATCACCTGACAAAAGCATAATGGACAAACCAGTGGCCACCTAGAGAACAAGCCCCTTGTTTCTCTTAAATGTTAGTTTCCTTTGGAACAATGGAAATAGCCATTATTTTTGTTTTGCTTTATTTTGCGGAGCCCTGGAATGGTCCCAGAGCCAGAAGAACACTACAAGGACTCTAATCTGGCTCTAAGAATCTGTAGCTGTTCCTTTCTTTCTGCACAAGGAACTACATCTTGCTTTTATATCTCATCTGGACAATTGTGCCAAGAGGACCCATGAGCATGGTCTTTGGAAACCCCACAGTGAATAGTCCACATCAGGAAGTCTGCTTGTGTTCTGTCAGCGGGGCTCTGGATTAGTCCCTCTCCCTCTCTGGGCCTTAATATTCTCACTCCTCAGGGCCTAGAAGTGATAGAGGAGTGGACGACTTGCAGCTCTTCTGAAATCTTCTCCAGGACTAGGGCTGCCTAGAGGCTAAATGGGGAACTAGGCTCTATATGTATGCTGCCAACAAAGAAGTCATGCTGTCACACAGCTGCTTCTAAATCTGTCCTTGGTGGAGCTTTAGAGAGGAGGGAGGGGTAAAGCAAGGCTAACCATCACTAGCAATGTGTTCTCTTTTCACATCCCCAAGCTGACAGCAGGCTTGGCCTGTATCAAGCTGAAGGACAGGGGATTGCCAGAGTGAGCCAGGAGCCAAACACTGATCCATGAGGCTCACGATACAGAGCTGTGGAGAAGTCTACATCCCTGAGGAAGGAGCTGCACTATGCTCCTGCCCACCTCTGGGGCTATGACTTTGTCCAAGTTGAATTTCCTCATAAATCTTAGGCCCCCTGGTCTTTCTCTTTCTTGGCGTCTTCTGTCTGACATGGAAGCATTCAGGAAATTGAACTGTAAACCTTGGCTGGCCATGCCTTACACTCTACCTTCAGGTGGGAGGGCTGCTAGTGGGAGTTCCAGGAAGCTTAAGATACACTTTTCAGTCTACACTGCACCTGAGGACATAATTGCCTGGGTGCTGAGATCTGGAAGAGGAGAGTCAGTGTGGGAGGGGGAGAGGAAGAGGAAGAGGAGAAAGCCAGTCCATGAGCCAGGTCCATTTTCATATGGAAACAGTGCAGGGAATTGTGGGAGCATGTGGCTCAGGACAGTTATGCAAGTGCCCAAGAGTGATAGGAAAGGTATATAAACAGAAGGAACAGCATGTCCGAGAGCCCAGAGGAGTATCAGGAGGCTCCCTGGAAAACAAGGAGGTGCTGGGAGCCACAAAAAAGAGGTGTGGGGGAAGACCATTCCAAGAGAAGGACTAGTATGGATGAGGCATAGAAGTACCAAATGCTGGGGAGGGGGTGTACATGGGGGTGGATATGAATCCAGTGGGCAGGGAAGGGGTGCTCAGGCTGCAGTGACAGGGACCTGGTGGGAGGCAGCAGACATGGTTTGGAGAGATGGGAATTATGACTCCAACTAATAGAAGATTGTTTTGCAGTTTCCAGACACTAGGCAGTCATGTTTTTACCAGACTTTGTAGATGGTAGGAAAGAGAATGGTGTTGACCTTTTCCCATACAGTCCAGTGCCAGTCTCACACAGGGACACTTAACTCGATTCACTTAACACCTCTCTCTCCTTCCCCCCCACTCATGTGTGGTGTGTGTGTGTGTGTGTGTGTGTGTGTGTATGCATGCACGTGTATGTGTTCAGTGTCTACCAGGTCCCAGGTTGGGATGATGAACCCACACTGGCTCACAGTGAGCTCAGATAGCCACCTGAGGGCAGCTTTGTAGAGTGAAAGCAGAGGGGTGCTCAGTAGAGGGGACCAAGTGTTACTGTGCATACATTAGATGGTGACAGGAGGCCTGCTGTACCAGGCCTTGGGAGATCATGCATGCGTGGAACCAGACAGGAGTAGGCATGACAGTGGAGAAGGGTAGACTGAGGTGTTCCCAAGCCTCTCATGGTCTTCTTCCAGAAAGACACAGGGCAGGGCTCTGAGACAGTGAGACTCCAGAAGATGGGAATGAGCTGGGTGAGGCAAAGGAGTCACCCAGGACTAGAATCTCCCTACCCCCTCCATTCAAGGAACTGTCTGAGAGCCAGAATTTTCTTTACTTCTGTGTTCTGGGTTCTTCTTTTGTCTCAGCTTAGCCATGGCTGTGTAAGAAAAGGCTGGGCAGACTTTATAGGAAGAACATCTCAGACAAAAGCAAAGCCCTTGAGGAAGAAATCAGCAGTACTCACAGATCTACCAGCCATCAGGTCCAGCCAAACAGGGCAAATACCAGCCTGAGATACTCCAGCCTTTTAAGTTTGCCCTTAGGGAGTTGTCTGGACATCAGTTCCAACAGAGATGTCAGCAATAGTCTTGTTTGGAGAGAAGGGGTTTATGTTAGGCCTTGAAAGGAGCCAGAAGTCAGACACATGAATGGACACATAACTGAACATCTCATCCACATTTGCAGAGTGGTCCATGTGCTGTACTTGAGTATCAAACTGTTTTGCAGACTGACTTCCTTCTGGAGGGTTCCACTCAGACCTTTTCAAAATATAGGCCTTAGGTGCCTGAGTGTCTCTGCAGGAAATTTGCCCTCCTCTCAGCAAGGCAGCTGTCTGCATTGCTGCTGGCAGAAAAAAAAAAATCTTTTCATAGGGTCTTGAGCCTGGCCATTCCAGGTATAGAGCCCAGAAGCTGAGCGAAACAGAGGAGGCAAATTTTGTGATCAGGAAGTATGTGAGGGGGACATACCATACAATGGATCTGCTATGGAATATCATTTGGCCCTCACCAAAAACATACTTATCACTCCTATTTTACAGATGGCAACACTAAAGTTCAGAGAAGTGACATAGCATTCTCCCCAGGCCACAAAGCCTATTGATGTCACCGAGGGAGGAGCTGAGCTTTGATCACTCTGATTTCAGGCTCCAAGACCCTTCTTCTGTACTGTACTGTTTGCTGGCCCCATGCCTGTCGCTATTAATTGTAGTGTGGTAGAGATGGGCAGTTGTTTCTCCACTGACAACATGAGAAGACTGAATACTGGGGACTAGAACCGTATTTCTTGAATTTGACTGTGACCATAAACCACTTGAGGACCTTGTTAAATTACGGACTCTAGTTTATAAGGTCTGGGCTGCCGCATTCCCACATGCCCAGGACACTTTCAGTCCACAGAGCACATTCTGAATACCTAAGGCCAGGCCATCTCTAATGGCCACCCATGCACCAATATAGATACTGACTGGAGTGAGGAGCAGATGTCTTGTTCAGACCACATTGATTCTTGCAATTCCTTCCTATTCTATCCAGCTTCTTGGAAGAGGTCAGGCAAGGAGGAAATGACTCCTCACCTTACAGATGAGTAGTCAGGTTCTGAGTTAAAACAAGGCTTGCCCTACTGTGTCACAGCCTTGCCCTGGCCCAGCACCCTTCCTTGTAATTCCTGCTGCCTTATTTTCTGTATTTCTCCTTTCCAGTAGCCTCTTCTTGGCAACTAGTTGGGGGAGAGGGGGACAGCATCTTTACCCCCATCATAGGTGTCCCTACTTTTTTCCTCCTGACAAAGTTGAAGCATCCTTCATGGCTTTAGGGATTTTTCTGCTACAGGTGGTTTTGGCATGTGTCTGCTCCCCGCTTGAAGCCTGAGACTGAATGGAGCCTTACTTTCTAGAGGGAGGTTCCAGATGCAGGCGCCAGCTCCACCCGGGAAGCCAGTCCTCCTGCCTGCAGGCTGGCTCCACCCCAGGGCTGGGCATACCATGCTCATGGGATGCCTTTGGGCTTGTTACTTGGAAGCATAGATGTTTGCAAATGGATTTATGGGTCCCATGTTTACCGTATTGTCAGGGAAACAGGGCTGCGAGAGTCTGAGTCACCCAGAGCAGGAAAACTGAACCTAGCATCTCGGGTGGTCTCCACCACCCAAGCCCAGGGGCCACTGTTCACACAAGTCAGAGAAAAGGTCAAGTCAGCCCTGTCCTGCAGCTCTGACTGGAACACACATAGTCCCCTTCACATAGTCCCTTATCTTCGTGCCTTTCTCCATTTCTAGTTTTTCCTAGGCCTCCAAGGTACTTAGAGTTCTTGAACATGCATCCATATGCACATGTGTGCATGCACGTGAGCACAAACACACATACACATGCACACACACCATCTGCTCTTGCTGTGAAGGGTGTCTGCCTCATGGTTATGTAACCCAGCACTTGCCTGTATTGTTGTATTTCCATGCTATCTGATCCTGTTTTCATGTGGCTTTTGCTTCCCATCCACTTCTTGATCCTAGGAGCAAGGTTTTATACCCAGCTTGCACTTCTCAATGGAACACATAGCTAGCATTTAATAATGGCAGCTAGAATGAGCGAGCCTTCTAGAGTAGGAGGAGGGAAGGGACAGAGATTCTGACCTCATGGAAGTCACCTTGGCTTCTTTTCTCTGTGAAAACCATTGGATGCCTTCATCCCTCCGTCCTGACATCCTCATTAGTCCTCATGAAATCCATGAGTTTCTGTGGCTCTGCCTCTCAACAGGAGAGGGAACTGATGCTCAGTTCTTACCCATAGCTAGCAGCCTCCTGACAGGATCTAGAAGTGCTGTGAGTGAATTCTCGGTGAAGGGGTTATAGAAGGACAGGCTTCCTTTGGCTGCTTGGACCAGCAGTCCTACTATATGGAAGCTCCCTATCAAACCAAGACAAGTGGAGACAAAGCTTTCCTAACTAAGAGCCAGAGTCTGTGGGAGGAAGCCTTGAACCTTCTCCAGGTGCTAGGAACACTCCATTCCTGCAGCCTCCAGGAGCCATGACTTGACCCGGCATATTCAGAGAAGATGGAAAACACAGTCTTGAGCTATGCAGCTCCTTGTATGGGGTGCAGTCATCTACCCCCAGTTACCCTCAGACTGTGGTCTCTTCTCCTCCAGGATGTAGTAAGCAGCTTAGTGGATAAGCCCCCCTCCTTGTTTTCTTCCCTCTTTTTTCCTTTGAGGGACAATAATTTCATTTTTATTATCCACAGCTAAACATGGTTTGCCAAAAATATTCAAAGAAAGATACAGACGATATGTAAGAATTGTCAGAAAAATTTAGGAAAATTACTATTTTATACATTCATCTATGAAAATCAGTTCTATTTCTATGCATCAGAAACAAGTGAAGCATGAAGGTTACATAACTTTACCATTTATGATATCACATTTACATGAACTACACAGAGAAAAGTTGAGCAAAAAAAGTGCACTTCTTCTATCCCAAAGCTTAACGATAGTTGAGCTAAGCATTAGGCAAAAACATTAGTCATGTTTGGTTTAACACATACCATGTAGCTCATATACATATACATGTATATTCCTATCTTTTGAACCCTCAGAAAGTCTTTATAGAATAAACAACATGGTTCCAGGGTTTCTGTGTCCTCTGAGATCCAATCTCCAACACACTGGGATTTAAGTTAAGGTCTTTGATGTATTTTGAGTTTTTGTGCAGAGTGGAAGATGTGGATCTAATTTCGTTCTTCTGTAGGTAGATACTCAATTTTGCCCACACTATTTGCTGACTAGGCTTTTTGCTATTAAGTGTTTTTGACACCTTTGTCAAGTATTAAGTGGCCATACTCGTGTGAGTTTATTTCAGGGTTCTCTGCCCTGTTCCTTTGGTCTTCATGTCTGGTTCTGTATTGTCTGTGGCTCCATGCTGTAACTTGAAGTCCGGCATTGCATAGTTTCCTTCAACAGTGTTCTTTCTGTGTAGGATTGCTTTGACAATTCATGGGTGGCATTTGTTCATTTGTTTGTTTGTCCCATATGAAATTTTGGATTTCTTCTGTAGTTCTGTAGAGCATGTTATTTGGAATTTTGATGGAATTGCTCTGAGACTTTGGTTACCTTTGGTAATATGGCCATTTACACAGTATTAATTCTTCCTGTTCAGGAGCATGGAAGGTCTTCCATCATTTAGTATCTTCTTCAATTTCTTTTTTCCATGTCTTAATTTTTTTTTTTTTTATTGATAAGCATTTTACTTCCTCGGTTAGGTTATTTTTACATTATTTGTATTTTCTCTCTCCTATATGGTTCCTAGCTTTAAAGGCACATGTAAGTGTGGTTGTGGGCATAGGTCTTATAACCAGAAAGGGGATCACACAGGGAGGGGGTGTTGAGAAAGAGGGAAGATAAATAGAGCACGTATGATATGAAATTGGAAAAGAAGCTGCTGGAGCTAGGAAGGCTCAAGGAAGGTGCTGCTAAGAGATGAATCAATACATTCTGGCCTTCTAGAATATTCCACAGACTGTTGGAAAATTGTGGGGAAAACACCCAGGAACAGGATCTTTCATCTCCAGATGAGAAATGAACTGAGGGTAAATTTTGTATGTCCACTTGCTGGGCCACACAGACTTCTGTGATGAGGTTCTTGGTGGAGCTAAAGCCGGTCTGTCCCTGGCTGGTCTCTATCCCTTTCTCTCTCTCTCTCTCCAAAAGGGAGTTTCTGTCTGGGGTGCTAGTCACTGTTGGGTTCCAGAGTGCCCCCTAACCCTCTCTGCTTTCTCTGTTTATTCCCATTCTCTGGTTTCCTAGCCCACACTGGTCCTCGTCCACAGGAGGACCTGCAGACATCTCCTTTTGAGAACTGGGCACCTAGTACTGAATACTTAACTTAGAGTGTTTGCTAGAAAGAGTGATAGGGAGAGCCAGTCAGAGGGAAAACATTCCCAGATACCAACCTCCTTAGAGATCTTCTGAATCTGTTCTACTAAAGTGTCCTTACAAACTATGTGGTCTAGCCTAGACCTCTTGTTTTGCACCTGTGAAGACTGAGGCCCATACACAAGTCACTGTGGACAAGCAACAGTGGGACCAATGCTCTTTCCTCAGTTTCCCGTAAATATAGAAGGTAGGGACTCTCTTGCTCCCTTCTTCCCCCTGCCAGGTTCTGCCTGTAGCCCCTGGAAGCCTCCAGGATGGATTTGTCCATCCTACATTTCTGGAGTTCCCAATAGCAAGAGATTTGTATTTTTCTGGGGTAGGTAGCTCCCTGTGGTGGGGGCTGAGACATACGGTTCATCTCTTCATCCAGCCAGGCAACCACTCTCTCCAGTCACACACTCTGTCACCCTCACCTTCACTGATTATTTACTTCCCTTTTCATTAGTCCATTTGCTTGTTTATCCATTCACACATTCACTGATCCATTCATTTGTTTACTGACCCATTCATTTCACGAGCCCAAAGAGAACACCATGACTGGCCTAATTAGAAAGACTCATAATAAGCAGAGAACCACAGCACAAAATGACTAGAGATTGGGCAGCCCTAGAGGATCATAGACTCCATAGAGCATGACCAACTGAGAGATAATAAGAAAGCAGCCTCAAGGGTGAGCAAGTGCACTCCAGGTAAGGGAAGAGAAAGGCTTCTGGGGCCACTCTTGTCTGAGTAGTCTTGCCCCCTCTGGCCCTAGCAACCTAGAAAGAACCACAATCAAATCTGATGATCAGCTCAAGCTCCTGGATATGTTTCCTTCCCTCAAGCCCTGGCTCAGTGACCTTGGCCAGTGGTTTCTCCAGGCTGCCAGTACTGTAAGAGGGAGTCTGGTTGGGCGTGAAGAGTTTGGTCTACTTTCTTCCCAGCCCAATTTGGCTGGTGGCCAGTCTTGAAGATTATTATCTGGATGCTTATTTCCATGAGGCTGTTACTACCTCTGTTTGCCTGCCTCAAAGAAAGGAAAAAGAGGGACAAACATACTGGCAAGTCACTGAGAATCTCTTTCTGTGAAGGACAGTAGTTAAGGTTGTTGGCTTTAAAATCAGACAGACCTAGATTCTGATTTGGCATTTCCCTTACTGGCTCTGAAGCCCAAGACAGCAACACTACCCAGTCCACCTCCAGAGGCTATGTTGCATAGTGAAGCATCAGATTCACAGGCTTGATTGTGAGTTTCATCCACAATGATGACTGGCAGAAAGTCCTTCAGATAAGGAGCTTGTGTCCTATTCATCGACTTGCTATGCAACTGGTGAGCATTTGCTGTATGCAGAACTGCTTGAATGGTGCTCTAGCTCTGGAGCCAGGCAGGGGCTGCTTCAACTACCTTGATTCCCAGTACCTTGAGCTTCTGTGAAACCTCCTGGGGTATTGGATGCCCACACTTGCACTGTCCAAGTGTATAATACAAGGGAATCTGATACTCCAGGAGGTTACAGAAGCTCAAGAGAGGGGGGAGGGCAGGAAGGTGACATTCTTGTCAGCATTCCTGAGAGTTGACTTCCTTCAGAGGTGAAGTGACATCTCTGGCTGGTCAGTTACTTTATTCTGACTCTTAATTCATCCACCTGCGAAATGGAAATAATGCCTGTTTTATGAATAAACAGTCCAGTGAGTTCATTGGGTGGTATAAAAGGAAAAGGCACTCCTCACAAACACAGAAATGAACCCAGAGTCCTAACTAAAGCAGCCACTTTGTGGCACATGCATGTGTATGGCATAGTTTCTAGCAGAAATTCAGAATGTACTGGGAAGAGGCAAAAGGGAGACAGTAGTGTTGCTTTCTAGCCCCTTAGACTTTAGAAGAATGTTCTGAGTGACAGAGACAATAGTCTATCTTCTCTATACCTCTCTACCATCACTGGACCAGACACTGATGAGCAGAGTCTCCAAACTATTGGACAAGCATCTGGATGTGCACCTCTAGCCCATCACTAGTGGATTTAGGGATTCCTACCCTGCCCAGAAGGCCTACTATGGACCTGTGGAACTATCTTCACACCTTGCTGGCCATGATCTTTCAACAGAGTCCTTAGGGTTGGTGTTCCATGTACCAGACTCAGTTTATGATACCTGACCCAGTCCTTGGTTCTGGTCACCACCCCTGCGTATGCTCTGCCAAAGCAGTGGCCCACTTAACTGCTCAAAACCTGCTATCACATCTATAAAATGAGAGAGTTGAATCTGCTCCATGGCACAGATTTAAGTGAAAGTGTTAAGCTACCCAGAGCTTTGACTGATTCCAGAGGTGGCTGAACTTTCTAGATTGTACCTCTTAATCATAGCTGTAATGGGAAGAGGGGAGAGTATTGAATTGGGTGAATATGAAGAATACTAAGAACAAGAGAGCACCAAGCAGGAGGTTTGACTAGAAGAGAGGAGGACATTAAAGGGGTGAAGAGTCTCCCATATAGCCATGTCCAGTTGCCCCATGGCCTGTAGCTTCCCATGCATCTCTCTGGTCTCACAGAACTTCTCCCCATTTAGCCACTGTGAAATTTCCCATTTCCTGTGTCTTGTGTACCATGGCTTGTCAGCTGTGCCTGACTTCCAAGTCTCCAGGAAGTGCCCCTTCTCCTGAAAGCCTTCCTTGACAAATAGGCTTCTTGGTAATCGGAGGCCCCAGTCCTGCATGCCTTCCCAGTCCTGCATGCCTTCCCAGTCCTGC